>OX579665.1:5852873-6435697 GCA_951230895.1 Carpatolechia fugitivella
CCAATTGGCTGCGGCAGTTTGTATGGGAGATCGAAATAAGATAATTTCAAGTGTTATGAATTAATAACTAAAAACCAATGTGGCGTTTTGATACTCACGAGAAACTGTATTTTTACGGTTTTTTCATATGGTATTGCTCCGTCTAATAAATATTTTTTCCCAGACGTTTTTACATCATAATCACTTTGAGTGAAATGTGCAGAGCAAATGGTGCTATGTTTAGTAGGAATCCAGTCTTCTCTACCTGTTGCAGCAATCCACTGTGTTCGTAATACCGGATCTTTCGGAAAACTAAAATAGATTGAATTCTATAGAATAAAACAATAATAAATCTGGAATACTAAAAAATAAAGATGTGGAATTTAAACCTAGGATACCCGGTGTACCGTCCCGCTGCTCTAACAATTTGAACTACACTATAATCAAACCAACTACCGTTTAATAATAATAATGATAATTCGTCATGTGTAAAATACGTCAATGTTCTTAAAAGTTAATTTTTCATGCATAAATATTAATTTCATCTAGCCACATTCATATTATTTAAGAAAGTTGTTTTTATTATAACTTCGAAAGAATCTATCGATATCATCTTTCACTGCGCCCAGCACTAGAGCTAGTACCGCGTTGCATTGCACGCACATTACATTACGCGTTCTAACTGTCGTGTAAAAATAACGAGCGCATGAAGCCCGCAATGTATATTTTTTGTGAAATGAATTATTTGAATGAGATTTTGATGGATTTAGACTAAAATATCGTGTTTATTAGAATGATTTTTACTTACCGATGAAAAGAAACGCTTGCTTTGCCCAAACTAAGAACTTGGCTCGGCAAGTAATAATAGCACAAGAAGGCATTTTCACAAAATTTTGTCGCAGCACTTCTGACAGCTAGCGTTCGCGAGTCACTGAACCACAGAACACTATTACTCCTGGCGGAGAAGAATGATAAGTTCATAGAAAAAATAATGCGACAAAGGACCATGCAAAAAATTGTATGAGCGCTGTCCCCACCCACCAACAGACGTGGCACTAATTTCAATATTGTTATGATGTCCCATGAAAAGACTTATAACAACTTTTAATCCAAAAATCGATGGGGTTTCAACAAAAATAAAAAGAAAATATTTACAAAAATCTGTTCATTTTACTAAAATAGCTTTAAAAAATAACACTCTTTAACAAAAGTAAAAAGTAGGTATGTGTATTAACAACTATTTACAACTATATGTAGGTACATATCCACGCCAACAGAACTGTTATATATACAATAATTACAGTATAACATGTATTTACAAATATTAACCACTTTTACGAAGGTTCATATTCATGCCAACAGACATAATAATTACAGTATAATGTGTATTTACAATAATTATTGTAGGTAGGTACATATGATATTAATGCCAAGTATATTTACAACTGTATGTACATATTCACGCCAACAGAACTGTTATATATACAATAATTACAGTATAACATGTATTTACAACTAATGACCACTATTTACAAAGGTTCATATTCATGCCAACAGACATAATAATTACAGTATAATGTGTATTTACAATAATTATTGTAGGTACATATTAATGCCAAGTATATTTACAACTGTACAAATTCGTGCCAACAGGACTGTTAGGTAGTAGACATAATTGGATAATTAATTATTCGTCTATTATTATAGTACATAACAATTCTGCTGGCAGATTAAATTCTGTGTGACGCCCTTTCCCCATATACCATACTATTGAAACAATATGAGCGCAACTTCCAATGGTACGGGCCCCTGTTAAGCATGTGCAGTACCACTGTGTAATGGCACGTCTGTCAGTAAAAGCACGGTTTATTAAAAGATAGCAATAGTAAACGCGTGACCTAACGTGTCTAGATTGCACGCGTGCTCTAATCAACCAGACATTATCTGGTGGCATGTTGTACCTCGAGATATCGTCTAATTGATTATCCCTGTACAATTCTATAAGGTACAGTCCATTCCGTAGGTGTTCTGCACAGTAGGATTTGGCGAGTTTTATGTGATAGGTTCCCAATGCAAACAATATCACGTCATCGTCAGTTAGTTGCGGAAACTCTTCAAAATGTGGCATACTGGCGTCCATGGCTACAAAATTCACCCTTTGCCTGTTAAGGTTTTTCCCTTCGACATAGTTTAGTAAAAGGTTAGGGGTATTTATTCGTGCTTCGATTATGTCGAACAATTCCGGTGCGAGCCGGTTGTCTGTAGCAACGCGATAGTGAGCGTTTATAATAGATGCTGCTATCCTGAAATCAGTGAACATATTTGGCAATGTCCGATTAAAATATGTTTGTTTTAATAGTTTGAATCGGTTCTTGAACTTTCCGTTTACCGCCTCCACAACCCATCTACATATGGTTACTAGGCGAGAGTCATTTGCCTGTTCTGTTGATAATTGGGTCGCGTTTCTATTCTTGGTCGGTGGCATGTAGGCTTCATAGTTAAAGGACTCAATGTCATGTATGCTGTCCCTGAATCCTCTGTCCAAAATAAAAACATCTCCCTCTCGCAGTAACCAATGCAGCACATGCTCTTCGTCATTTATTATTTTTTGCATAATAGTTGCATCTGAAGTCGTTGCAGAGAAAGGTCCCAATACATCTATTATATAACCATCGCTGCTAATTAGTATGAACGGTTTTAGTAAGTTACGGAACTTATGGTGGCTATAACTTTTTCTCTGGAACAAAAAATTGGTGCTTTTTTCAATGTATATATATGTTCCATCTGCAACCATAATCAATTTGGTGTTTTCTTCATTACCGAAAATCTTTTTGGGTAAAAAAAGGTTTCTGTCCAGAAGATCATCTCTAGAAAAAATATGACCTAGGCCGAGGTGTCTTGGAACATAGTCCTGCGTTAAACATTTACGAGCAATTTTTAATCTATATTCGAGCACTTGACGTGTCACACCGAAAAGCGTTGCCAGTCGCTCGTTTGATTCCCCCGTTCTGAGTTTGGTTAGATAAGCGCCGAGAACTGATCGCGGATGTCTGGTTTTTTCTGTGAGAGACGGCGTTTCCTCTAAAATAGTGTTAAATTGTTCCAAAGTAAGTCCGGTCCAATAATGTAGCTCACTATCATTTAGTGAATTTAAGGATTCAAAATCGAATTTAGACCCATTTTTAATCGCTTCAATTAACATATTCGTCAGGTCACTAAAAAATGAAGCATTAAAATAATTGGTAACGTTTACGCTATCCAATAACTCTTCAAAGTCGTTGTTGCTTATGTGTTCTTCGCATATTCGCGCACTTGGTGGAATATATAATCGGTAATGGCATACCAAATGTAACTTCATAGACAATGGGACTCGTCTTAGATGTTGGTTTGTACATTGCCTATACATACAGGTGCGTGAAGTATTTGGCACTCTTAAGTAATCACGAACATGAAATGGACGGGTTTCTTCTTCTGGACTGTCCTGAGAATCAGAATCTTGTTGTCCTTCCAATATATTGGGGGGTTCGCGATTTTCACCATCGATTTGAGGCTCTGGTTCTATTTCGACAGCAACGTTCTCACGTCGATGTTGAACGGCATTATTGGCTCTCTGCCAGCATCTATGACATACTGCCATGACGTTATTGAATACTACCTGAAACGAAAATATTTTATTTAGTTATCATTGAAGCCGACTCATCCTAAGGAGCGCTGGTGCAGTGCACTCCCACGAAGTAATGTATATTTCATTATAATACATACTATCCTTACATTACATTTTTTCTATTCTACTATGCCTATACAATATTAATTACCTATACCTACGCGTGCATTTGGCATCAAGTTGTAACGAGTGGAGCGCCAGCGATTGCGCTCCTATGAAACGAAGTTTAGTACGATTCCTAGCACTGTATTCAATGAGTGCGAAAGAGAAACATCGACACAGGCCGACGCGTGAAACAAAAGATTTTGCATGAGACCTAATCTGGAGCGCCGCTCACGCTCGATGTTGCCAAACCGTGGGCTCAGCCGAGCCGCGCGACGCGCGGGTTGCTTCTGCGATGTTGCCGTTCTTATGTATACAGACAAACGTGTCGGCTTCGTCAGTTATTTCGCAGTATAAATATAAAAAAATAGTTTGTGCGTGTGTTAAAAATGGAACAATGCAATGTATCTTTTATTTAACAGTGTGAAAAGAAAGTAAGAGATCGCTCGCCAAAAAGACCTGCGAATGGATTTTCTGTACAAATAAATGGTAAGCTTTAGTGAACCCCCATAAAAAAATGTCACGAGCCGCCTCTGATTGAAGCTAAATAAACAAAAATATACTTACGTCATACATACAACTATCACTTCTACACTAATATTATAAAAAGGAAAGATTTGATTGACTCCTAATTATATTGAATATTTAATTATGACTTACTTGTATCAATCCATTTTGTGAAATGTAGGCAACTAACTCAGGATTACTATGCACCAAAGTGTCAAGCAAAATATGTCGCCTCTGTCTTAAAACAGATCTTGGACACATTACACATCGGCGTCCAGTCTCCATAGTGGTAAATCACAGTCCAGTAAACGTGCCAGGGTCAATCGATAAGCAATCACAAGGTCCGTGTCCAATAAAGCAGGGGTCGTATAGTCGCCAACAAGCCGATGACGCACAGATCAACGTGAACACAGCAAAACGTACTAGCCACGACTGAGGTGCGCTGCGCGCGCGCACGTGTTCAGGCGACGAAAGGGCGGGAGGTGGTAAGAGGGTGCGGGGAACACGGCGGCGCAGCGGGCGCGTAGGACCGGTTTTTTCTCTGTGTCTTATTTTGGATAGTGTACTTGTATGTTCGTTTTACAATTAACTATATATTCTAGAAAAAACACGGAAAAAGTACAAAAAATAACATATCCAAATAAGATTTTTTGCTTGGAAACCCCATTCCTACGGGGGATGTCGTCATAGTAGAAAATCATCAGGCAGTCAAGATGTATTAACTGAGAAACGTTTGAAATCTGTTGGTGGGTGGGGACGATTTTTTGCATGGTCCTTTAAGACTACTGCTGCCATCTTTTCCAATACCAGGGTAAACATTTGTAGGCGGGAATTCGAATGGTAGCTCCATTATATAATATTATGGTATTTCTTAAAGGTACCTACTATCTAAGTAAAACTCTGATAAACTCTTCTACAGACACGACGAAAGTACAAAAAAAGAAGAAGTATCAGAGCTTTACTTATAAAATAAAACAGAACTGTTTAGAACACAAAAATATTTATATTACAGTTTAGCAATTTAACAATCATGGTGTATTATTTATTGTTATACTATAATAACAATATGAAATGTATTTTTTGTAGGTATGTATATAGTATTGAATATACATTGTACATCATATTATTTACTATGACTGCAAGAACAAAAATAGGTACGTGTCTAAATATGCTTCGAAGACAAAAGGACCTATTCACCGTATTACTTATTATTCTTAGACACCTTCGTGAAATAACTTATATCTGTCCGTCTGCTGCAGAGAGATTGCAATACAGCAATCTAACAATCTATTTCAATATATTGTTAATTATAAATAATATTGCAAGTATCATTGTAGTAATCATATTTTAAAGTCTTGTGATAAAGTTCTTATAAGTAAAGCGTTTAGCGAATAGGTCCTTTATCTAATAAGCCATTGAGATTTATAACAATGCTAGAAAAAAACAAATCGCTGTAAAGTTAATTATTACAAAATCTAAAATCTGCAAAACACTTGCTATCACACATACAATAAGACATTCCTCTCTTGTAAACATCAACAACATCTTTAGATCTTACCATGGAACCAGATCAGTATCAGCAAGCGGGTAAATATCAGAAATCTACCAGAATAAAAAACTATTATAGTTAACTATAAAATATAAGAAAAACTTGATAGATTGCCCACTAATATCAGAAATGATAACAAAACGAGATACAATAATTCTAAAATTACATAATCATCATCTCAGCCGGAAAACGTCCACTGCTGAACATAGGAAAGTACACAAATAAGTAAATATATCCTTAGTTATTTGTTACAAAATGTGCCTGTTCTTAGTAATATCTGCACAAATACGCCATAATATCGACGGCTTGGCTCAATGCATTATTTTATCGATGCTGTAAAATATCAATTTTTTTCCTTAAAGCTGCAGCAGATGCCTCATCGGAAAACTTTCGATTTTTTAGTGTGCAAAATCTGTTAACACAAATATAAAAAACGCTGTTTATAACGTACGCCTTATTTTGTTCATAATGATTTAAACATTTTTTTAGGAAAATGAAGATTTCTTCATTAATTTCTTTGGTGACTTCATTTTTCAAAGCCTCTTTTGAGGCATCTGCCTCTAAATGTGCGTTTACTATTGTTGCACACTTTTCTACACAACTTACAAACTTTTTTGATGCGTAGTTTAAACTTGTTTTTTCGTCTCTATATTCTTTATTTTGTATGAAATTGTGTAAGTCACTTACTTCATCCGTCGAATATAGTGTCTTACACGTTGTACAGCGTTTGTACAGTTCACTATTTTTTAGTAAAAATCCACACACATACGCACATGCTTGCATTTCTCCACTTCCATCGTCAATAATCTCGTCTTCTATCATTGGAAGGGTGATTGATGATGGAAGTGACAGTGGTATTACAGGCGATTCGCCTCCTGTGCGCATGTGTGTAGACGGTTCTAAAAGAATTTTGAAATTTTCTATAAATGCGGTGTTTTTGTCGTCTTCACAGTTGCCTGCTGATATTTTTGTCATATTTGACAACATTGCCGTTTTTAAACCAGCCACAAACTGCACAACGGTGGGGTTCGTGTTTGATCCACAGTTTCCCCTAATACATCCAAATAAATTTTCTAGGGGATCCTGCTGAAGACGCCTTGTCGCTAATGTACGTACATCTGTATGTTTTTTCTTTATGTTTTCATATAACATATCCATTGCTGTCAATGTCCAAATCCATCCAGATTGCGACGGTGGGGGGCGTGTGCAGCCTACAAATTTCATATCTTGAAAAAATGATTTCATTTCTCTAAAAAAGTTTTTGTGTGGAGATGTCGTTGAAAAATTTGTAGCATATGGTTTGCCTCTGCGCAAATCTGGATTTTCGCTGTTTAGAAGATCAAACAGCTTATCCATTTTGGATACAACATTTGCTGTGACTGTAGCGGCAGCTGGTAGCTCACCTGAAAATAGTAAAAACATGTAATTAAATTAATGCTATTCTTTAAGTTTTGAGCGTACAAGTAGGTATTGTATTACTGTAGTCGTTATGAGCCAGTAGCCTTTGGTAGCTCTATAACACTGACACCAGGGTTTGTGAGGTTGGTTGTCGATTTGCAAACCACGCGATTATTATGATGCAACTCTTCCATCCCATCACACCTTTACGATAAGAAAGAATTTATATTACAGGAAAAAAAGAACAACTATAATTCATTCATGTTCTTGATCTTGACATCATTTTATAAGTAATAATGAGAAAAATATCATACCTGTTGCCACTTTTGAGTATATACCACAAGCTACTGTGTGACTCAGAACTTGTGCTGCAAGCTTAACCTTCATTTTTTGTTTAGTATTCGGATCCAGATGTTCTTTTTTAAGTGATGGTGCGAAGACAAAATTTGGGTTCGAGTTGTCTATACGGTGAAATTCTCGAATGTCACTCCATTTCGCTAAGCCTGTAAATTAATGTACTCACTAAGACAAAATACATACAAACAAATAAAAGCTATGAAAAAAATTATAAAACGTTAAACTGTAAAAAATATATTTCGTGGGTACCTAATAAAGATTGTATTTTCGTCTTTGAATTGAACTACAATAATGTAATGATGATGAATGTAATGGTACTAATTTAAGCTCTTATTGTTCTAGTGTTTAAGTAGGTACTTGTTTTATTCCACGACAATGCAAGCGCGTAAACGCTCAACTCGCTCAGTACAATGGCCAGCGCTTGTATTAAAAATTCCAAAATTTACCTCTCCCAAACTTTTCATTTGATGAAATATCTGTCTTGCAATCAATGTCGTATTTCATGAATAAGTTCCGGAAGCATTTTAACAAGTGAGGTGTGTCAAACATTGTGACGATTTCTCTGCCATCTATGGTTATTCTTGGACTTTGTTCAGTAGCACCTAGATTAGCTAAGGCTCTACGATTAACTCCATCCATGTCACACACCGTTGCCGATATATGGAGCCCGAATGAATGACATTCATGGAGCACCTGAAAAAATAAATGTTGAAAGAAATTAAAAATATACTAATATATCTTTTAAAGAGGCGAAAATAAATTCGATCTTGGAAAGGAAAAATATGCTGAATAAATTAAGGGAAATGTGAACCGACATACTAAATACCCAGACACACATCCAAAAAATAGGGAAGGTACATAATTTAAAGAAATTTTAAATTAGTAGACACATAATATGTGCATGATTACATTACCTCTTTTATTAATACTGCAAGACGATCAGCAGTGACAAATGAACTGGATAAATAGAAAGCTACTGGTTGTTTTACTTTTTTTCTTAATCCAGTTAACATAAACACCAAAGCTTTGGTAGCCTCTTGTTGTATGCGCCCGTGATTTGCGTGATCTTGGTAGCCTTCTATTTTGTCATTTTTTCTATTATATTGTATGTGTTTCTTTAACGACATTTCATCAAATGTTAAAACAAATTCTCTATCTGATGGTTTATGCGATTCAGAAAACTTTTTTAAAGTCTTCAGTACTTTTTTATTAGTGCCAGTTTTCAATTCAAACCGACCAAGAAGTTCTTTTAAAGAACTTATTGCGGGAAGACAAAATAATCTTCTTAGGAGACGATACCCAGATGGTGCCCTTTTATAGATTCTTAGAGCAATAAGTTTGTCCTCCATGCTCCATCTTCGGCCTTTGGGTTTTCTTTTATGGTTTTTAATTTGTGCTTGCAAGAGTAAAGCAAATGAGGGAGAAACAGATTTTAGTAAGTTCTTTACAGAACCATCTTCAGCCAAAATATGCAATTGGTGCCTGCCTTTCATTTTTTTTATTGTATTTCGCAATTGGCACACTTTTTTTAAATATTGTCTGCTCTTTTTGTAATATTTGCGTTCAGAAGTGGATTCCGCATTTTTGCCATCCTAAAAAAAAGATTAGTTTTTAATCTACTTGCAAAAGTTGTTGGAGCTAACTCCGAGGAGGTAACATGCATCAATCAATCAATCAATCAATCAGCCTATTGCAGTCTACTGCTGGACGTAGGCCTCCCCTTGGGCACGCCAAAGCGCACGATCGCCCGCTTTCCTCATCCAGCCACCACCAGCGACCTTCCTATGGTCATCAGTCCACCTGGCAGGGGGGCGTTCTACACTACGTTTTCCGAGACGTGGTCACCATTCGAGAACCATCCGAGAACAGGCATAATTCATACTCATTACTATAACTTTTCATGTATGTGTGGAAACAAATAATCTGTATACACTCAACGGGTTCGGATTTAACTCTTCTCGGAGACACTATCCCTAACTGATGCATTCAGGCATTTATATTTATTTCAAAATTATGATACAAAAAGTAACTAAATTTACATACCTTGCATTTCTTTGCTGCAGGCTCAGAAGGGTTAGGTAAACTTCCTTTTATATTTGTGGTATCTACTAAATTTCCAAGTATTAACGTCTCACCACATGATGGACCTGAACGATGTAAGTGGCCTGGAGTGGGAACAGGAGCTTCTTTTTGTTGTCCAACCTGAAAGAACATATTTTTTTTTTACATTACTAATAATAGAATATACTTTATTGCACAGAAGGATATAGCTTGAAAGTACAAAAGATAGATAGAAGGGTTGTACAGATAGGTGGCCTTATTGCTAAGGTAGCAATTTCTTCCGGGCAACCTTAGGGTGTTAGGGTACAAGAAAGTTTTATTGGAACTGTGGGACGGTGCACACAAGAAAAACAGAATAGGATAAGCTAATACTATTAATCAAAATTACATAAACTAATAATAATACAGCAAGATGCAATGTCTTATACCCTTATTTATTACCTTGCATTTCTTTGCTGCAGGCTCAGAAGGGTTAGGTAAATTTTCCCTTAAATTTGTGATATCCACTAAACCACGTGATGGACCTGCATGATGTAATAATTGGTGTGGAGTTGGTGTTTCAGCTTCGTTTTGTTGCCGAAAGATCAAAACCTGAAAAATAAAAACAAATAATAGTTATAATAATAGTTAGGTTGAGTCGAATTTCAGATTCATATGTAGGTATATTTATTCAACGCTCTTAAAGTGAAGGAAAACATTGTGATAAAACCTGCACAAGTGAAGCTCTTCTTCCTTAGTCACTGCACTGCCTGCTTAGTATTTAATTACTAAAACTTATTTCCTTATTTTGTCGAACTGGTCTGTTTCTCTCGAAAAACTCACAAGCTATGTTGCTGAAGACGGCATGTTGACTCATCTAAGAACTTATTCCAGACTTAATTTTTAATAAATTACCTGTTCACACTCTTCCTCAGGAGCAGCATGTCTATGTAGCTTCTTGCGTTCAAAGTCGATAAACGATGTTTGTTTAAAATGCTTGTGGCATAACATCCGGTGCTCGGAGTAAAGTTTTTTCTGAAACTGCGTTGATGACCACTGCTTATTAGGAAAACAATACTGCGCCCACTTTTCACATCTGAAATTAATTAATAATTCGATGATGACGATGATAATGAATTTCGGACCGTTTTCGGCCATTGCGACCACTTTGACTCCTCGTATGTTTAGCGCTGGGTATACCCGAAGATGGCTTATGTAGCCGGTACATGGCTAACATAATTTATGGTTAATGGCACCGGGTACATGGGCTTTAAACTCATCACGCTTAGCGTCGAGATCAGCTTTACGCTGCTCTTCGAATAATGGTTTTGTTTGTCTGTCTATAAACCTAAAGCAAATAATACTTCTTTTATCCATTGTAACCAGCAAAGTAAGCGGTTTGATTGAAGACCTAACTTTGCAATTTACATAGCTTATAGTCGACAGTAGATCTGGTACCACGAAAAGTGTATTTAATACCATATTTATAATCTAAATTACATAGTAGATTATGATTTATGTTTTCAATTTACCGTAGTGTGTTCTTCGTTCCAGGGTTAGGAAATCGGTACAAAACCACATCGGGTTCAGTAGAAGGACTGCTCCCACAAATCAAGCACTTCCTATTCTCTTTCATATTGGCTTTTATCTTAATAAAAACACATAAAGAGTCACTATCTCAAAGAGTCAATTTCTCACAAATAAAACGAATGTTTTTGGCGGAGGAGTAAGCTCAACTCAACGCTCATGGGTCATAAAACAAAACACAATTAATATTTCAACCTGTAACACATTATTAAATGGTAAAGGCAGATTAATTAAACGAAACAAACAAAAGATGAACGGCCGGCACCGAACGCCATATTTGTTTTTGTGAAGTTTATTTTCTTTGTGTGTTGCCAGTATCACTAAAACAGTAAGTACGTAATTTTTACAAAAGGAACTTTAGGCTTTTTTTTTCGTTTTCGTTTTAAACCAGTTTAAAACCTTTTTAAACCAGTCAGACGCTTGAAAGCTATGGATAAAATATTGTATGTACCTATATATTGCATTATATCTGTTATCAGTTGTATGTATATCGTGCCGGTACGAAAAGGTTCGTCAGCTGACAAATTGGTTTATCGTTCTGCAAGTAATGCTTTTTGAAAGTTTTACACAGCACAATCTGTTGCATAGAAAATTATGATAACAAAGTTCAAATTGATTCAAGTCAAGTTTGTTGCTTTCTCCAAAAAGACATTCTTAAAAAGGTTAATATGTATTCCTGCCATTGTAATTTTATGTTACCACAGAAATGATCCTTTTTAGCACCCTTTTGTTTATGATTCATGATCAAATCTATTGTCATTTCTAGTATCTTTCAATGTCATCATTGCTTAATATCTTGTTTTCTCGTACTTTTGGCTAAATCACAGAGTAAAAAGTCTCTTTATCAATGGGCTAAATTGTGACGAAAACTTATCTAATAAATAATACAAAAATCATTTTTACACAAACACTCGTACGTCCCGGGGCACTATAGTGCCCCATCACTGTGATATGAAATCACAATATCATATGATATGATATTATAAATAGAGAGAGAGCGCATTCATTGACATGATATGATTAATGATATCATAATTATAATATTATCATATCAAAAGATAATATGCTGGACGTTTGAGTGGATAAGAGATTTATTTTATTTACTCTGGAAATAAATATGACAGTCATATTTTCCTGGAAGAGCATTACGAATATTTTTATTACTAGGAACTAATAATTATCGAAAAATCTATGTTTTTTGTTGTTATTTATATCTGGCAATGTTGATGTTTATATGTTTGACAATTAGTTAGATGTTACCACAGCAAAAAAAAATGGTATTGTTTTTCCTTCTAAGGTTAACACCGATAGAGTCCCAAGTAGGTATGTCCTAAGTCTCCATACATTGGTCGGCGGCGGCTGCACTGAACGGTGCGATCGCGCGTGCCCATACAAATATGAGCGTTTGCTCATATCCTGGCGCGCCTGCCCCGCCCACAACGCCTTTCTAACCTCTTTTATCGACACCTCCTATGAACAACAACGTAACTCAATTTTAGCAACTTTACAGTACAGCAGTTTAAAGACAAAAAAAAATCTCAAGCCTTTGTTTATGCATATATTTGTACGATTGTTGGTGATAAAGAATTCATATTGCAAACTGTAATAGATTTAAATATGTATTTTTATTTAAATATTTGTTTTCATAGAGTTTTATGACTTACGATGAAGGACAACGATGTTCATTACGTGTAATAACATTGTAAGTTGCGATAGAAAAGGTTTTAAGTTGAAGTGATGATTAAAATTTACGGGGAATACCATTGTACGTCTGAGTTACGTTTAAGTTATCGTAAGTAAACAGCAGTTGTTCCTAAATAATACAGGTATATAATTTTATCTTTTCCTTTTCTTAGCTTTCTAAATATAAACATAGGTACACAAATTTTATATCTTGGCTCACGTGAATTTTCAGACTTAGGTAAGTATATAATTATTATCATACTTAGGATATTTTTCTTTTTTTTCTTATTATTAGGATTAGCTGGTAGGAATAGCGTGATGTGGAAATAGTATTCGTTATGAGAATAAACGACAGAAAATTTAATTAGCAAATGGATGAAATTAAAATGTTGGAAGGTGAAGGAAAACCTATATAAATCTAGTCACAATATTTCAATGGAATAAAACAGCTTAATTTTTCATCAGATATCTGTATTTGGTAATAAAAATAATCAGTTTCTTTATTTACGATATGCAAATGCTGATTAGCCTTCTTTAAGATTATAAAATGTAAGAAAAATACTTACACATACTAGGTATTAATAATATTATAATGCAATTTTTAAAGGAACGAGTCGATGAATATTGCGTAACTAATAAGTGCCTCTTTGGAAGCCAATATAAATCGAATTGTACCTGTGGATTACACAGAACTTTCATTTTTGTAGAATAGGTCCCTGGTAACAAGACGTCTCTATCCAAGAAAAATAATCTATTAACTTATTGGGTTATACAACTTTCATAATTTTGAATATTAATCTCAAATCACATTTTAACATAGTACTTAGTGAAATCTAATCATCAGTATCGTCACATTCATCTTGATTGTTATTCGATGCTACTTGTACAGGTAAATTTTTGTAAAATTGATGATACGCAATTGGAATGGCTTTTGCAGTGCACAAACTCCATAAGTCCTTATACTTTGCTGCCGTTATCGGCAATAGACCAGTATAAGCTTTTTCTTCGCCTTGAGTGAATCTGCGTTACCAGAATCTGGTTCACGAGTTCCGCTGCGACCACGACCATGCCCACGTTTATTCCGACCACGACCACGAGTTCGGCCGGAACCGCGCCCTCGACAAACACCAGAAGAATGCTCGCTCAATCGACCTTGTAAAAGATCAATTGTTCTGCTAGTTTCGTCAAAGAAATCGTATTGGAAGTGCATCAAATGAGGCTCAGCACTAGAGAAATGAACATGTTTTATTTTTGTCCACATAACTTTTTCATTGTTAGTGTCCATATTCCAATTCAGGTATTGTGTTCCGTATTTTTTAAAATCGTATATTAAATCTTGCGTGACTTCAGTCAATATGTATGGTTCTCCAGAAGATTTTGCGCATCTGATTAGAGTTGCCCATTGGTCAGGGGTATATATTTTTTGGTTCTTTTTGCGTCTCTCTATCAGAGCATGCATAGCATCTCCTTCAGATTGTGAATGGCCAACTTCAAAGAAATTGTGTGTTATGTCAACTTTGAACATCTTACTTGCTTTTGCATACATTCCAAAAACTATACGGTTTTTATTCTGACCGCAACATGAATCTGAGTAAAAAATGAATCGGCGTGTTCCTTTTTGCACATACATTTGGATAAAATCATACACGAAACTACTTATTTCGTTCGCCCCTTTCTTTCCGATCGTCTCATTCCATAAATAATTATGTCCAATGCTCTTTCCGATCTCATAAAGTGTAAAATTATATACGGCAAATTTACGCTTATAATAAAAAAGCGACACTTCTGATTGTGGAGTAGCTAGAATCTTCTGTAAATCGTAACATGCAGCGACCACACTCATTGATTTTTGGGATTCGTTTTTATCCATATTCTTTAATGTTCTAACAATTTCTTTGTTTTCTATGTGCAAAGCATGTTCATGTTCCAATTTTATTTTTTCCGAACTGTTCGCATTTTTAAAAATATCACATCGCGAACATTGGTCTTTCTTTGGCTGGTGAAAGCCGATGTTAAAGTCTTGATTGAAAATATCCCTATATTGTCTTAATGTAGCTTTCGGCTTTCCAGGATGTTTTTCATTCATCCAATCTTCATACATACAGTGCAGCTTGGGAATATTGTTTCTTCAAAATACAATTTTGAACTGCGGCTCCTTACGTAATGTGACTCCGCGGTTGGAATTTCATTGATATGATTTCGAACAGAGTCTTAAATCTCTTGATCTATAGCATTTGCTCGATTCGCGTGGCTCCCTCGCCGGTCTGGTTCTATAATTCCAATCTCAGACTTGTAAATTTTTTTAAACATTGTATTCAACCACATATCGCATATCGCCAGTGTGTCAAGGAACATTTTTTTACATACTCGCACTTGACGATTGTCACAAGTACTAAAATAATATTCACGAGACCATTTGCGACGTGAAGGAACTTCTCTGTTGGTGGTTACAATAACTTGCTTTTTTGGAACTCTTTTTACAACTCTAGAAATATATTCCATTTGTCTGTTGTGGTCTCCAATAGCCCAAAACTCTTTGAAGATTTTTTCTCATTCAGTATATGAAATTTTCGAACGACAATTGCGAAGACAATTGTAACCACATCCTGGTTTCATAACTTTCTCTGGCACTACATGACCTTTTTTATTGACATATTCTTTTCCGAAATTTCTATTCTTTTTCATAACTACTCTTTTCCAATTGTCTTTATTTAAGACTCTTTTTTTTACCAGGGTTTGTTTTAGTAGTATTGCGTTTCTTCTGACTAGCTAAATTTTCATGTAAACTCACTGTTTGTTGTGGAATATTACAAGAAATTTCCCCAATAGCATAGTTACTACGTGTTGTTGTTGCCGATTGAAGAACTTGCTGCTGTTTAATTTCTATGCCATTGTTTTCTTTTTCAGTAGTATTGGAATAGCTTCCCCTGATCGTATAATTTCCTGTAAATATGAAGTCAAAAATAAGATAATTAGAAAGAAATTAGATATAAAATGAACTCTAAAAATATTTACAATAAATCATATAATAGTATTTATTTGAATGTGTACCTTTGTCAGCATATTTTTCACTGTATTGTGACGGAGGCGTTGTAGTCTGTTCTTTCGATTTGTTTCCATTTTGAGTGCAAGTAACTTGGGAATTAAGCACTTTCAATGTTAAATCGACCAACGTTTTACAATTGTGAAGTGTGGGTATTTCATTACTCTGCAGCGTATTATCTAAAAGAAAATAAAATTAAGCCTTTATTAACACTCTCCCTGGTGAAACTTATTCAATATATTTACCTATCGATCTATTATCCTACAATACATTTATTATATTTTATCTCTGGATGTCCGCCCGTGGTTGTAATGATTTTTCCCGTGAGAATAAGATCATTTTCCATGGTAAAAAGTAGCCTATGAGCTAATATAATGTATATAGGCTTGACAATTGTTGTATTTTTGTAAATTTATTGTAAATTTTCATCAAAATTCGTCCAGTAGTTTTTGCGTGAAAGATAACAAACTCTCACATTCTTTTGCGTTTATAATAATGATTATCAGTAAGATATTGTGATACGCGAAAACAATCTTATTCCACGGAGAGAGATATAGCATTATATAATTACATGATTTTTATAGAAAACGATGCTTACCACTGTTTCTGAAAAGGAAGTTTTCGTTCATCGAAACTGTATCTGCCTTATCAGTACTTTGTTTACTAGCTGTATAATAACTGCGAACTGAAGGCTCGAAGCTAGCTAAAAATATCCAAGAAACCAATCATTGTTTTTATTAAATGAGATTCTACTTATAAACTATTTTCTTATTTAAGAGTAATTTTAGTAGTTATGAATAAAAACAACATGAATATACTTTTATCAAAATCTTGCCATTCTAATCCTATAAATTGATACCTACTTATATTATTTTTTGTTTCGGAAAACACGGTAGGTCTGCCAGACAGTTGTTAGCCACAAAAACCTCTAAAACTACGTAGTGCTGTTTTGATACCTACCTTCACAACTACTTGGCAGGTAGTCTGACACGGTAGGTGAAAACGGTTCCTCGGTCATATCCGACTCCGTCAATAAATTTTCTTTATGCTTATTAGGAATGTGCCGTTTTTGGAGATTATATTTAAAACGGCATAGCTCTTGTCCTAAAAAACAGTAATTAAATAATATCTATATAACTTCTCCCTTGGCTCAGCGATCTATAGTGTTTTTAATGAAAAATATTAGTGATAGTGAACCTGTAGTGATAAAAATTTTGGAAGATGGTTCCATGCTGGATTATAACATAAAGTCTGGTTTTTCCTTTTACGCGATGACTGTGTATTTGCATCTGTAAAGCAGAAAAAATACACATGTAAATATTTAAAAAATATTAACATAAATGCGAAAGTATTTCTGTCTGTTATTTTTCCGACCACACACACGACGTGTTCATCACACGAATGTTTGCCCTAGGCGGGATTCGAACCCGTGACCCTGTTTGTCGGAGGCAAATACACTACCAACTGGCTACAAAGCCGTCAAGCTGTTATAGGTATTACAGTAAAACTTCAAACCAAAAATTACTTCTGTAATTTTAGAAATTACCAATTTCGTGCAACTATAGCAATATTTGCTGAAGTAGATGGTCTTATGTCGAGATTTAATACAGAATCTTGTTCTTTATGTTTCCTCTGTTTTATCGGTGGTTCTTTTTTCATATCTGCATAGTAAACAAAGAACTGAATGAATAATATAGGTATAATAGGTAAACCCTAGGTAAGGTGAAAAAACAAAAAGGCGATTGTAAGTCATAGGTGCCTACTAACCTACCTACCTACATTATAACAAAAACAGCAGTAACATAAATGTAACTCAGACAAACATCAGAAGGTTTTGACTATGAAGTAGGTACCTACAACGTATCTTCTTCTTGTTGCACTGTATTGCACCACCTATGAAACTAACACCTACGAAAAATATTTTATTTAAGTAGGTAGTACCTGTTTTGACAAGTTTTTAAGTTAGTTGGAATCAACTATGTCCATTTAGAAAGAGAACAATGTTACTTTAGGTAGGTACCTACCAAATTAAGTAAGTACTAGAAGCTCATATCACATTTCTGCTATAAAATAATCCTATTCGCACCCACAAGAGCGTTAAAATGCGGTAATTATCGCGGCAGCCGCGCAACAACAAACAGTCCTCACTACCTACCTATAGCTTGCTAAAGTAAACGATGTTCTGTTAATGCCTACACTTCATTTACAATCAATATCTATGAACTAGGGGACATCATCATCACTTAATTAACCTAATGATTACAGTTAATTTCAGTACTAACCTTCATCCGAATCGCTATTTTTCTGTGTACACAGCTCGACAAATTTTTTACCGCGTCCGGCTTGGAACTTCCTTTTGCGATTCATTTTGAACCTTCTGTCTGACCCAACAAACACTCAATAAGTAAATTCACCCGCAAACAGATATATAGTGGGTGACCTGCCTACTAACACAAAAAGAAATGCAAAATCACGCGCAGCGCACTCGATTTGATTGATCGACTGACCGAATGACAAGACAAATAAAATACTATCCCCATCCCTTACACCGCGCCCCGCGCCACCTGCGTGCGCTCTCGCAAACAACAAAGTTTAGGCGCGGCGGTTTACGCTACGTTGGCTAGCAGCACCGGGGAACGACTGGCGAGCCTAGTCTTGCAATACGTTGCGACAGCAAACTGTGACGTATGTACGTAAACTGTGTCTGGTACCCGTAGTACAAGCTCGTGGATATTTATTTATTTCTTTCTTAAATCGTACGTGTTATTCCATTTTTCAATAAATTGTTCCCAAGGCTCATTATTATGTTTAAGCCAAGTTATATAATTATTTAAGGATAATGAAAAAAAAATTTTTTAGGTACCTATACACACAGTGAAATTGTATTTTTTTACATAAAAATGAAATTGAAATGAAATTACTCGGGGAGTATTGGCACAAGTCACGTCAAAGTTATTTAAAATTTTTAAAGCCTTAAAGTCTTTATACCATTTAATTTACGCTGAAATGATAAATGATTCGAGGTTCCACTGTCGATGTACCAGTTGCAAGGGCTAAAGGAAGTATCGTTAACACTGAAAGAAGTGAGTAAACAATGCTACTGCTTCGAAGTTTATGCTTCCTTCTGAAGTTTATGCTTCAGTCTGGCTTTTTGTGTCCTTTCTTTCCACATTTAAAGCACTTCAATTTTAAATTCACGCGCTCCTTTCCTGTTCCTTTGGCTGCAAGGGCAGAATCTCCTGATGCACTTGCCGGCGATGAAGAACATGAACGAGAATCTTCCTGGAGTAGTTTCAATTTGACATTTTCCAAAGTTAACTTCATCCCTGAGTGCGCCAATGCCATGCGCATGGGCTTGAATTCTTCTGGGAGACCTCTGAGTAAAACAACAGCAACAAGATCGTCGTCTAGCCCGTTCCTATCTATATCCTTCAACTTATGGGCTAAACTCATCACTGCACTACCGTAATTGTGCATAGATAGACTGATGGTTCACAAGCTTCTGGTCAAATAACGCATCCAATAGGAGATACGCCTATCACTGCAAGAGCCTGCTCGTCTTCCTCGACGCTCGAGGAGGCTTTAGGATCAGGAAGCGTTGACGTACACGAAAATAACTTTTCATGTAATAGTATCATTTTCGTTGAAAACTTCCATGTCAAAAAGTTGTCTAGCCGGAGAGTTTTAAAACAGAAAGCTTCGTCACCTGGGCCATGACCTTATAAATTTAGAGATACTCAGAGGATCAAGATAGTGGTGTTGTTTGCAAGACGGATGAAAGTCAAATAAAGAAAAGCAAACCGACAGGCGTGTTATAAGAGTAACATAGCAACGAACGCTTAACACAGTAGTTACGCATGCGCCCTCCAACAGCCCGCCTGCTACATCCATGAAAACATCTGAATTAAAGAAGATGTCCATAATATTTGCAACAATTCGGGGCAATTAATCTATATTATCATTGCTTCTTCATTTGTTACTGTCGTTCGTCTTTCAATTACTGCAACCGAGTCCAAGTATTCTTCAATTTTACATTTTTCAGTAAAATTATAACGATCTATCAAAACAAAACAACAATAAGCCCTTCAATCAACCATAAGGTATTAATAATAATGGTATATTAGTTAAGTTACTTACATGTCCAATTCTAGCTGAAGAAATACTGAAAATTACTCCACATATTTTGCGTTTGAACTATTTTCTGGATCGTTTGTCAGTGTTTTCACGATCACGGAGCTCGCCATCATAATTTTGCCCACTCATGGAATCCGTAGCATCATCGAGCGGTTTTAAAATTTTGCTAAGTTTACCACAAAGAAATCCATTCTTCGTTTGTAATAACGGGAAGGTCATGTCGTAGTACTGCCATCGTTGCTCTCACATGCGGTTCCAGGTCGACAAATCTTTTCATTATGTGATAGGCAGAGTTCCATCTAGTAGGAACTTCTTGTTTAGAACGCTTTGGAACGCAGCTGAGATTTTCTGTAGTTTGTGCCTTAAAATTTAGAGTTTGAGCTGTGGAGCTTGTTTTGAAATAACGCACAACGTTTTAATTTTTTTCCGTGGTGATGTTTAAAGTATGAGCGAAGCAGCCGTAGTAGTGCTTCCAACCCATGTTGCGGATGGCCTTTGTAACATTCGCTGCATTGTCCGAAATAACAAAATTAAATTTTTCGCTCAATCCCCATTCCTATGTTATTTTCGCGAGGGCATCCTGTATATGTTGGCTTGTATGTGTTTCTTCAAAGCATCCACAATATAGCGAAATATACTTTAAGTTGAAATCCTCTTCGACGATAGGTCCACAAGTCCGTGGTGAGACAAATATTTTAAATCTTTGAATGCTGGAGCACTTCGGTTTTGGTCTTATCATACAGTGCTGGCAACATTACATTAGAAAGAGTCTTTCTCGTGGGTAGCATATAACCGGGGATATAACTGGAAAACTTTTTAAACGCTTCCTCTTCGACCAGAGAAAACGGCTGATAACTACCAATAAAAAGTCTTAAAAGGTCCATATCAATTTTTTTTTAGCTCTGGATACTTTTTTGCTGTGCTATATCTTTCTATAAATTGTTGCTGGCCCGGCCGGGTTGAGAAACATCGGGTTGCAATCTCTAATAGGTATAAATCACGACATATTTTACCTGTCGCTTTTTTATCTACTAAATTAGTTTTTTCAAAAAAGTCCCACAAAACGCTTACACGCTTTACACGAGACATTATTACCTATCTAATATTTACACCAACTACACGGAGACTAAATTCTAGTTTAGTTAAGCAGAATATTAACAAGGTTGTCGTGTAATATATACATCTAGTAATGGCTTACTAGAATATCTAGTACAGTTAAACATAATGCTGTTTCACATCATTAAAATTTGTGTATAGTGCACAAAAAACAATCTGTATTTATTACATAAGAGTAAGTGACTTGTAACGGTATGATAAATATATTTTTAATTTAGAATTTTAAATTTTACTGTATTTAGTTATATAATCTAGTAAAAGTAGGAAAAAATAAATAAAACTAAATTTTTATTCACTCTTTATTTCCGATTCGTCGTTTTCAGTATCTGAATCGGTTACAATAATAATGATTCTTTCCGTCACGTCGTCAGTTGCATCATTTTATTCTCTTCCTATATAACATGATCGATGCAACTTGACCACCGCTCCGGTGTCACTAAACTTAGTCCGTCACTAAACAATTTTTTTACTTCAGTCATTTTGTAATTTTTATTATTGCGTGCGACGTGCCCCTTTACCTGTGCCCAGACTAGCTCTATTGGGTTCAGTTTGCAGTGGTAAGGGAGAAGTCTCAAAATAGTGACACCGTACTCAGCAGCGAGCTCTTCAACTGCTTTTTTATATGTAGGTTTTTCTTTATTGACGATTTCTAATAATTCGACTTTGACCATTTTATGTTTTAAGATTTTCGTGGTTGTTCACTGTGTCTGTGTTTGACCATTGTGTCTAGATAATTAATATTTTTCGAGTTCAGCCATTTTTGAACATCGGCTTTACGCCAGGCCGTAGTGGGGGTCTTTTCTATATTGCGGGAGTAGTAAGGGGCATTATTTAAAACAAGAACTGAATAAATTTTGGCAAAATCCCCTTAAACTCTTTCTCAAAATGTTCAGCATTCGTCTCATTGTGGTAGTCACTTGAATCTGTCTTTGACTCGAACATTAGCAGACCCCCATCTAAAAAGCCTTCCTCGCTTCCGGCGCGCTTGGCTTATTATGAGGCGTCGTCCTTTTCCAGTAGGTGCCTTAAGCCCCGTCGTTAGGCCTTCAAGAAAAGCTTGACGGGGCGTATCAATCTTTGTGTCGGCCCAACACTTTTGTAGAGTATGGCCTGTGAAAAAATATGAAAATGTTTTTTATCCATTGCCATGCATTAGTCTCTCTAAAAATTAAAAACTACTGGACGGATTCGAATAAACTTTACCTTTATCACTACGATAAAGCAAATTATAGATTATTTTTAAAACAAAAAACAAAAAGAAGAGACTGTAAAACTAGAAGTTTTTTTTTTGTTCTATGAAATTTCACAAATAATGAATGTTGTGTTGCAAATGGCACACAGGGCAATCTATTTTTATTATATTCTATGTGATTTAAAACATAATCAACCTTATCACATATTTTAAGAAAAAAAATTTCGGAGATCACGTAGACACTGGCTCCACTGTCCAGAAGGGGGCACGTAGTTGTCCCATATAGCCTCATTTCTACGAGAGGCGTCATGACAGATGAAGTGGCGGAACCTTCAATAGCGTCGGCAGCTAGCGTGGCTCCAGATTCTAGGTCGTCGAGCATTTGGGTACTCTTGTCTGGCATGAGGGCGCACCTGACGAGCATCCTGGGAAGCTTGATTATGCCTACTTCGTAAAGCATAATGATGTTGTGGCTGCTGAGCTGCTGAAGTCTGGCCTCTATCTTCCGACTCTTGAAAAGGAGGCCTATACGGGGTTGTAGCTGTATATGTGCCTCTTCCAGCAGAATACATCGGTCTGACAGGGTTTCTCGATGAGGAGGGGCCATAAGAAGGTCTCGAGGAGACTAGTGTCGTATATTCACCAGGAGGGGTATGATAAGCACCGAATTGACGATTGGATGGTGCTAAAGGAGCACCATGGGTGCCGTCACCCCGCGAAAAAAAAGGCGATAAGGTATCAGAGTGACCAAAATTTTGTATTTTAATTGGTAAATCCAGTTGACCAGGACTGGGATGAAAAGTTTCATCCTCCTGTTTCGCTGCGTTTTTAAATTCAGAAAAGCAGCTAAAAACGTGCGTGGCATATTTTGTCTTATTTTTATATGTCATTGATGACATTATCTGTTTTATAATAATAGTATCAGATTCAATCTTGGCTTTCTTAGCCAACAGTTTCATACGGTAAAGAAAATCATTGGTCTTTTCATTATAAATCTGCTTAGTAGAATAAAATTGAGCAGCATAATCCGGTTCAGTACAGAACTCGTCCTTCAAAGCTTTAATTATGTCTTCAAACTTCGAAGATTCTTCACAAACGGTGTGGTAAAAACTTAGGGCCGCCCCACATAAATAATTCGCAATAATTATCTTTTTTGTTTCATCTGACCAAGAATTTAATGCCGATAGATAAAGATAAGATAAAAGTGTCTTTATTCGAAGTAAGATTTAACAAAATCATTGTTCGACGTCAAAGCAAGATGGCCCGTTCACTACAAGTGTACGCCTTCTGTGGAGAAGAACGGCCAGAAGAAACTCCACAGGACTCGTATCTTTTGTACTTTTCTTTTTTTAAATAAAATATTGTTTACAGTAGTCAATATACATTGTTAATGTTTCCTGTGCCGAGCTGGACCATCCGAACACCAAGCCTCTTTGTCATTTAAATAGTCAACTAACTTATAGTAAGCTTATTACACAGCGTCTGTTTTACACAATTCTTAAACCTTTTTTCTGGTAAAACTAAGATCTCATCAGGTATTTTGTTATAGCAGCGCACACAGAGCCCCACAAATGAAGTGCTAACTTTAGCAAGTCTACACTGATGATTAATTAGTTTATTCTTATTTCTAGTATTACGACCATGAATGTCATAATATTTACTAAACTCATGGATGTTTTTGCCAAAGCGGAGAATAGCCAGCCTCCACCATATTGTGGTGATGAAGGTGTGAAATTAAATAAGAAAGTATTTAAGAGAATAACAAAGATTTATTGGTTAAGTATTTTATATTTTATGCAATGTATGAAGCTAAAAGCTAAAATTTCGCGTGGCATCCTGGTTGCCAGCACAAGTATTTTGTTTAATTTTGGACATTTTAAACTCTCAACGGATCATGCTCTGGGTGGTATTCGATCTGGCGACCCTGTGCTTCAGGCGTACTACCGACTCGGTTACGGGACTGGTTGACTGAGTTTTGGCCCTAATTTACATCTGGCAAGCCTTAACTAGCAGTTTTGGCGCGCTCGAACGCCGTTCCAGTCCCGACAATCATAAGCACAACTTTTTGATTCGGTACGCAAATTAATGCTGTCTACTCACAGTACCTTTTCAATTCGAAGTACTCTTCGAACAGAAAAATCTAAAACTAAATGTACTCTCAGTACGCGACAAAAAGTCGTGCGGTGAAATAGCCGCTGTGCGGGACACACCCTAACAATAATGACAAAATAACATTGTCATTTAACAAAGAATGTAAAGATAAGCTACAGTGGTGAATAATGAAAGGGTCGCGGGTCATAGTTAAAAGTACACACATAAGTAAAATAAGAAATTGGGTACGAATATAAAAAAAATAAGATGTAAATAGACGCATGAAATAAATAACCGTAATCTTTAATTGAAAATGGGTAAGAAAGAATACTGAAATTTTGAAAAATTAAGAATACTAATTCAAGATAGGACAACGTTCGTCATTTTAGCTAGTAACAATTTAATAATGAACGATTAAAATTCATAATAGATTACAATAATTTACAATCGAAATTAAACTATCATTCGTTTGTTTCATAATTTACAACTCGTGCAGGCTGTGCAAACAAAGCAGAATTTATATAGAATCATTTACTTCCAATATTGCATAAATAGAGATAAACATTTTTTAATTTAATAAACATTAACTAGCGGCCGAAAATTTTAAGGAGTTGGTCTTCCATCCATCTATCCATCGTGCATCCATCCATCCAACCATCACATAAAATGTAAGACTCTTTACACAGACCTCTTGTTCAAGTCGTCCAAGAATCGTTGGAGGCATATCTAAAAAAGTGACACGGCTAAATAAGTCCGGAAGTTGATTTACAAAATCTGACAAGTCAATACAGCTAAAAAAGTGGATGTATCCAGTATTGACGGCTATGGTATTATATGGACTCGGCATATAAAACTAGTGTATCAAAGTTATTTCACATAAAAATAACGATTAGAAGAAAATAAACCTTGATCACTCTGTAAAAAGTATGCCGACGTTAACAAAAACCGGACGTTAATTTTATCAAAATAATACATACGGAGAAGATCTCACTAGCTCCATGATGGATCTGGACGATAGATCTACTGAGAACGAAGATGGTGTGCGAAGGTGTCACTTTTTTTAGACAGACCCTTTGATTCTTTTTCAATCTGTGGAATGTTGTCGGCTGTTATTGTGTCGGTAAGCATAGATTTTTTGGTGTGAAACCAGCCTGTTGCGCCGATAAACAGTTGCTGAAACTGTTTATGGTTTAAAACGCCGATCTCTAGTTAGAAAAGTGGTAGGTCAGCCCATCAAATGTATCTATTCAACTACAACTCGACATCCACCTCTGTCAACTATAGAGTGAAGCTAATACACGTAATTGTTCGACAGGCGTGCCAGCAACAGTGGAGGCGAGTACGCGGATGTTATGTGAAAGAGGCGCGCAACTGTCAATATTCGCATCACGGCGTGTGCCTGCCCTCGCGGCATTGTACGAGCATGCTGGCGGGGAGCTACATGCTGCCCAGCAGAGGAACTACGCCAAGGTTAGTGCTTGTAGGGACGGTTGTTGGAGATGATCAAATGAAACGACTGTTTGCCTTGCTGGTCGATATATTAGTGCTCCAAAATAGGATTACATGATTATTATATGCTTACTACGTCTACTACACTACATGACCCACCAAAAGAAAATATAAAAAAAAAAAACTTATCTAAAAGTTTTTTTTTTTAATACTTACAATAATCTTTACTATCCAAAATACAATTTTGTTCTATTTTTATGTACGATATTTTCTTTATTGTTTTTATTTAAAATAATAACATTTGTGCCAATATCTTTTATTACTTTAAAAGGACCTAAATATATGGGGTCCATCTTATTGTTACTGCCATCATTTCTTATAAGTACATAATTTCCTGGTTTATAACATACTGGGTTTACATAACTATCGTAATATTCTTTCCTTAAATATTTTCTTAACACTAAATTTTTCTTAGCATCTTGTTGCGATACTTGTATTTTATATTTCAACTGCTGAGGATAGTCATATGGGTTATACAACGGATCAACTGTACTTGTTAAATTACTAGGCAAATTACAAAGTTTCCCAAACACCAACTCGTAAGGAGTGTATTTGGTTTCGGAGTGTACTGTCGTGTTATAGGAAAAGCACCAAAAAGGTATCCATGAGCTCCAACTATGGGGTTGATTTTGTGTTTGAATTCTTAGAAAAGCCATTAGGTGTTTATGACTATTTTCTAGTGCACCAATTGTTTGGTGATGGTATGCTGTGGATGTTAGTTGAGTAATATTCAAAATTTTACATACCTCCTGCATTGTTTTGGAGATAAACTCTGTACCTCTGTCAGAGATGATGTTCCGTGGGATGCCGTATCGTAAGATGAAATTGTTGACAAAAGCAGTAGCTACAGTTTCTGTATCTTTCGTTGGAATTGGATATGCTTCTATGTACTTAGTAAGATCGCATTGTACTGTTAGAATATATTGATTATTACTACTATCCTTAACTATTGGGCCCACTAAATCTAAATATATTCTTTCGAATGCGGAGTTACCACAGTTAGTGACGACCATGGGCTCCTTAATGTACTTACCGTATTTCTGTCGTTGACACTGGTCGCATTTCTTGACAAATTCCGTGACGTCTTTTTCTAGTCCTGGCCAAAAGTAGTATCTTCTTATTTTGCACAACATGCGCCTTATGCCGGCGTGGCCACTTGTTGGCAACATATGAAAGTCATTCAATATTATGCGCTTCATATCGTTATCTATTATTTTACTCACCCCTTTTACGATGCATAAGCGTGGTCCGGACCATAGCATCATTTCATTTATAACATTAGCTAGCCTTTTTATTTGTTCTGCATTTATTTCATTTTTAATTATATATAAACAGGAGATATTTATTTCCCTACAAAACAAACACAACTCCCTCGCAAATTCAACTCGTGCCCTTTGCGATCGGTAGGTCGGTTTGATACATACCATGGACTCTGATGGTATGTAAGCAAAGTTTTCACTTTCCTTTTGAACTTTTTCTTGTAAATTTTTCCATACTTTGTCATTTAAAAATACTAATTCTGTATAATCCTGCGGTAGTTTAGGCATTTCGACAACTCTTGGGTGATCAGTCCAAGTGTTGTTATCCTGAGCTACTGGGGGATTATGACTTTCTCCTGCCAATTTCTTTCGCTGTCCTCTCGTCAATACGGATATAATGTGTTCATTCATGGTTTTTAATTCGTCAATTGTTATTTTAATTCGTGATAGAGCATCAGCTGTGACATTTTCTTTTCCTTGTACATATTGTATTTCAAAATTGTGTTCTTCCAATAATAATCTGAATTTTAGTAATCTGCTAGAAGGGTTTGTCATATTGAATAAGTATACTAATGGTCTATGATCTGTTTCTATTAAAAACTTGCGTCCGAAAAGATAAGGTCTAAAATATTTGACTGACCAGACTATTGAAAGTAATTCTTTTTCTATAGTCGGGTAATTTTTCTCTGCTTTATTTAGCGTTCGGCTCGCATATGCAACAGGTCGATGATCCTGATTACATAAGACAGATCCGATCGCGTAACCTGATGCGTCTGTTTTTAATATAAAAGTATTGTTACTATCAAAGTTTGGGTACTGTAAGATAGGTGGAGATAGAAGTGACTGTTTCAAATATTCAAATGCATTTTGACATTGTTTATTCCATGAAAATGTTACATTTTTCCTACTCAGGTTGTTTAACGGTATTGTTATTTCAGCAAAATTTGGGATGAACTTTCTATAATAATTAGAAAATGCAACAAACCTTTTGACTTCGTCTGAATTTGTTGGTACGGGATAGTTTTTGATTGTTAATATTTTTGAAGTATCTGGTTTAATGCCCTCTGATGATACAATATGTCCGAGATAAAGTATTTCCTTTTTTAAAAATTCGCACTTACTGGGGTTCAATTTAAGATTGACTTTTCTCAACCTCGCGAAAACATCCATAAGGTTTTTATTATGATGTTCTAAATTACGGCCATAGCAAATTAAATCATCTAAATACACGAAAACCTTGTCATAATTAAGTCTTGCCATAGCTACGGTCATTGCACGCGAAAATGCGCTTGGGCTTGTTTTTAGGCCCATGGGCAGACGCTTCATTTGGTACTGGCCCGATGGTGTCGTGAATGCAGTACATTTTCTACTTTCTTGTTCTAAATTTAATTGATAATATGCCTGATTTAAGTCTAGATGAGAAAAGTACATTGCTCCTGACAGAGAATCCAGAATGTCTGTAATATTCGGCAACGGGAATTTATCATCGATTATATTGTTATTTAATTTTCGGAAATCTATTACTAAACGCCATTTTTTACTGCCATCACTATTTGATTTTTTGGGTACTAAAAGGATGGGACTTGACCATTCACTTTTCGCTGGTTCAATAATATCATCTCGTAGTAATTTTTCAACCTGTTTTTCTATTTCATCACGTTGCGAAAACGGTAATCGATATTGTTTTGTATAAACAGGTCCCGTATTTGGCTTTAACTGAATTGTTTGTTCGTAAAGGTTAGAAGTTGTTAATTTGTCCCCTGAAACATAAAAAATGTCTGCAAATTTTGCACAGATATTTTGGATTCCTGTCCTCTCTTCTTTATTTAGATGATTTAAATCTAATGCGCCTAAAACTTTTTTTACTCTTTCTACTCCTATAGGACTTTCTTCAAAATTACAAACAAAATAATTACTAAGTCTTTCTATTTCTGGCCTGAAATAACTAAGTTTTACTTCTGTATCCCTTGTATTTAAAATTTGTATTGCAATTTTATTCCGAAAAGGTTTTACAATGGAGCTGGCGAGAAAAACTCCTTCACACAACTGCTTTGAAAATACTACGCATTCCTCATTTATATATGATTGTATGAAAAATATTTTTTCACATCTGGGTGGTATAGTTATGTAACTATTCTTACTCAAATTACCTGTGTTCAAAGGTAGTACCGTCCTATCATTGCCGTTTTGTATAGTAACTGTATTATGTTCATAATCGACATGACATTTATATTTTTAAGAAAATCCTCTCCAAGTATACCATCTGGTTCACATTGTAATTGTTTTAAAACGTGAAATTCGTGACTCAATTTTATTTCATTAATAAACAAGTTCAAATTAACAAACCCCTCTGACTGTATTTTTCCAGCAATACCATTTATATTAATAGGTTGTTTATAAATCGGCACGTTCTCCTCTGTCACCGTCTCGTATTTCACCGCCGATACAGTTGCGCCGGTATCTACTAAGAATCTTTTAATTGAATTGTTTATTAATAACTCAATTGAGTTGCTATTTTGACAAGCAAATATACTTTTAAGATCGAAAAAACTCGAAATTGTTGTCAGTTTGTTTTTCTGGCATT
Source organism: Carpatolechia fugitivella (assembly GCA_951230895.1). Classification (NCBI taxonomy): domain Eukaryota; kingdom Metazoa; phylum Arthropoda; class Insecta; order Lepidoptera; family Gelechiidae; genus Carpatolechia; species Carpatolechia fugitivella. Next base: position 5,882,668 of record OX579665.1, read on the forward strand.
GGTCCTGGGCTGGGACGGGTAGGGTCACTATCCTGTAAAAAGTTCACATAATTCCGATTACGATTACCTCTGTGGTTGTTGTTGCTGTAGGAAGTTTCTCGACCACGATGAAAGCTTGAGCGTCCACGCGATGAACCGCGAGCGAAACCACGGGGCGCATAGGTACTACGGTAGCTATTTCTACTCGTGTGGTACTGCGTAGCAAGCCTAAACTGTCTACCTCGGTTTGAATTACCACGAAAATGCCGCGTACCTGTGGGTGCACGCCGACTGACGTACATCGTACTGCCTTGCTCTACGTTGTGGGTGGACTGCTCCTCGTCCTTGGCTGCCCTTATTACATCTTTAAGGGATGTGTAGTTCCGTGCTGTCAAAATAATTTTCAAATTTTGGTTACGTAAACCGTCAATAAACCTTTTGATAGCTAGTGTTTCATTGACAGATTTTAACACCCTGTATGAAGCATCGTCTCCGTCTGCCTGTGAAATGGTTAATTTTACAAACATATCTTCGATTCTCTTACCGAATTCCTCGATAGTTGATCCACTCTGCGACGCACGAGTCAGTTCGGTGTGTATTGCGGTGCTAGACTGTTTTGTTAGTAAATGCGTTCTCATGTCTGATATCAAAGCAGCAATGGACGTGTAAGTAGTTGATAGCCTCAACTTCGCACTCTCATTAAGGCGCGTTTTCAAAATAAATTTGATTAAAGATGCATGCTCACTAGTTTCCAACATTGAACTGTACAAATCTATTGCGTCTATCAACAGCTTAGTAACATCCTCATCACCAGACATTTGGGGTAAAAGCGATACCGCGGTTTTCAAACTAAATTTCTCCATGGTTTCTTCGGTGTTTTCCCTATCTTTACTAGTACTACTCGATCCTGAATCCTCTTCCCTTTCGAAATAAACTTTGTCACAAAATTTTTCAATATCCGTATAAACTTGCTTAATGTTATCACAAATAGTAAGTATACTATTTATAGTCTCGTCAGGAATGCTACCTTCGAGTATTTTCTTATTAATAACTGTTACAACTTTATTGTACGCTTCATACAATAATGTAGCTTCCTCTAACTTACTTTGTAAGAATGCTGATGTTCGCCTATCTAATGGCAATTTTTTTAAGTTTTTATATATATTACTTAATTGTCTGTATGTATTTTCTAATTCTACAGCCATTACATTTTACTAGTACTACTGATTATGAATGTTTCTTACGCTAACTATATTACGCATATTAAAATTAAAATAGAGTTTCACTTACGCACACTGAGAACGAAATGAATGAAAGAAAATAATAATAATAATAATAATAATGAATCTCACTGTTCACGCACTTTTCGTAATTAAATCAAACACCATACCGTTGTTTCCCGATGTCATCAGTCCGTGAGCGTAGAAGTGAAATCGTGGATCATCTAAAATGTAAAGTAGACACCATCCATCTCCATCTTCGGTTAAATTCTATATGGAGAACTATGTTATCAACTTTGGCCTGGTTACGGGAATCTCAAACCTCATGCCGTTTCCATTCCTATTTTCCATCTCGGGGTCCCTGCGAACGTCACGCCATCCGATAGATCTGCGAAATGCCACTCTCGCAATTTCTTGCCGCATCCATTTCTTATGACATCTACGGTACATGTACACGAATCCAGCCAAAGAAATTAATCCGATGATCACTAGGATGACCACCAGCAGTGTATTGGTGAAACCAATATGATCTTTCAGCTGTTCCACGGATGCCGCATTTGAGCCTCCTGCAGCGGTTTGTGCGAGTATCACTTCTTCCTTTTCTACTTTCGATTGGCACATCTTGCACTTTCTTTATCCCGGCTGATCACACAAGCGAACAAAAACACGTGCAGAGAGAGTCTGGTCATTGTTCTAATCCCGTTCAAAGTTCACTTTCCTAATATGCAACTAGCTCGCTCGACACTCGACACTTCACGCGACAAGCCGTGTGCATGGCAGGGTCGCCATGTAGGGACGGTTGTTGGAGATGATCAAATGAAACGACTGTTTGCCTTGCTGGTCGATATATTAGTGCTCCAAAATAGGATTACATGATTATTATATGCTTACTACGTCTACTACACTACATGCTGTCGGTTAGGTAGTGCTGTCATTATCTACATCTGCACGTGGTTCCAGTTCTTCATCGTTTATAATTATGTTTTCTACGGGAATATCAGGATTATCGTCTGGAGGCAAACAATTTTCTTTTATAAAAATCTTAACTTTACAGACAATCTTCTTCACGATTTGCTCCTTTTGAATGAGGTGAAAAATAATTATTAAGCAGTAAAGCTTTAAATGCCCCCTCAAAAGATATCGTGTTGGGGGCATTATTTCTTGCTCCATAATTCCTGATATTCCCGAAGAAATTTTCAACGGGATCTTGATTTAGATTTCTTGTCAGTAAGACATCATAGCCGTACTGGCAGGACACAACATTCCAAATTGCTTCTAACCTTCAAATTGTTTTTATCAGATTTTAATTGATGGTACATCGCATTCTGTAACATAGAACAGTTTTTAAGATTTGTTTGGCATGGCCCCACAGCTTGTGGTGTGGAGAATTTTTACGAACGGAGCCCTTGTAATTTTTTCCGTCGGGTACCAAAATGCTGCTTAGATTATGCGAACGAAATAGATCGTCGAGTAACAATGTTATATCAATTAAATCTCTACATTCATTGGGGAGATTTCTGCGATCTGTGAGATGTTCCGTGACGACTGCGACACTATAGCTAAAAATGTTTGTGGCAGTCTTCACTCGCATTTTATTTACTTTCGACGGGTCCACGTGTTCCTCCGTTATTTTGTGTAGAGACTTTAAATTGCCAAAAGTTTTATCGGCTTCGTGCACTTTTTGGAATTATTCCCACTTAACTCTTTTTTCTTGTGCACATGTTGTGTACGGCGTATCCTTAGTTAATTTATTAATTATTTCTCTCCTTCTAATAATAACTTAACGCTTATTTATCTTTGGTTATGAAATCACCAAAAACATCTAACTACTGATAAAAACAAAATTCTAATAAAACATGATATCGACATAGAAATATAAAATAAACATAAATATATATGTATGTAAAAGTACGCAAAATAAAATGAAGTAACAATCGAGAAAATGTTAATCAACACAACTATATAGGTTAAAATAATAAATCTAATCAAACAGTATCGCCGTAGAAAGTCTTCAAATGAAAAAAAAATTGTTTATTTTGTATAAAATGCAAAAAAAAAGTTCACAACGCCAAGCACTTAATCTATATGTAAGATTATGTGCGCCTGACGGGTCGCACACTACTAAATAACTTAAGTTAAGGTCATCGCACCATCCCGCACCGTCTCGTTAATGTTTTCTCTAGGTAAGTAATGTTTTTTTAAATAGTATTTCAATTGTTTGGTTTTAAGTCTAGGTATTTTTTCTAACAGCTCCCTAGGTAAACTGTTCAGAGTCCGAGGTAGCGCTTATGACCACACCCTTTTTATATTTACGAGGAGGGATCAAAAAGTAGTGAGAACGACATACTCCTTGGTAAGAAAAAAAATAATACTGGCAGGCATAGCTCAGATACATATTTGTGATATTAATAAAGAAAAAAAATCTTCGATTCTCTTTTGTTTTTTTCTGAATGTAGTCATTTGTTTGCTTCGTGTCGGAACGTGTTCTCGAAAATGGAGAAAAACGAAGTGCGAGCCGTTATTAAATACCTCTGTTTAAAAAAGTTAACGACTCAAGAGATTCATTGCGATTTGGAGGCAACATTAGGAGAGTCTGCTCCGCCGTAATGTACTGTCGCAAGGTGGGCTTCTCAATTTCGAGTAGGGCGAACGAGCACGGAAGACGAACATCGTTGCGGTCGTCCATCGACGTCAGTCACCCAAGAAAATGTTGCGAAAGTCGAGAAAATTGTATTGAGCGATCGTAGAGTTACCATCCGATACTTAATTCAAGAAACGGGCATTTCATATGGAAGTATTCAATCCATATTGAAACAATCTTTGAATATGAGAAAAGTTTCCACAAGATGGGTGCCGAGAATGATGAAATTAACCGACAGTCAGAAACAAAATCGACTTGACATTTCGAAAATATTGTTGGACAAGTTTCAAGAAGATTCTGGGAACTTTTTGTCTCGTTTCGTAACAATGGACGAAACATGGGTCCATCATTTTGATCCTGAGACAAAACAGCAATCTTCGCAGTGGAAACGGCCATCATCACCGACCCCGAAGAAGTTTCGTGCCGTGGCATCGGCTGGCAAGGTTATGGCCTCAATATTTTGGAACTCAGAAGGGATATTGTTGATTGATTACCTGGAGCGTGAAACCACTATTACAGGCCAATATTATGCAGCTTTAATTCCCAAGTTAAGGAATGCCATCAAAGAGAAAATGAGAGGGAAACTTCGAAGGGGCGTGCTGTTTCATCACTGTAAATTGTCCAAATACGAGGCTCGCCAACACAGACAACCACACGATACGACCGCTCCGCCTGACGGCCTATCGCCGACTGTACCCCTCTACTAGTGCCGTCTGCGCTCGAGACTAGATACATACACTACAACCCTTTCTTGTTTAAGTTTAGTTCTGGCGCTCTGTTATAAATTGGAATGAATCTAGATAATGTTCGAGTCGTTTATGTAGCACTTTTTCTACTATTTTTGACAATATCGGGAGCACTGAAATAGGCCTGTAATTACCGGGATCAGTTTTGGTACCAGATTTGTAAATGGGGCTGACTTTGGCCAGTTTAAGTGAGTCTGGAAACCATCCTACCTGTAAGAGTTTCTTAATACATTCGGTTAAATTAGGGGCTATAAGGTTTTTAACACATTTGAGGGCTTTAGTGCTGATACCGTCGATGCCAGTGCTCGAGTTTGGATCTAGACTGTCAATTATTTTTATGATTTCATCCACCGAGGTGGGATCTAAGTGTGAGAGATTTTTTGATTTGCTTTTATTAGGTGAAATGGGATTAGCTTGACTATTATGAAAGTGAGCTGGGATTTCTGTGGCAAAATAATGGTTGAACATGTTGCAGATTTCAGAAGGGTCGTGATCGTTCTTGTGTCAGTATTTAACTTGGGGGGAGCGCAGCTGGATTTTGGTTTATTGTTGAAGATGCAATCAATAAGGTTTCAGGTTCTTTTAGGGTCTTTGATACAGTAAATGAATTTATTGTAGTAGTAAGATTCTTTTGTTGTCTTGATTAAGCTGGCTGTCTTGTCCCTTTCCTGTTTGAAATTATTTTGCAGAGAGTTTAAGATTATTTCCCGGGTCATTTTGAAGTTCTGCCCAAGACTCATTTCTTTGTTTAATTGCACATATAATATCTTTGTTTATCCAGTCTTTTTGCGGTTGATGTATAATTTTCAATTTCTTCACTTTGCTTCTTTTGATTAGTGATTTTAATGTATCTTCAAGTTTGTCAAAATCTTGATTTATTTCATCCTGGAGCTTCTCCGCTAATTGGTAAAGCTTTTCATAGTTTATAGCTTCGTAGTTAACTCGTTGTTTGCTTGGAGGTTTGTATTTCTTTAATGTAAGATGAATTTGTCTATGATCTGACAAAGAGGATTCGATAAGGGCAAAGTTGTAAGTATCGTTCCGTAAATTTGTACTAACATGATCCAAAATCGATTTTTTGTAGAAGTTCCACGGGTATAATGTTCCTTATTAAGTTTGTTCAATAGTTTGTATCCTGATGCATTCAATAAATTAATATAGTTCTGTTTCTTTTTATTTCTTTCCAAGAGATTGATATTAAAGTCTCCGAATATTAAGGATCTACTATATCGTTCAAGTTGCGACTCAAAGGTGTTCGTGAAGTCCTCAAAGTTTGTGTCTCCTGGGTTGTAAATAACGCCAATATTCAATGAATATTTTTCTAATTTAACCCAAAGGTAGTTATTTCCTCCTGAGTATAAGGATTCCAACAGAGTATGTTTAAGGTCGTTGTGAATGTAGGCTGAGACTCCACCTCCCGGCTTATCTGTTCGTAGGTTATAATAGTGTGTATAGTTGGGAAGGTGGAATTTATCGGCTTGTTCTTCTGACTTAATCCATGTTTCTGTCAGTAGGATTACATGTGTTGTTTTGGGTATTGATTTTATTATACAGGCTAGCTCATCGAATTTGTTACAAATACTTCTTGCGTTAAGATACAAAAAATTTAAGCAAGATTTAGCATTTCTCACTTCAGCATAATTACTAGTAATCTGGTAAGTAATAGTCTCAGTTACGCTTGAATACGGTATGCGTGTTAGTTTTTTGGTTCAAATTTTCAGTATGCCTTTTAAATATTTAATGGTTAGGTTACTTTCACCTTCCTTCATGCGGCGATTCAGTTCATTTTGTAGATCGCGTAAAAGTTTTAGCTGGTTTGGAGAATTATCAGAGTACTTTAATACCACTCGGCAGTTTATCCTTAGAACGTAGTAGTTGTTTTACAGGCTCTTCATTACTGAAGCAGATCTTGATTCCACGATTTTTTGATTCACTATATTTTCCAATACGGAGTATTTTAACAGGTTCCCAAAAAATAAGTGCAGTAGAGGCCGAACCCTCGTTAGCCAAATCAAGTCTCTGGAAGAGGGCGTTCCCAGTACTGGAGACTTTTATCCCCCAAGAAGAAGTCCTCCCTCCGGGAGGTGACTTGCAGTGGCCAGTTTGGAAATCTCTCAACCGGTTACGATCCCAGGTTGGCCGCTGCAAGGACAATCTCTGCCGTTGGGATTACAGTGAATGTGACCAATGTCCATGTGGAGCCATACCACAAACAATGGCCCACTTGTTGACCTGTCCCTCGTGTCCCGACACCTGCACGATACAGGACCTTTGGGAGGCCACCGATAACGCTCGCCGGGTGGCTGCCTATTGGGCTAGTAAAATTTAAATGTTTATCATCGACTCGCAAAGAAGAAGAAGAAGAACAGGTTCCGGTATATCTTTAAAATGTTTAATGATATTCATCACTGCGGATTTATCTCTCAGGATTCGCTCTTCTGCATTAGTAGATTCCTGCTCAGAAATTCCAACCAAGACGATTTTTTTTCTGTCTCTTAACACGTTCTTGGATCTCCATTAATAGTTCTTCTGACAGCGGCTGTGACCCAGTGTGAGTTGAAGTTTTGCTTAGGTCAGCTTCAATAGATTTCAATTTCTTCTCACCAGAAAGGACTTTATTCTCTAGCTGCAGTAAATTGGATTTTAACTGGTTTTGTTCCACGGATAGATTATTTATTGACGATTTTATTTCACTAATTTGTGATTAGACATCACTCATGTTATTATTAATTGTGTTCATAGCTTCTTCCTGAGATAATTTCATATTTGTGATTTCATTCTTAACCTCTGACATACTATCGGACACAACAGCCATAGATTGGCGAATAGTGTCAATAAATCCCTCAAGTAATTTTGTGTGATGCGATATTTCTCCTCTCAAGGTTATAATGTCATCGCTACAGTGGCAATCATGATTATCTGGTTGTTTCCTTTTCTGGTTTTTCCTTTTCAATTTACCCTACTTAAATAAAAATATCTTAACATTAGTGAGACCTTTCAGGAACTTTAAATAAAAATAATGTTGCTTTACTCATGTAAATGCGTCGAAGTTAGGCAAAGAGCTACCAGGCAGGTACTGCATTTGGCGGTAGATCTGCTCTTGCAGCCAGGCAAACGGCATCTGTTTATTACACCTTCAAAAACAGGCATGTGCTCCTTGCTGTCTACGAATCTTTGACGGAATAGGAGATATTGCTGGCCTCTTCATAGTAAATTTTCTTCAATCATGTTTTCCGCTAACTGCATCTTCCATTGCCTCAATGATTGTATTTTATTGAGTGGAATTTGTTGATTCAATTTGTCATTTCGGAATTGAATCCAAGCGATGGATGCAGATAAATCCAACATGTGTGATCCATGAAATGAAACGAATAGTCCATTTTTTGGTTCTGGCTGGAGATGGACATACTGCCAACATTCGGTCAGCTAAATCCACACCACCCATATTACTGTTATACATTTTGACAACTAGTGGTCTTTCTACGTTTATATATTCTTTTTGACGTTTAAACCAACGACGACACTAATCTTTTGGCTCGCTTCCATAATTATATATTGTCGACATCAGAGTAACCGGCTTGTTTTCACACCATTTCCTCAAAGGTACAGTGTCATCACTGTTTACAAAAACGGATGTAGATCCTCTTCCACTACATTTCACAAACCTCTTTCAGAGCAGCAGGAATCCGGTTTTATTGAATTCCTGCTTCAGTTCCTGATATGAATTTTCACAATTATAGAAAACAAAAAAGTCATCTACAAACAAAAGGTAAAATCTGGCCATACCAAGTGATTTATTCTCCATTGGCCCACAAAGGTCTGTGTGAACTAATTCCAACACCTCATTACTTTTGGTGGTACTCTGGGGAAAGGGTAATCGAGTTTGTTTACCCTCACAGCACACTGTACAGTTAGACTTGCTGTTATCACTTTTATCTTTAAAATTAACACCTTCTGCTGCTCCGCCTTTCAACTTGTTTAGATCATTCGTGTTTATGTGTCCCAGTCGTCTATGCCAGGTTGTGCTAGAAGTTGTAACTGTCGCCGCTAAGAAACGCTCTGATCTTGCCATGTTTAATCTGTATACACCATTTTCTAACCTTGCTTCACCAATGCAGTCATTCTGTGAGTTATAAATGAAGCATCCTTGCTGTTTGAATAACACTCTATTACCGCTCGCAATAATTCTGCTCACTGACAACAAATTCGTAGTGAGGTTAGGTACACACAAAACATTGTTTACATTTATGTCATACTGCTTTTTACCGACACTTGTCGTAATCTGAAGATCTCCACAGCACAAAACTTTTACACTTGTTTGATTCGCCACGATAATTTCTTTAACTTCAGGCTGATAAGAAATATTCGATAACATGTTTGGATTTGCAACCAAATGTGTACTGGCGCCTGAATCTATGTAAAAGTTCGCGACACTAAAGTCCTGTGTAAGAAAAACTGCACTAAATGCGTTCATTTTCGGTTTATCTACTGATTCTTAAAATGTCCTATATTCTTGCATTTGTAGCAACGAATTATTTATTCGGCGATGAATTGACGTGATTGACATTGACAGATGACGGATGCGTTCGATTTCCGTTCACTCTCCCGCCGCCGCCGCCATGTCGCGTTTGCATTGTGTTACTGCTGCTGCTCACTATAGAACTACCTCTCTTTTGATAATAATTTGTAGCAATAAATGCACCTTCCTGTTTAACCTCGAAATCTGTACTCATGTCCAATAACTTAGTTTTTATAGCATCTGCACTGATAATAATGCCAGAATGTTCTATGGCCATGATCATCGGCCCAAACTTCTCAGGAAGTCCAGCCAAAAGCAGCGATCCGATCCACTGGTCATTTATCTCAAAACCAGTATATGACCTTTTATCCATACCACAAGATGCCCAATCAGCATCTACATAACCATGCAAATTACATTCTCTATTTTTATAGACTAAACAATAACTTTTCGTTTTCTTTAAATATTTTAATAATCTTTTTAAATGTTTCCAATGAGTTTCATTAAAACAATTATTATATTGACTAAGAAAACTAATACTGTAAGAAATATCTGGTCTGGTAAGTACTGATAGATACATAAGGCTACCTATTAACTGCTGATAAGGATACTTTTGTTCTAAATTACTACAATCTTTTTCTAATTTTAAGTTAACCTCCATAGGTGTATCTGAATGATAACAATCAGACATATTAAATCGTTTTAAAATAGTATCAAAAAATTGTTCCTGGTCAACAGTAATACAGTCTTTATGAACATTGACACGCATGCCAAGACACTGTTTGATCTGACCTAAATCTTTAATTTTAAATTTTTCCACCAATTCCTGCTTCAGTTCCTGATATGAATTTTCACAATTATAGAAAACAAAAAAGTCATCGACAAATAATGCTATATAAACTTTAATATCATTGTTACATTTTATAAAAAGACAAGGTTCATATTTTGACTTTGTAAAATCTAATTTTAATAAACATTCTTCTACCCTAGTGTACCAGGCTCTAGCAGACTGTTTGAGTCCATAAATTGCTCTTTTCAACCTCAAAACTTTATTATTACATTTTTTAAATTGTGAACATTTTGGTATTTCCATAAACACTCTTTCTTCAAGAAAACCATTTAAAAATGCAGTAGGAACATCCAGGTGATTAATTTCTAAACCTACTTGTACACTTAAAGCGAACAATAACCTTAAAGTGGAATACCGCAACACTGGTGAGAAAGTTTCATTGAAATCTATACCTTTCTTTTGCGTAAAACCTATTGCAACGAGTCTCGCCCTAAAACGCACTTCACCTTCACTGTTAAATTTCTTTTTGAACACCCACTTATTTTTCACTACTGTTCCATTTGATGGTCGGTCCACTAGCTCCCAAGTGTCATTGTCTTTGAAAGATTTCAACTCCTCTTCCATTGCACACAGCCACTGCTCCTTTTCGGGCCCATTCATTGCTTCACTGAATGAAATCTGTTCTCCTGATGCTTCTTCAACACACATGTTCGCAATTCCATATAAATCAAGTTTACGTCTAACACGCTTCACTGGTTGATCCATGGAAACCTGCTCAGAAATGAGCTTTGTGTCCTCTGTTGTCAAGGAGTCAAAATTACTTTCTTCAGAATCACTTGATGACTCAGGTTCCACTTATGTCTCATCAATCTGGTTTCCATCACTTGCATCAGAACTTCTCGGCTGTGTTTCTTTTGTTGAAACTTCTTCAAACGCAGAAGCGTTTGTTGGTAACTGCTTCCCTTCTATCATTATAGTTGTAAATCTGTCATCCGTCTTCTTCATGACTACAACATCCCTAGCCACAGTAACCTCACGTGTTTCTGGATCATATAGACGATAGCTCTTGAAATTTTTTGAATATCCTACTAGGAACATCTTCTTCGCCTTCATATCCCACTTTCTGCGCTTTTCTTTTGGAATATGGACCATTACTGGACTGCCAAATATTCGTAAATAATCTAAATTTGGCTGTCTGTCTGTCCATATTTCATAGGGAGTAGTATTTTGATCAATATCTGCTGCCGGTGATCTATTCTTCACATACACAGCTGTGTTTACTGCTTCCGCCCAAAATATTTTTTCAAACTGAGCATCAAATAGGAGACAGCGCGCCTTTTCCACTATTGACCTATTATACCTTTCACATAATCCATTCTGTTCAGGGGTGTATGAGTTTGTCTTCTGATGAACTATTCCACTTTGTTTTAAGTAATTTTCCATTTCTGATGAACAAAACTCTCCTCCATTATCTGATCTTAAGATTTTAATCTTCTTTGATTGCTGGTTTTCTACAAACTCTTTAAATTGTTTGAAGTACTTGAAAGTTTCATTCTTTGACTGTAGAAAGTAGACAAAACACATTCTGCTATTTTTGCGGTTTTTTTTTATATATCGGGATCCTATAATGAAACACAGAGTTGCTTAGCAAGGACTGACAGTTTTTTATTTTAAAAGTGCCTACAATTGTACATACCATTGCCTAGATGGCGCTATCTGTCTTGTTTGTTAACCAAATAACAGGTTTTTCATTATAGTACCTAAGCATCGAAAGCCTGTCGTGCTTAGTTCTTGAACTAATTTCAAAGAAGTAAAGTTACGGTCGAAATATAGGATATGTCCAGGAACTAACGTGCGCGTCATATGTAATACCGCACTTTCACCAAGACTAAACCCTGCTGCAGACTCTTCTGGAAAAGTTGTCGAACCTTGATAGACAGTTGAGTCACAACATACCGTTCGGGTTAGCAAGCACAAAGGCCCTTCCGGATTAGGCTTATTTGGACAATTGTCTAATACCGCAGCTACCAGAAAACGGAATTATTATTTCGTCTTTGGAAATATGTTGGTCTCGTGTTTGCTTGTGGCATCCTTGCATTACTCTCTCAATTAAAGGCCTAACCTTCCACAGTTTATCTTGGTTTCTTTGTTCTTCGACTTACATCGGGATCAAATACTATTTTCAACGCCGTTCTCAAAAGAAAGTATCTATTACTGTCTGCTACTAAAGGAACTCCTCGCCATTTATTTTCCCAGTACATTCGAATGTAAGGGTAGTTTATGCACGACATGATCATAGTGATTTCAATAAATGTTTTGCATTCCTTTTCATAAAAAGAATATGCTTTTCCGGTTCTTAATACATAGGTTTGGTTAGTTTATTTGAGATTAAAGCTATGAGGTCATTTCATATTTAAATATGTGTGTACACATTCTGCAGCGACCCTGTACAATCTTAAAAAGTTTCATTATAGGACAAATTACTGTTTTTTAAACTTTTATACTCCCTATATTCAATATATTTGTGTATGCCAGCCATTTAATTTGTTGTATATGTTTTCATACATGCTTTACAATTTACATAGGTTGAAATTTTCCTACACAAATAACCGTCTGTATAAGCCGAACACTGAACTTTATTTTTTTCAGTTAGAACCTGAGCTCCTAAGTTCTTATCGCTCGCTTGTGAAGATGATGTTGGTTGGTATGGAAGATGTTAATTTGGAAACATTTTCTTTATTAGATTCCTCCTGTTCAAACAAATAATTTAAACTTATCAACGTTTCTCCAACATCATCTTCACAATTACAAAATCGTGAGTATATTGGATAATATGAATGATTTGAAGGAATTTTTTTTGTAAACTTTTTGTGTAATAAAAATTATCTTGTCTTATCTTAATACATAAGTTAAATGTGTGTGCATTTGGATTGATATTTCGATAGTTGATTGCCCTAATTCGGCCAAAGAAATTTTCAAGGTGATCTTGATTCACATATCGAGGGTAATAATATTTAACATCATATCAATCATAAAATTTTAAGGCTACACTATTGTATTGTAGGTAAATAATTACCTGCTTTTTGAGTTACTAACAAATATTTTAGGTTCAGCTACATCATCAGAATCATTCTCTCAATCAAGCTGAGGCAGCTTGACAAGCGGCTTATTTTCATGATCTGAAGAAGCTCGCGTTGTGTTCTTGGCTATTAAGGCATCCATCTGCGCTTTGATGGTGAAGTACTTCTGGTCTAACAGTTCAAGTTCCAGTTCGTGAGCCGTAGTTTTTGAAAGTTTCAATAGCCGTTTGGACTTCGTCAAAATTTTCGTTAATTTTTCAATCTCTTTTTAACGTGCCTTCACTTCTGACACATTTGAAAAACAAATCCATTCATTCAATCTGCATGTGGAGATACTTTGAATTCCTTCATTTTCCAGGGAAGAAAATTTTAATTGTATTAATTTCTTCCCAGGACCCACGCCATCTAGTATTGCTGCGCGGCTTCAGTTTGAAAGAGCGGCCGCCGAGCCCGGCGCCGCCCCCGGCACCGGAAATACAGACAGATGTTTATGGGTATGTCATCATTATCAACTACTGTTCTGACAGATACCGACTACTTAATAAGATACAATATGTAAAACAACCAGTAGGTTAGACAGGAAAACAGTGACCGTTATATCGATCCGATTTTCTAGAAATAACTGAAGATCGGATTGAGCGTCGCACCATGCATAATGCATTGCTGTATTTGTAGGCGCTTCTTAAGACTGGTTTATATTGCTGGCGTCAGTCGGCCGTCAAATTAGCGCTGATCAACATCGTGCAAATAATAGATTTCAAGTTAGCATTGACCGCTGTGCTGACTACCCTCTCATAACTCAATATAAATAAACAAACCTTAACATTCGACGTCGCTTGTTTGTGTGCAGGCAGGGCCGAGGCGCGGGCGCAGCGCCCCGCCCCCCCGCGCCACCGTTCCCGCGCACGCAGACCCCGCGCGGCAACTGGCTGGCGCCTCCAGGACCGCCCCGCCAGCCGATCTACGCCACCAACTCAGCACTGCTCACACAACTCGCTCAGCCTTCCTACCCGCCCCCCGCACAGGTAGGTACTTTTTGCCATAATTTTATTCTCCATATGAGCTGACTGAAACTCAGCTTTTCCGTGCCTTGTAGGATTTTTTTAGTTAGTTTCTGCGTAAGTTGTGTATTCGTAACGGTAGGTACGTAATATTGTTGTACAGCGTCTGCCGAGCATGCTGTCGCAGCCAGGCCCGTCGACGTCGCCCGCCGCGCCGGCGCCGCTGCAACGCGCGTACATCTGGAGCGGCGTGCTCGAGTGGATGGAGAAGGGGAAGGCGCCCGGTGACCAGCAGAAAGTTACCAGGTTGCTGCCCTGTCAGGTACGTACCCTTCTGACTATGACAAAGGCTTTGGCCCGAACCAAATCCTTAGTAAGAAATATTGCCACGAGCGTTCTAATAGTCACTGAAAGCCGCTGAGTCAATCTTCGTAGCTGAACGACAAAGTGCTCTCGTTTACGGGGTTCTGAGTTCGAATCCCATGGGGATAGTGAACTGGACTGTGTTTAGATTGATTCGGACATTAAGGGGCTACCCTACGCCAATGACCTTGAGCGTTTAGTTTTCCGCACACCCCACCTCCCTTACTTCACCTCTAGTTTGTTACGCAAAATTACCCATCTACCGGATAATGGTTGAACTAAAAGAAGACGGTGTACACGCGATGGGTTCTAATAAATGATGTTGTACTATCGACCTCTATTGGTATTACTTTGTACTACTTATTAAAATTCGGTATATTATAGTCCTATAGCTCATGTTCATTTCGATAGTGAATTTGGTATATTAACTTAAATACGTGCTTTTTCAATTATCTTAGACTAATAAGAAATATTATTAAAAAATAAAAAACTATAAGAATGATAAAGTTATTTATTTTTCACATTTCGTAATTTATACTAACATTCTCACAATTCGCGGGTTTGTTACCACGGTAATATTGCCGGGAATTGTGAGAATGTTAGTGTAGTGAACAACCACGAAAATCTTAAAACATATATTTCGTAATTTATGTCTATTTTAAAAAAGAAATAGTGGAAATTAAGTTTTTTAATGCTAGTGTGTGGATTTCATAAGACGATATACATTGCAGTAGTGTTTCATAGCCTGAAAAAATCCCAGTTTGTGTATGATCTATACTCCATTTCATATAACATTGGAAAAAAGAAGCAGTGACAGTAACCATTTTAGCACAAGTTCAAAGTATTAAGAGTAGATAGGCTCAGGCAGGTCTTATTAATGAATTACTAGATTAACTTGTATTCTGTAATAGTTGCCTTTTGATATTAATCAAACCGGCATTATTTATAACAACTTTAACAAGAAATAACACGAGTAGCTCATAGCAGAACAAACTTCAGCAGCGCATTATCGACCGATTTCGGTAAAACTTGGTTTAACATACTGTTTTGGCATAAAAACAACAATGCAGTTGTAAAATTGTCAAAAATCCAAGATGGCGGCCCACTTTTTTGTTTATATACCGATTTTGATGAAAATTGGTTTGACATGCTGTTTTGGCATAAAAACAACAATGCAATTGTAAAATTGTCAAAAATCCAAGATGGCAGCCAAATTTTTTGTTAATGGACCAATTTCGGTGAAACTTGGTTTGACATACTGTTTTGGCATAAAAACAATAATGCAGTTGTTAAAATGACAAAAATCAAAGATGGCACGAAAGCCTATTAAGAAGTTAGTAAAATATAGCAGGCTAGGTACAGCTCGCGCGATAAGAGTTTGGCTTTGACCTTCGGGTGGAGGGGATTACGCATGGGTACTGTCACGCACACAATACTTTTCCTTTTTTATGTACCAGGTTGGATATTTGAGAGGGTCAAAATTCATGTACAGTGGTAATAATGCTAGAAAATAATACGAAATAGATAAACTTCTTCATTTATTAAAACTATTGATAGTTATTTTACTTATATAAAATGTTTATTTCCTTTTAAAGTTTACAGAGACAGCGATGAAAATTCTAAATAATTGATTTTTAATAAAATTATTTATTCCAAGATACATGTAAAATTGGTACATACAAACAAAAGAAAACTTAAAATAATTATTAAATACAGTGTGTCCCTGGATAATCAGCAACCCCAAAAGGGGGTGAAACTACTACACCAAAATGTAATTTAAAAAAAGTTAACATTAAAAAAAAGTCTTTAGCAGCAGTGCTATTCAGATTCTGAATCAGTTAAAGGTTTAACGCCTTCTATGAAATCACCGCATGGTCCAGTGGTGCTGCCGCGACATGAAATTGTGCAACGTCTTTTGCTTGTTGAGGGTCCGGGTTCAGGGCTTCCTCGGTCGCAGTTGTCATCATCATCATCATCTTCATAACCATCATCAGAATCATCGTCTTCGGAACTATCATCGACGCGAATTATAAATTGCTCAGTAAGTAAATCAACTACATGGTCACTCTTGGCGTACTCTTCTTCTATATCTTTTACCTTTTTACATATTTTTTCCCATTCCTGGGCACCCATTAAGGATACTTTTTCTTTGATAAGTTTGGTACATTCCTGTAAATTCTATTTAACATTTTTGCTAGCTACATATTGTTTAATAGTAGCCCATGCCATTTCTATAGGGTTGAGGTCTGGATGGTAAGGCGGTAATCTCAATATGCTATGGTTTGCTTCTGCTAAAATTTGATCTATTGAAAAAGTTTTAAATCTTTCTTTATTAGCTTTTATCAAGTTGTACAATTGTGGCTTGAGCATTGTTGAATCATATTGTATGCCTTTATCAGTTAGCCAATTCTGCATATCGGCTTTTTTGGTATTGGAGGACGGTGCTAAATCCCATTGTTTATTGTGGTATGAGGCGTTGTCGACAACCACTACAGAATTGGGTGGTAGGTTGGGAATTAATTGTGTCCTAAGCCATTTTTCATAATTCTCGTAATTCATGTTGTCGTGATAGTCCCCTGTTTTGGTGCCGGCTTTAAAAGTTAATAAAGCATTTGGTATAAACCCAGCTTCAGATCCTGCGTGGACTATCACGACTCGTTGTCCTTTAGAAATCGGTTTTTTTAGTCCTCCCGTAGGGCCATCGCTCCAGGCTTTGGTTGTTGAGTGCGATGAATCTACGTAGGATTCATCTGTGTAAACAATGGGTCTTCCTTCTTGTCGATATTTTCTTATTTTTCTTAAATATTCAATGCGTTGTAATCGGATATTCGATGTTTCTATTAGTAATTTACGGTTGTTTTCTGTTTTTTTTCAGCGAAATCCTAACTCCTTTACAATTACACGAAGACTTGTTTCTGACCCTTTAAAGTTTATATCTTCCTCAAGTTTCTTTTTTAGTTTCCCAATGGTGGGAAGTTCATTATTCGTCTTGTGAAAATTGTGTATACATCTTTTTATAACACCTTGGTCAAAATTATCAATATTGGTAACTGGTTTAGCTCTGGGACGTTTTTTTCCAGGTGTTCTGAAAGTAATTAACAAATCGGAACTCTTGGCTTGATTTGCGATATTTTTTACAGTGCCAATTGAAGTCTTAGTGGCCTCCGATGTCCGTTTTTGAATTTGAGCTAATTTACTGACTACACAATTTAATTTAGAAAGAGTTTCCGTTTTCATTACCTGCATAGTCTGTATAGTTTGGTTATTCTCCGACTGACTGAGTAAAGTAGCAACTTCCTCAATCTGACTTCGAATTTGCTTCAATGAATCGATACATTCGTCAGCTTCTTTCTTTAAAAAGCAATTCACGTCATATATCATTTTCCGTGCTTGCCTTTTTGAAACAATGTTTTTTTTACGCATTTTCAAATCACTTTTTAATATTTAACAAAAAAAACTTAACTGACAAACTTAAACAAACAAACTCAACAAATAATAACAATCGACAACAATAAACAATTAACGAAAATAGCAATTCACTTGTGGACGTGATTGTACAACAGGAGTGCGCGGTACGTCGTATCGATGCGAGAGGCAGGGAACGACTGGAGCGCCAATCAGAGCACCGCGTGCGCCTACACACCCGCCCCGCACCCCGCTAATTGCCCGTTGATACCCAATTTCTGATTTCTGCGCAATAACGGTCAAAGCCAAACTCTTATCGCGCGAGCTGTAGACATAGATGTAGACATAAATATGTCTGTGTGATAGCTGTAGCCACAAAGAAACCAGCCCTACGACAGTGTCTTGAGATCGGTATTATGCTTGCATGCATCCATGTACCACCAGATGCTCTATGGCCACAGCTCCTAAGGTTAATAAACTTTCGTCCCAATCCGTCCAGTGGTTGAAGCGTGATTAACATCCAAACTTTCGCATTTATAATATTAGTGGGATTACATATTTAGACCTCTTCCATATAGTAATATTTTAGTTGGTAGATTTTTCATTACTCTGTTTTGGTTTTTTTCTTCTTTTCTATTGAATCTCTTATATGTAGATTTCGCGTGTGGTGCGGATCAACTAATTCTGGAAGCAAACAGTCCATATGGAATTTTGTAAATTTTTCTTGCATTTCTTGTTGCCAAAAATTATTATCTCTTTCGATTATTTAAATTTTCAATGTTTCATTTTCGCTGGTCCAAACCGCGAATATGCATTATTTTTCTTTCAGTTATATGTAACTGTCCTTGAATTTTGTAATACCAATTATGGGTTTTATTAATCTCCTGTTCCCCGTTTTTATTTGTCTTCCAAAAAGTAACTTTTTTTTGTTTAATGGCTTCTTCCAGTCCAATTTTGTGGGCCGCAATGGGACATTTTATTTCAACGACTGTATCATCTCCACACAATCCGTCGGGAGTGGCACCAAGGAACGGAAGCTCCTTGTCTATAAAAAGGCCAAATCGTTCAACTTCCTGTTTTATTTGAACGCTAAGTTGAATGAGGGCTTTTCTTTCATTTTCTCGGCCATGCTTGATCGAGGCCACGTGATCTAAATTGCCTTTGTAGAGTAATTCCTTTACCATGTTTACGCAACTTTTATTACTCCTGCGTTTAACAATTTTGCCAAAGTTTGACGCTGTAAGTAGAGTGCGGCGAAGCTCTAGCCACTCACCACTGTCACTTTGGAAAATGGTGCTTTTTTATATTTTCTTAACCTCGTCTGTCTTCGTAAGATTTTAAAAAAAAGTTTCTTTGAGTTTAAGAAAAGTTTCTTCGTCCATATCAGGTTTGACACATCCTTCTCCGTATTTTGCATCTGTATGTCCTGAAGTTTTAAATAAACGCTTTCTTGGCCTTTTTTAAATTTTGTTTTGTGAGTTTTTTTTAATTTTCATGTCCTCTTGTCTTTTTAATTTTCCGGTAGGGCTCTTACCACCATTTAACGACTTGTACAGTCGTGATATTGACTTTATTTCATTAAAAGCCACGGCAACTGCGTGGACCCCTAATTGGTAAGAATTCTTTTTGGAAAAGTTAATTCTTTTTCCGCCGACAAACTTGGCCACAACACTGGAAATTTTCCACGTGGTTGCTATCAACATCATGTATCAAGCTTCGTGAATGTGCAGCCACTCCTTGCACAATGAAATTTATTCGTTGCCACAAAGCACTAGTATAGAAACCATTTGTGATCTTCTCGTTGTCTACCTCTCCAACTTTAGTGCAAAAATATGCCTTGCATCGACTATGATCACCAAATGCGTGCGTATAACACCGTAATATGTCGTCGAAAAGGAGTTCAACATCGGAATCAATTATATGTTTTTGAATAGCCTTTATTATGGTGCAACGGATTACTAAGATTGTCTTTTTGGTCACACATTTTCTGTGTTTTAACAAATATTTTGTTTCCGTTGCTAGCATTTGCAACTTATTGCATAAGTTACGTAATAAATGATTACGGCATTCTATTTTTTCCACAGTTTTGTTTGGATATGGCCGGGCTTCCAAAATTTTGCAATGCGTGCTAGCATCCCCGTTTGATATTAATCTGCCATATACAAGGCCATGCTGTTCTACAGATTTTTTAAATTCAAATTCTTATTCTGTTAGACTAGGCAAATCCATAGGCGACAAAAGTTCTTCTAGTTGCGAACGGCCGCAATCGATTGCAACAGTACCCGCTACGGCACATGCATTTAGTTAAACTGTTTTCTTCGCAGCTGTCATTATTTACAACAAAATTTGTGTTACACATTTTACATTTGAACGTAAATTTCGATATCAGACCATATTGTTTTTCATCTGTCAATATAATGTCATTTGCTGAGCAGCCCAACGGACCGTGGTTATATAAGGAATCTTAAACTAACCGAGTGATATTTTATAAACAAGAAAGGAAAAATATATCTGTAAATAGTAACTGCTGTGAAGAAAATACTGGATTTCTACGAATCCGTGAGGTTTTAAAGACCAGGGTAAAAGTGTTTCATATGTGAATGTACACACCTCATCCTGACTGTCAGAATCTGGACACTGCAACTCATTGAGTTCTTCTGATTCGTCATTATGAACCATATTGATTATTACTTCATTTGGTTGCACTCTCAGTTCTTCGTAAGTAACGCTGAAAACAATTTTCGTTATTCCCAAACATCTTGTAAACGTTTATTTAAAAAACAAATATTAACAAAAATATGCGAATAAAAATGCTATGAGCGCCTGGTCTATAATTGAAATTCAATGCGCTGAAACTGAAATTAAAACATATTATAACCCTCAACGTTTTTGCAATTAATTTGAAATGGCCTTATATTTTTTCACTCACTTTGGAACTGTATTGATACTAGGTTGCAGCGGGTCCAAATTTTGAAGTTCACTGTTTCGATTAATTTCCAATAATGCAGACCGTCCCAATTGTTTTCTGAAACAAGTATTCAATTTAAAATTTTTAAATAATAATTAAAAGTTTGGCTCCAAGCTCCAGGTCTATTTTTTTACACTTACTTTGGAAGTGCTTTGGTGGGACAGGATCGACACCACTCTCCGAATTTTGGTCAGAATTTTCGCAGATTTCAACAAAATGTTGAAATTTTATGTTTTCTGAAAAAACAAAAAAAACAGAGATAAGACGAAATAAAAAAGACAAATTAATTATAATAAAAGTGAAACTATTTACGCGGGAATTCGAATCAAGTGTAAAAAAATCGAAAAGCAGACATACTTCTATTCACACCAATCGACACTACGCATCATCGCGAAATTGTGTAGTCTTTTTGAAGACATTACACAAATTGTTAGTTAAATTCAAAACAAATAGCTTTACAATGTAAGTGCAATTATACAGATTAATTACGTGAAAACTGCAAAGTAATAAAATGCGATTTAGAAACAAAATTTAAGCGCAAAATAGGTATTTACTGGATTCTTTGCATTTGTTCCAAAAATTGTTGTTGACGAACTCTTTTAGCCTTAGATATCTTAAGCATTTTGAAAAATTTAACCAATGCACACAGTTTTTTAAATTCCTAATGAAGGTGTCCTATCACAATAACTTACACTAAAACAATACCTAACCTAAAACACTAAAATAATAACTGTTATATTCGAGACGGAGACGAGTGAAACCAACGAGTGTCCGGTACAAACTGATTTATTATGAAATACCCACCACCGATACACCACATATACCCCCTCTTAATTCAAAACTTAAAATCTAATCAAAATCTAACATACACTATAAGCGACGGTGCTACAGTGCGTCGTAGAGCTAGGTTCGTTGCCTCGGGTCTTCCAAGAAAACAGCCTTCTTAGGTCAAAGTTGCTTTTATTTATATAATAATAAAACGTGGCGTTAAGCACTTTACACACAGTCTTCAATTGATTTAGAAAAGGATTGTCTTTTAACACTAGGTTACGATAGTCTATTTTACACGTTCTCGCACTTTGTCCATTATTTGGTGGTTGCGGCGGCACAGTCAACGTCACTCGAGCGGTCGCGGTCGCGGTACGGTTTGACGAATAGCGCGAGGGCGGACCGGATGAATTTCCTTGGCTTACCCCGAGCGTGCTACAGCGGAGGTGCAGTCACGGCTTATCGTACGCTTAGCCAGGGGTGGCTTCTCACATAACCCGCCGTCGCAACGTGCTCCAGCTGGGGTGCAGTCACGTGCGTGCGCTAAGTTAGTGAGGCCCGCTTTACTAAGATGGCGTCACACCTTGCTCCAACAGGGGTGCAGTCAAGGGCGTCCTCTCTTAGTAGAGCCTTGGTCCAACTCGGAAGTGTTCCAGAATCAGAATGCCCTTGTAAGGGCCGTCCCACGCCTTTTATATCATTCCTCGTCGTGGGTCAGTTGGTGTTAGTGGAAGTTTCCAGTGCCACATGTGCTAGCGCGTCTCGACGCGTCCTTTTGTTTCTATGAATGTTTTTACGCAATTGTAGCGGTACGTCGGCCGTCGGCTACCTGCAGTCCATCCCTATTTCGTCATCTCTCGAACTTTTGCTGCTTTCTTTGCGACTTTTATGATTTGACGTTATTGCTTCGTGCTACAGTCTCCCCCTCTGGCTCCGACGACGTCCCGGCGAGGAGACAGCACCTTCAGTAGTACGTTTCTTCGATCCATTCTTCTTTGGTCGTCCACGTCTCTTTGTTCCCTGGGCTAGGTCATCATCATTAATTGTAGCCCTCAGCTTGCGCGGTCGCCCTCGTTTCCTGATAGGGTGCATGGGCGCTGGTGGACCTTCAGTGTTCTTCCCATGGTATGGAGTCAGTGCCGAAGCGTGGTATACTCCGACTATTTCGGAGGGATCAGTGGACTTTGCCAGCTCGTAGGAGGCTGGCCCATGTTGTTGTAGGATAACATAGGGTCCGTCCCGGCGAGGCGCAAGCTTGGCGCTGATCCCACGACTGGAGTTAGATATCGCGTGGTTAACTACAAGTACCATATCGCCAGGAGTATATCTTGGTGTTTCACGGCGTTTACAGTCAGTATACGCCTTTCTTTTCTCTTCTCGAGCTTCAGCGGTCTCTTGTGCTTTCTTTAGTGTATTTGCCATCAATAGCAATTTTGGCGTGATTTCTGGCACGAAATTCTCGGAGACCACTATCTGTCGTAGGTCTCTTGTGGTGTCGTCTGGCGTTCTTAATTCTCTTCCGAAAGTGAGATACGCCGGTGTATGTCCCGTTGTTATGCTGGTCACTGTGTTCATTGCAAAACGGATGCTTGGCAATTTATCTGGCCAACTGTTGTGGTCATCGCCGACAAGTATGGCGAGTTGAGCTTTCAAATCCCTGTTTTTTCTCTCTACTGGGTTAGTCTCAGGGTGGTAAACAGGAGTAAAAGCGTGTTTTATATCCAGACAGTAGGTTACTTTCTGCATAACAGCGCTTACGAACTGGGTGCCGTTGTCACTTATCATTCTTCTTGGTAAGCCGTAGCGCAAGAACACTTCGTTTATTAAAGTTGTCGCGCAGGCTTCAGCCGTGGCTTGTTCCAGGGCAAATAGTTCGATCCATTTGCTGGCGATATCTTCGATTATAAGTATCCAAGTCTTGCCACTCGGTGACCGGGGTAGAGGCCCAAAAAGGTCGAACGATATCACTTCAAATCTTTGATTGGTAGCTGTTGTCTGTAGTAAACCAGCGGGCTTTAGGTTTGTTGGTTTGTACCTCTGGCAAGCTACGCAGTGTTTGATATGTGCTTCGATATATTTCCGCATGCCCTTCCAGTAGTATCGTCTGGAGATCCTCTGCATGGTTTTATCAACACCGTAGTGACCTGCTAGTGGGTCATCATGGTAGGCCGTTAGTATGTTTAGCCATTCATGTTGCGGAACTAACAGTTGAGCATCCTCGTTGTCATCTTTAGGGTTGTATCTGTATAGCAACCCATTGTTCATTAGGTAACCCTTGTTGCTCCAGTATATGGCGTTTTCATTAATAGAGGGTTCTTCTAAAGCTTCTATTATTTGCTTGAGGTTTTCATCCTTCAATTGTTCTTGTCTTATCTCAGCGGGGCTGCGAGTAGGCATTTCAATGCTTATGCTGCATATTCCGCAGTCGTTCTTCTTCCCTTCGGCGCAGGGAGGTCTAGATAGCGCGTCTGCCACGACATTGGTTCGTCCTGGGGCATATCTTATGTTCAAATCGTATGCTTGTAATTGGAGAGCCCATCTTGCAAGTCTTCCTGTTGGTGACTTCATTGACATTAGCCAGCGCAGCGCTTGATGATCTGTGATCACAGTTACGGGTAGACCTTCGATATATCCACGAAACTTATTTATGGCCCAGACGACGGCAAGGGCTTCACGTTCCGTGGCCGAGTAGTTCTTCTCTGCTGCTATGAGAAGGCGGCTTGCGTATTCGACAGGGTGCTCGTCCTGACCCTCCCCCTGGATTAAAACTGCCCCCAACGCATAGTTGCTTGCGTCTGTTTTTATAACATAGGGCTTGGAGCTGTCTGCTTGGCGGAGAATCGGTGCTTCTGAGAGTTTTAGCTTCAATTCTTCGAAGGCCTTCTGTTGCTCTGTTTCCCATTTCCATTCGGCTTTCTTTTTGGTCAGCCGGGTCAAGGGTTCAGCGATTCTCGAAAACTGCGCTATGAAGCGTCTGTACCAGGAGCAAGTCTGAAGAAAAGATATCAGATGCTTGGTGTTGCTAGGTGGCGGTAGGTTGATGATGGCCGACACCTTCTCAGGGTCTGTCTTCAGCCCTTCTGGGGTAATGAGATGTCCCAGATATTTTATTGTGGTACACACAAATCTGCATTTCTCTCTGTTCACCGTCAGATTGTACTCTCGCAGTTTCTCGAAGACTTTCTCCAGGTCACTTATATGTTCCTCAAATGAACTGGATAGGATTACTAGGTCATCTAGGTAGGCCAATAGTCGCGTTCCTTCTAGACTGACCTTGACTCGGTCAATAAGCCTCTGAAATGTGGCCGGAGCGTTACGCAATCCAAAGGGCATCCTCGTGAATTGGTATATTCCAAAAGGTGTGATGAAAGCGGTTTTCTCCTGGTCTTCTTGTCGCACACCTATTTGCCAATAACCGGCCTTCAGGTCTAGGGTAGACATATATGGAGTTGACTTGGCGTCGTGAAGCAGGTCGTCAATCCGGGGAATGGGGTAGGCATCCGGTATTGTGACGGTGTTAAGCTTCCGATAGTCAACACAAACTCGGATCGTTCCGTCCTTCTTTGGTACCATTACTACGGGCGCTGCCCATGGTGAGCTGCTTGGTACAATAATGCCATCTTCTAGCATTTGGTGTATTTCTTTCTTCAAGGCTGCCAGTTTTGGTGGTGACAGCCTGTAGGGAGGCATGGAGATGGGTTCGCTTTCACCCGTGTCGATGCGATGCTCAGCCTGGCGGGTTGGTCCATCACTAGCCTGAAATATTGCGTCATGCTTTTCCAGTAAATGCCGGAGTTCATTTTCCTGTGTAGCAGTCAAGCTGGCTTCAATGTCTAACGAGCTCAGTTCCATGCCATTCGTACTGGGGAACAGATCCTCCACATCATGTGTTTTTATTGCGGCAGATGCTTCCTCTATAGCCTTTTTTGCATCCTCGTATATAAAATCGACGTGGCGAGGAGAATAACCATCAAAGAGGGTACGCTTAGTTCTCTTCGCGGGAGGGGTTTTCTCGGCATATTTTCTATTTTCTGTAGTGGCAGGTTTCGGTGGTGTGCTCTTAAGCGGTGTCATCAGTGCTGGCAGCGCGACTTCTTTAAGCATTCGTGCCACTGGTCCGATTTTCTCTGGCACGAGATCGTAGTTGGCCCCTGGAGAATCCACAAAGTACCACGTCTCTTGAGGGACGTTCAGGACTATCCCTGCGTCCTGGAGAAACCCAACTCCTAGCAGGGTTTTACTTTCCGGTGCCTCTGGGAATACTACAAATGTGGTGGGTATCACTCGTCTGCGCACTATTACGGGAGCTCGCGTAATAAGCATTCTATGGTTTCTCTTTGAGCCATCAGCCAGTGAGACGGTGCCTTGGCTTTCTTCGAAGTGATACCCTTCTCTTTTCATTATATTGTAGAGATAGTTGGAGGCCACACTTGATTTCGCTCCTGTGTCTATATACCCAGAGCATGACGATTTGCCAATGGCGAATTGTAGCGTTGGTCGTGGTCTTGCGTCACTCTGCTTGGCCACACTACAAAAGCTGAATTCTTCCGGCGAGATTAAACTTGTTGAGGCTGCTGGCCTGCATACCGGGCATTTGCTCCGCACCACTCCTGGTTTTCCACAACCATAACAGTTAATCCTTGGATTAGTCGCACTGCCGCCAGCAATGTTGGGTTCTTGACGTTCTTGTCGATTGGTTTCGCCATTGGAGGTGCTCTGCTTCTCTGGTTTGTTTAATTTATATTTGATCTTGCAGTCTTCATAATTGTGTCCTCTTCTTCGGCAGTTTCTGCAACGGTTTGCCTTGTCCCTCGTGTTTGTCCTGTAAGTTTGGGGATTTTCTTCCTCTACAGGTTGTGGCCTCTTGTAGTTAGGGCGAGGGGGATTGCACTCTCTCAGCACCTCTTCCGCAGCTCGTGCTGCCTTTAGGAGCTCGTCGAATGTTGTCACGGTATTGCGTGCGACTCTCTCCCTTATACCTATGTGGAGCTGTCCGAATACGAGGTCGAGCTGGTGTGCCTCGCTTGGCAAAGGTTCTTGTAATTGCGATATCAACGCACGCTTTCTTGACACAAATGTCTCTGTGCTGGTCGTCGAGTCTTGCTTCTGCTCGACGATTTCCTGGTATAATAGATATCCAGGTTTCTTGGGTGCAAAGGCGTGACGGAGTCGCTCTTCGAATTTTGCCCATGTGTGAATCTCTTTCTTAACGCCCTGCCACCATACAGCGGCGTCACCCTTTAGGAGTAGTGGGAGTCCTGCGAGAGCGTCTTCATCTTTTATGTTCTCGATATTTTTATATACAGACGCCGCGGATATAAACGCTTCTACTACTTGTGCGTCTTTGACACCTGCATAATTAAGCTGGCAGCTTGCAAAGGATCCTTTCTTCCGCCCATCCTTCATTGCTGAGACGATGCGTGTCAATTGTTCCTCGGATATGTTTATCGCCATATTTTCAGACTTCTTCCTATGCTGACTGCGGGTCTTGGGAGTTGCCAGGGCCGCGGCGGTGGGCGCCAGATATAAGCGACGGTGCTACAGTGCGTCGTAGAGCTAGGTTCGTTGCCTCGGGTCTTCCAAGAAAACAGCCTTCTTAGGTCAAAGTTGCTTTTATTTATATAATAATAAAACGTGGCGTTAAGCACTTTACACACAGTCTTCAATTGATTTAGAAAAGGATTGTCTTTTAACACTAGGTTACGATAGTCTATTTTACACGTTCTCGCACTTTGTCCATTATTTGGTGGTTGCGGCGGCACAGTCAACGTCACTCGAGCGGTCGCGGTCGCGGTACGGTTTGACGAATAGCGCGAGGGCGGACCGGATGAATTTCCTTGGCTTACCCCGAGCGTGCTACAGCGGAGGTGCAGTCACGGCTTATCGTACGCTTAGCCAGGGGTGGCTTCTCACATAACCCGCCGTCGCAACGTGCTCCAGCTGGGGTGCAGTCACGTGCGTGCGCTAAGTTAGTGAGGCCCGCTTTACTAAGATGGCGTCACACCTTGCTCCAACAGGGGTGCAGTCAAGGGCGTCCTCTCTTAGTAGAGCCTTGGTCCAACTCGGAAGTGTTCCAGAATCAGAATGCCCTTGTAAGGGCCGTCCCACGCCTTTTATATCATTCCTCGTCGTGGGTCAGTTGGTGTTAGTGGAAGTTTCCAGTGCCACATGTGCTAGCGCGTCTCGACGCGTCCTTTTGTTTCTATGAATGTTTTTACGCAATTGTAGCGGTACGTCGGCCGTCGGCTACCTGCAGTCCATCCCTATTTCGTCATCTCTCGAACTTTTGCTGCTTTCTTTGCGACTTTTATGATTTGACGTTATTGCTTCGTGCTACAACACCTATTTCTGCGAGGTAACTTATTAACAAAATCAGTATCGAGCCCCCTAGTATTTGACAATGATTCCTCCAATGACATATTAGTATTACTACTACGCTCAGCCAAAACAGAAGTATCACCACGTAACTCCTCATTAGAAAGTGTTGTTACTTTGTTACTACCAATGTTACTATTTTGCGCTGTTTGTATCATCCACCCCCTCAGTATTTTGCGTATCAAAAATAGGATCATAGTCATGGTCAGATGGCACTTTAAATATCTGTTCTATATGTCGTTTATGTTTCTCCTCATTTCTCACATAAACAAGTTGTCCTAGTTTGTCAATTATTTGTCCTTGTTCCCAAACTTCTTTGTTATTTTTCCATTTTTTAAACATGACCTTATCACCTTCTTTTAATTCTCTAAACTTCCCACAATAAATATCTATCTGTTTATCTTGTTTTTTAAATACAATTTCCTTTGTTTGTGGTTTAACTAAATCTAAAGTAGTTCTTAACTTATGACCAATTAACATTTCACTCGGAGTTTTGTGCGTTGTGCTATGTTCGGTATTCCGATAGTTTAATAAATACCTGCTTAAAGCTACGTCGATAGCGGTTCCGTCGTGTATTGCCTTTTTTTAACATTTTTTAATTAAACCTACAGCATTTTCCGCCGCACCATTGCTAGGCGGATGTCTCGGTGGTATTGTTTTGTGTATTACCCCATTTCTCTTTAAAAACAAATGAAACTGCTCCCCATTAAATGGTGGCCCATTATCAGTTACAATTTCGTTCGGAACCCCGAATCTAGCAAATATTTCCCGTAATTCCCGTATCGTTACATCAGAACCGGTTGATGACACCCTCGCAACCTCAATCCATTTCGAATGTGAATCAATCAAGACTAAATAATATTTTCTTTAAAATGGTCCCAAAAAGTCTAAATGTAATCTATACCATGGTATAGTTGGCCACACCCATGGTACCAAATTACTTCTTACCGGATTATCACCTTCCCTACAACAAGTATCACTAGTTTGGCACATCATTTCTATATCTTTATCAATTTTCGGCCAATAAATGTAAGTTCTAGCTAATGATTTTGTTTTTACGATGCCCATATGGCTACTATGTAACTGTTTTAATAAGTTTTGTTGAAGCTTTTTCGGTACAATTACTCTGTACCCGAATAAAAGGCAACCATGTTCGATTGTTATGTAATCTTTTCTGTTATAATAATCCTTACATTCTATAGGTATATTTTTAACCCTTAACTAGGCGCTTTGAAAAAATCACCCAATTAGGCGCATGGGGTCTTCAGTGACCCCAAAAAAACATTGGGAAAGGAGTGTCAAAAAGAAATAAAACTTAATGTATTTTATAGTAATTAGTAAAGTTCTTTAATATAATTAACTTTAAGAAACGAAAACATAACTGGAACATTATATTTAATACAAAAATGTAACCTCTCTTTAAGCTAATTTTTTTTTGGCATGGCCGAGATCAACTTAAAAAAAGTTATAAATCAGTCTCATCAGCGGATTCTTCTGTTCTGCATCCGACGCAGTAAACCCTCGAGTGTTGCTGACAAATAAATTTATGACACTTGAAGCATTTTGTTGGCACTTTTTTGTCGTCCTTTCTAGGACATGATGAACAGCGCCCGCGCTTAGCCGTCGGTTGTTGGACCGTCTCGTCCACATCATGAAGTTCACGGAGCCGTTTCTTTGTTGTCGTTGGTACAGCACGTAGTTGTACGTGACGTTTTTGGTGATCTTCCACAAGTGCTGCTGCTAATTTCTTCATTAAAATCCGTCTTATATGTGTAATAATCTTATCAGTATTCGCTTTGTGTACGACAAATGCGTTGATGCCAGATATGTTTAGAAGGTGAAAAAATACAGCCAGTGGCCATCTTTTTGTTCTTCTTCCAACATTATAATTGCTGCAAAGTTGGTCATTACAATCCACACCACCTTTGGTACTATTGTAATAAGTAATTATTTCTGGTTTCTGAGCTCCGGCTGTTGTTTCGTCAATGGCGTTATCATTGTGCATGGTGGAAAGTTTAACAACAGCTTTCTTTGGCTTGGGAACATATGAGACTATAGTCATTTGATCGTGAAATCCGAAAACTGAACTACATGTTGGTCTATTTTTGTTTGGCAAAAATTCAGTTGGGATGTCAGGCTTCCTTTTATTCAATGTACCAACAAGAGTCAATTTATATTCAGGCGTTAGCAACTCCTTAGCCAGTTTTGTACATGTGTACCAATTGTCAGTTGTTTCGACCGCTGCGTTTTATTGGTTCAACAAGACGTTTCACAATCTCATCTGGAGAATTGGATATCTGATATTCTCCATCTGGTTGTTTTCCACAATAAATTTCAAACTTGCACAAGTAATATGTTTTCGAGTCAACCATGGCTTGGACTTTTATGCCGTACTTGTTTGGTTTATTAGGCATGTAAACCTTTCCTCTAAAGCGACCACGAAAACCAACCAACTGTTCATCGTATACATTCTCGCCGGGGCAATAAGCAGCTAAAAACTTATTCTCTATAATTTGACACAAATATCTTATCGCTGCCATATTATAAATTTTTAGTCATTCCTCTCGATCTGACGTATTATCAAACCGTAGACATCTCAACAAAAATAGAAAACGTTTATAAGACATTGTTAGCCGAAACATTTCTATGCCTGATCCATCTTGTGCCCATAAATCAATAAAATTCAAGTGCGACCCTTTTAGGACTCCAGCCATAATTAGTAAGCCCAAAAATGCATTCATTTCCTTATCATCAGTAGGGAGTGCATCACGTTCTCTTACGAACTTTTCTTTTATTTTATCAATATATAAATTGGTATTTGTGACCAAAAGTTCAATAACATAACTGTCGAAGAACAATTGGAAGCATTCAAGGGGAGATTTGGCGTTTCTTGCATAATCTTTGACTCCCGGTAAGTGAAGAATAATATTTTGTGCTCGGGTCCTTACTGCGTTCGATGGTGGTACTTTAGACCATTTCACTTTCGGGCCATTTCTCTGAGTATGTCGAGATAAAAAATTGTTACCTTCCGATGGTTCAGGGATTGCTTGAATGTCTTCGGACTCTTCAATTTCGCTTTCTGAATCATGAGCACTATCAATAGCGGTATCGTTTACCGTTTCGTCTTCAGAATCCGAACCAGCTACACTTGCTCTTCATCGGACACTTCCTCCAGCCATTGGAATATTTGTCTTTCGTTAGACATTTCAAATCGGTAATAAACTGAAAAAAAAAAGGAAAAAGGATCAAAAGAAACTCAAAAATACATAAAGCAACTACGCAGTATATAAATACACACATACGAAGAAAAATAATAAACAATATACTAATATAAACTAAAAGAAAACACAAAAGTAAAAACTTACCACCGCCAAAAAATGTAACGTAACTGGTCGCATGGGGTCAGCGCTCTAGAGAGCAGCGATACGTGCGCACGCGTTGATGTTCTGGACGCGACTAATTTGCGTACCCCGCGGGGAATGAGGAAGCTAGAAAGAGCGTGAGCGCGCTCTAAACACTGTAAAACATTTTTTTTTCCAATTTCAAGTGGCCCTGACCCCATGCGCCTATTTTTAAAACATCATCTTTCATAGTTTCCAGAGCAATTTCTTTAAACGTAACTGGTGAGTTTAACTCAATGAAATTACAAAAATCACCATTTTTGTTTTTTAATTCTTTGCTACTATAATTATACTCCTGATTATGTCTAAAAGTATTCTCCATTGAAATCGGAACCCGCGATAAACAATCAGCTAACCAGTTTTCGTTTGATGTATTAAGGTATAAAATAGCCTTAGATAACTAAAATATGCTTAATTACAATTAGCTAATTAGATAACTTTTTATCGCACATACTCAATAATTAAAATATTTGCCCAAAGAAAACTTGAAAAGAAATCCTGCACGCTTACACACCGCACCCCCACTGATCTCAAGTCGTGAAAAGTTTGAAATGCAATTTGTAACAGACAGGTACTACTCGTACATACTTTCTCGTCATACTTCACCTTCCTTATCTTTTCTTATAATTGTTTTCATCTTTGCTGTTACGTTGTATTGTATACTCATGTAAAACATTTATTTTACAATTTTAACAAAAAGACAACAGATTACATGTCTACAGGAGAACTAACTTTATAGGTAATTAGATCAGTATCTATCGAAATAAACATAATATTTTATTATACTGAAAAACGGAACAACAAGCCTTCTTATTCTATATATCTGACAGAAAGCTGGACTACGAATTACTTGTATTTCAATAAAGCTAAAAAATCTGGACAGATTGAAAAGCCGGACAAAGATCGGACAGTAGCCTAAATCCGGACGTATGGTTGGTTACCCTAAAGTGAAGATAGCAAGACATAGATGACATACATAGACGTAGTTGATATAAGTAATAATATAACAGCGTGCACAATACGAAGAAAAATATAATATGTAATACAATAAAGAATATTGATAAGTATTCGAAAAGAAAGGGTGTGATCATTAAAACGACAAGACTTGTCCAGTGAAACGTATCTAAGAGATCACTTCAAACTAATATTATAAATGTGAAAATATATTTGGATGTTAAATAGATGCTTGGATGTTTGTTCCGCCTTCACGCTTAAAGGGTACCTACTCAACGGATTTAGATGAAATTGTAGATAGTTTGTAACCTGGATTAACACATAGGATAGGTACTTATTAAAGAAAAAAGTCTTATTCCCAAGGATAACCTTACATAACGCGAGCGTAGTCGCGGGTGGACCGCTAGTTTTGAAATAAGTAGGTATTAAGGTACGCGCACTTATGCCGGGCCGCAGCGCAGCATGCCGGGTCACAGCGCAAAAATCCGCTCTAATCGCTCGTATGTATTTTAAATGAACTATCGCACACTATGCCGGGTCGCAGCACACCAAGCGGATTGGAGTCCTCGCACGCACGTGTTCATTAGAACCATATTTGCGTAAAATCCGTCAATGCGCTGCGGCCCAGCCCGACCCGGCCCGTTACAATGTGCTATGGACGCATTTTGCGCTGCGATGCGGCCCGCCCCGGCACGCTGCGGCCCGACAGAACGTGCGCGTCCCTTATAAATAGCATCAAACTGATCACAACGCGCATACGTAGTTATAAATTGCTCCAATCAGACTCGCAAAGCGCGCGGCCCGGCCGCCACCGCGCGCCCGGGCGCAGTGCCGTGCAGCGGCGATAGCGCGTTCGGCGATCGCGACGTCCTTGACTTACGACTCGCTTCACAACGAACTAAGCAAGCGTTCTAAAATGATACTTATGTACCGAACAATTAAATCCAAATCAGTTTGCACATATTTTTAATATATATATATTTTTAATATTTTTGTGTGATTATCGGATAAATCATATTATGTAGGCTTTAATATAAAAGTCTACCTAAATTAATTACTTATATTTTTTGACCGTCTGTGTAATAACGTAAAATAAAATTACCTACCACCCAAACAAAAACGATGGTCGATTTAAAAAAATATATGTTTGAAATATTGCTTCTAGCTAAAGGTTACCTCAAAAAAGCTTATTTTATTATTATCCTGGCGTATAACGTACAATTAGTATAAAAACCATTACAATGTAAAACAACCTCTTTTCAGATACATTTATTTTTGGACTTTGATTACTATCCTTAAATTTGGTCTACATAAATACATTTTTAATACAAAAATGCTGATATCATATTTGCTGAAAATTTGCACCCTTTTATGACTACAATTTTTTTTGGGACCTTTCGGACCTAAAATGAGGTGGATCAAAAAATATAGTATCTTAAAATTACGCCCAAAGATCGTAAACAAAAATTCAGGTTGATATTGAGTTTTTAAGTAGCTAATAATTCAAGCCTTGGTATTGTCATTTGTTTAGGTGGTGTTATTCTGGATTTTGCTGTTACTAATTGTACTGACACATTCTCCTCTTTCTCCGCTCGTAGAAACACGCAGGCGCCGTAGCCATCTTTACTAGCGTCACAGAATAAATGCAAGCTTACCTGTGATTCTTTTAGACAGGTGGTAGATAGCCGTCTAGGGATTCTACAGTAATTAAAGAAGGATAACCATTTATACCAGTCGTGAAATTTTCCTTGTAAATCCGATGGTAAGTCCTCGTCCCAGGATACATCACGGCGCCACGCTTCCTTTAGTATTATTTTTGGTGGTAGCGCGGCAGGAGAAGTAAACCCAATAGGATCAAATATCTTTTGGGTCAGCGATAGAACTTGTCTTTTAGTAACTCGCTGGACACCTTCGTCTTGCGGTGGTAAAGAATTAATGTTACAATAAAGCTCATCAGAGACAGTGTCCCACATAATTCCCAGGACTGAAATTTCTGATTGTCCTGTTTCATTTAATTTCATCGGGGAGGTCGCCCACTGTCTCAGATCAAACTTTGCATCTTGCATTATTTGTACACTATGTATCTTAAAATCATTTACCTCTTTTTCAGTGTCCAAGCTTGTTATACAGTTGTCGACGTAGAATGACTTACTGAGGAGCTTGGCTGTCTCTCTGCGTTGATCCACCTCTTCCTGTTGCTCTGTCTTCATCTCCTTTTGCAGGTGATGTTGTAAGG
This sequence comes from Carpatolechia fugitivella, assembly GCA_951230895.1. Lineage (NCBI taxonomy): Eukaryota > Metazoa > Arthropoda > Insecta > Lepidoptera > Gelechiidae > Carpatolechia > Carpatolechia fugitivella. Next base: position 5,917,114 of record OX579665.1, read on the forward strand.
TCGCAGACAACAGGAACGGGCTAGATGTGAGGCCAAACACCACTCTGCAATGTCGAAATGTTACTATATCAGTTCTTGAACTATCTCCCCACCATAAAAACCTTAACTGATCCCTTTCTTCAGGTGCCAAAACAATCTGGAGAAAAGCCTTAGCTATGTCAGCTGATAAACCGATTGCTCTCTTTTTAAAGGATACTAATAGGGTAGGAATTTTCTCTAAAAAATTTATTCCTTTCTCAAACAAGCATTAAGAGATTTCCCATTTTTGTCACGGGCTGAAGCGTCAAATACTGGCCGTATCTTTGTTGTAAGACTCGAATCTTTCTGCACCGCTCTATGAGGTAAGTAATGTGACTGGTTTATATTCATTTCAGGTTCAGTGACAGATTCAATTATCCCCAGTTCATGCCATTCTCGTATTATATTATGATAGGTGTCAAAGTTATTATATGTCAACAATTTTTTAGTAGAAGACTCTAGCCTCTGTTTCGCAATATTAAAATTGTTTAGTAGCTGATCACAACCTACCTTCCAGGGTAACTGAACTTCATATCTGCCTTCAGCAGTCACTTTTATATTTTCTTCAAAGGACATGATCACCTCTGCCTCTGTTTCCGCTTTAGACTTTACTTCCACTGGGTCACGGATGCCTAGTGTTTCTAGTTTCCAATAATCTGTTAAATCAGAATCACAAGCACAATGTAGCACATTTACAAAATTATTAAAATTTACACTCACCTGCTTTCCTTGCAAAGTCCAACCCAACTTTGTATTCACTGCAACCAGTCCATCTTTCAGTTGTACTACCGAACCTGTTAACAGAAATCCTAAAAAGTCAGCTCCTATTAAAAGTCCTACCTCTTGAATATCAATATCTTTGTCTGTCAAAGCAATATTTTTTATATTTAACATATTATTCAATTGTACGTCATTTGAATTGACTTTTGGTATATTACCACAGATATTTTTTTGAGATATAGCCGATAATTTGAGCCTATAGGAATTTGTTAAAGAATTTACATTGAGAGATATATATCAAACTGTTTGGACTTAGTTTCAACTCCTCCGAAGAGAATATGGGTAAGTACTTCTTTTCTTACAGGTGGTATCTTCATTTTTTCAACTACTTCTTGTTTTATATATGTTCGTTGTGATCCTGAATCTAGAAGTGCTCTAATTTTTTCTTTCTTTCCACCATATTCCAATTCCACAATTACAGTCTGAAGCAAAGTTTCTTCCTTATGGTTAGTAGATGCTAAAGCTGCCATTCTAGCTGTCACGTCCTCTTCTTGTTCTTGCTTTTGATCTGAACACAAAACTGTAGAGTGACGCTTACTGCAGATCAAACACTTGACGCTGGCTCTGCAAACCTTTGGATGATGACCCTTGCGAAGGCAAATTGGACAGGCTTTCTTTTCTCTTAATACATTCTTTCTTTCTTCTACAGACATTTTATTCATTTTGTAGCATTCAATACTTGCATGATTGTCCTGGTCGCACCAAATGCATAGACTTTTCTTATTTGTATCTACATTCTTCATTTCTGTCTTTGTCTTTCCTTCATTTCTAAACTTTGGCTTTATATTAGTGACAAGACATTCTGCTATAGCTGACTTTTCACATTGGAAAGATTTTCTTGTCATCTCCAGCCTCTGTTCACTCTCAACTTCTCTTTTTAAGAAGCTCAGTAAATTATTCAATTCTTCTCCTATGTCTTTTCCTGGTTGTCTGTTTCTTTCCCATATTCTTTGTATTTCCTGGGGCAAGGCAGACTCCACCATTGGAAGAAGGAATGCAGCATACTTCTCCTTGGTGACATTTAGAGTTTCAAGTGCCCGTAGCTGAGCATTTAATTGATCATACAATTTCACAATGTCGTTTGTTTTTGTGAGTACTAATGAGAGTATTTCTCTAATATAGATCTGAATAAGAGGATCTTCTCTGGCATATCTGCTTTTTAACTCTGCAATACACTCTTTATAGGCCGTAGGAGGAAACCCCTCAACCATGCGTTTAATTTCGCTGCCTTCTCTCATAGCCTGTAGGAGATATTGGTACTTCTCTGTTACGTCCAATGAGGGATCAGCATCTATTTTGGAAAATTGGCCCCAAAATGGTAGCCATCCTTTTAGCTCCCCATCGAAAGATTGTAATTCCAACATAGGCAATTTGAAACTACGAGATTTACCCTCTGCTTGAGATGGCGTCGGTCGAGTCAACTCGTTGAATCTGATGTCTATTTGAAGCCATCTTGTTTTGTATTCTGAGGCGAGACTTATCTCCTTCTCTAATTCCTCTTCTTCGAAGCTGACCACAAGCGCATCTTTTATTGCTTTATCTAATTTAAATAGATCTTCTGCCAATTCTCTTAACTTTAGATAAAGGTTTAAAATATTAGATTTGTCAGCCTTGGCTGCCTCAAGGTCATTCGCAGTCTTAGTGAACAATCTTCTCATTACCGACCTTTCCTTTTTCAGGTTCTCCATTTTTCACGGTCACGGTCGCCACATGTAAGATATTCTGAGGAATCTTGGGGTTTAAAATCAATGAGATATGTTATTTAAATGTTTCACAAATAAAAAACTGCTTGCGTTTTCATCGACCATAGACAACAACTTTTTATTTTCTTTTTTCACAGATTTGACATTTAGCCATAAACTAAATAAAGCTCGCTTTACAATATTCAACAAAGCGGTTCGATTGAAGACCTAACTTTACAATTTACACTGCTTGTGGATCTGGTACCACGAAAAGTGTATTTAATACCATATTTATAATCTAAATTACATAGTAGATTCATTGAGCTATTATTATATACTTCAATGAGTAGATTATGATTTATCCCTTCAAGTGGCAGACGCAATTTTGACCAATATGGCGCATGTGGCGGGGGGTCCCGCGGAGTTTCAGCCGTTATCGCTGCGCGTGAATGTAAACGTCGATTTCTATGTTTTTTTGAATGAGATTCAGTAAGTTTTGTATAGTTTTGAAATTCAGATACAATAAGCTATGTGGTGATCTAATAATAAACCTGATTACACACAAAATAATCCTATTAGCTGACGTTGAAAATACGCAAATTAATTTTTTACCCGTTTTTTTTATAAAGACCCCAATAATTAAAAGAGAAAACTAAATTTCTTCAAGATTTGTATTTTATTTATTACAATGTACACCTTATTAATTATTATTAATATAAGTAAAGAAAATCACATATCTGCATACATTTATTTTACACTACAAGTGTTTGAAAACATGACACCAACACGGCCACTCAAATATGGAACAAAAAAGTGACCCATGTTTCACGCTTACTTCTAAGCATATCGTGGCACAAGTGGCATGTTTTATGACCATAATACAAAGCTCAATTCATGAGCATGATATAAAGAGAGATTCTGTTAAGCAAATCTAAAAAAATTTTCTGTTACTAACGATTTAACAGAACACTCGCCAAGGAGCACTAACAAAGTGTATCACAGAAATCACACTCTAAAATAAATTATGTGTTAAATTAGATAAATACAAGGACATATTTATAAACTAGATTAGTTTTACAAAGAATCTGTAAATAAAAAAGAATATGTAGTCATACAAAAACATTTAGAAAACAAACAATCAAATTCTCAATTTTTTGCCTAAAATAGTACTGACCGGCTAAGTTAGTATGGAGAAGACATTCGACGATTCCTAAAAATACATGTAAGTTTAGCATTACATCGTATAGATAAATTAACTCATGAAAGTTTCTCGGGTACTATAAAAAAAAAATAACCGTGTATGTATATAATAATTAATATTATATACGGTTATTTTCATTGTACTCGAGAAAATTTCAGGAATGAATGTACTCATGAATACAAACAACTTTTCCTATGGGACCAACTTTCCTACTTCAAAAAAAACTGCTGTCACACTGCTGCTGCTGTGTTATGTAACCTCAATGACAATGCAATATTATGGTACCATGGAGCTGGTCTGATGATGGAGCCGGGAGGTGACCATAGGAACTTCTCAAATACACAACATGATCTCGTCGTGTTTGTGCTCGTTGGATTTGTCTTAACAAGATCTTTAGTCATACGTGATATCCAGGGTCTCATGATGGAGCTGGAAGGTGGCCATTGGAACTCCTAAAATACGCAACATAACCTCGTCGTGTTTGTGCTCGTTGGATTTGTCTTAACAAGATCTTTAGTCCTACGTGATGTCCAGGGTCTCATGATGGAGCCGGAAGGTGGCCATAGGAACTCCTCAAATACACAACATAACCTCGTCGTGTTTGTGCTCGTTGGATTTGTCTTAACAAGATCTTTAGTCATACGTGATATGCAGGGACTCATGATGGAGCCGGAAGGTTGCCATTGGAACTCCTAAAATACGCAACATAACCTTGTCGCGTTTGGGCTAGTTGGATTTATCTTGACAAGACCTTTAGTCATACGTGATGTCCATGGTCTCATGATGCAGCCAGGAGGTGGCCATAGGAACTCCTCAAATACCTACACAACATAACCTCGTCATGCTTTTTTACAATATGGGTATCAAATGAAAGGGCTTGCTGAGAATAACTCGAAAAATAAAGTGACGTCACTCAGAAAGGTCGTCTGCTTGCAAGGATACTCCACTCCACGGCTTCAAAAGCTTGTGTTTAAAAAGGATTTTTAATTAAGCTTATTTAAACTTTGTATAACTAAAAAAAGGGGGGAAGGGAGGTTGTGGGGTCTAAATATACCTGTCAAAGAAAAGAAAACTGCCGTCTCCGAATTAGTTGTGAAGTTCTTTAAAACAAGTTAGTAAACAGGCTGATTTGCCACATCCCGCACAATACATGCTTGTGCGTTTGCGGCAAATCGAGCACACGCGCCTGAGGCGTGTCTTACCACAGGGTAAAAATGGGTGCTCACATGGGTAGTGAGTGCGGGCATCGAATACGGCTAATGTGGTTGTGACAGGGTCTGGAATATTAAGAGCGCCGCCGCCGCGTTGAAGCAAACTGTTTATTAACTTTATACGGAAACTTCTGTGTGAGTATGGGCGTGTGTCGTGTTGTGTGGGATGTCGGTGAATTATGTACGAATTTAAAACTGAAACATTAAGCAGGCGGCGGAACAATTTTTTATACCACACCCTTGTCCTTTTCCGTTCTATTGGGTACATTGATAAAAGTTGGTCTTTTTTATCGACCCCACCCATCATGACATTGTAGTCGCGAACTAATATGGGTTTGGTTTTACCATCAACAGTGGAGACGGCATTCCCATGGTATGTAGAGATTGTCGCGACGCGGTTCTGATCTCTCCATACTATGAGATCAACATCTCCACTGGTGACGGCAGCTATTTGACCCTCCACCATATCTTTCTTTTTCAAATTCATGATCTCGGTCGGCAAGTCTATTAGTGCGAAGTGTACCAACGCAATCGAAACCAAGATTTTTTAATTTTCGCGCCAAAATGGGGGAGTTGTAATAATTATCCATCCACAATGTATGCCCTTTGTGTTCCAGACCTTCAATTAGACGCAACACAAGGGCACACGTTGGGGAGGACAAGGGTTTTTGATTCGGTGTGGTTCTAGCACCCGCACTATACGCGTGCACTATAAATCGCCACAAATAACCTGTTTGCGACTCGCAGAGCTCGTAGCTTTTAACCCCTACTGCAGCGGCTTTGTTGGGAATAAATTGATTAATGCTTAACCAACCTTTCCACTGCAGTAAGGATTCGTCCAAAGCTAGATTTTGTCTCAAGTTATAAGACCTTTGAAATTTCTGGTTGAGGTGGGAGATGATTGGCTCTATTTTAAATAATTTTGCCTCGGAAGGAGTCAACTGTTGGGCATTCATAGTACTATTGTCTGAAAAATGGAGACATTTGGACAACAACTGAAAGCTTTTCAGTGTCATATGAACATGGAATCCGGGGGTATGAAAAATGTCAGCTTTTGTAGACCAGTATTCATATAATCTAGTTTTGACAACCACACCCATTGCTAAAATTATTCCGAAGAAAACGTATAATTCGTCAGGTGTGGTGTCCTTCCAATCGGTGATTCTACTGGTAGGTTTAAGGCTACCATCACCAATCATCAGTTCCACCAATTGTTGGGCGTACCGATTTGTCTCCAAAGCAATTTTGTCCATTATTTCATGATCCCAAATATTGGTAAATATTTCGTATGGGTTGCCAGATGAAAAAGTTGCCCTACAGCCATCTTCGCTAAAAAATTCCCTCCTCGTCTCGGGACTAAGTGGAGGGTTTGGAATCGGTGTCCATTCAAATTTGTAAAGTGGATCAGGCTCTTCTTGAGTTGCTCGGATGCGTTGTCTACCAGCGGAAGGGCCTGCTGCGGGGGGTAGTATACTAAGCCCTTCAGCTGTAGTCGGCACGTCCGCTAAGACATCGGATGGTGAAATAGTGTGCTCTGGCGATGGTGGAAGTGATGTTGGTGGCGGTGAAAATAATGTTATCGGATCCTCCGGTGTTTCCATGTACATGAGAGCCGTTCGTGGGATGCTTGATGGCCCGGCGAACTCTTCAGCGTCGTCGTCGTCGTCTGTATCCTCAGGGTCAGATTCGCTTCCTGTGTGCAATATAAAATTTTTCTTTAAATCGAATCCATAAACCATGTCATTCTCATGAAAAAATGGTGATAGGTAAAGATTTGTAAAGATCTCACTCAAATTTATTTTACTGTAGTACTTACCATAATTTATTATTGAGTAGATTTCAGCGTCTCTTAATGGCCGCCGTTGTGCGCGAGCACGAGACAAATTCGATGCTGGCATGCTCTTGGGTGTTGATGTGCCAGAGCCACCTACTTCAACGAACCTGGACGAAAGAAAATATTGCCATGAGTTTTTGTATTGAAATCATATGACTAATGATTTCAATCCAGAGAAGAGACTCAATAGAATATTAATCAACATACATCGATGGAGATGGAGCAATTGTTACGGTTGGCGCAACCGGTGGCTCTGCAGTTGGAGCAATTATTACGGTTGGCGAAACCGGCGGCTCTGCAGTTGGAGCAATTGTTACGATTGGCGAAACCGGTGGCTCTGCAGTTCGAGCTATTGTTACGGTTGGCGAAACCGGCGGCTCTGCAGTTGGAGCAATTGTTACGGTTGGCAAAACCGGCGGCTCTGCAGTTGGAGCTATTGTTACGGTTGGCGAAACCGGCGGCTCTGCAGTCCTTTTCAAAAATCTGAAATTTAAACTGTCATTAGTCTCCAAATTGTCACAGATATAATGCAAATATTTAACTTGAATATTCTTTAAAATTATAAATCTATTTACATGTGTTTCCGTTTTTTCGGCTTGCAGAGTGCTTTTTCGAGGGGTGCTCCTGTAGGCAGCAGCTCTATATTTACTCTATATATGAAAATTTCTAAAAACAATTATTTTGGCTTCTATTGGCTCTATAAAGACCCCTCATCAACCCCTCATACATTTTTTTTCATAAATATCTTCCCTAGTTATACAGACACGGCTTAGTTAAAGTTTTATTATAGTATAGGTATAGATAAATTTAGGGGAAAATAATTTTATAAAGAAAAAGGAAAGATACTTACTGTCCTGAAGTCGTCGGCCTGGCCAGGGGCGGAACTACTGGCGCTGAGGTGGTTGCGGGAGCAGTGCAACTACCAAGCTGTCGACCGCGCCTACCTATACCTCGTCCTCCACCTCGGCCTCTTTCTTGATCTTGTGTTTCGTCCTCCTTCCCCTCTTCCACGTTCGAACCCGCGTTTTGCCGACCTCCACGGGTGCGCACCCCACGTCCACGCTCATAACCCACATGCCCTCCTCGTGTCCGTACACCTCTATTATTGTGATGGGAAGCAAAGCAAAAAAAGAAACACGTGCAGTTTAGTAAAAATATATTATTAGTTATATATATATTAGTAAAAAATAAAAATTTGTGCAACAAAAAAACAGTGAAAAAAGCAAAATGATACAGAAAACCGTTGGTTAAATGAAATCTTACAAATAATTTGAAAACGTTAAAAACAACCAATCAATCAATCAGCCTATCTCTACTGCTGGACGTAGGCCTCCCCTTGGGCACGCCAAAGCGCACGATCGCCCGCTTTCCTCATCCAGCCACCACCAGCGACCTTCCTAAGGTCCACCTGGCAGGGGGGCGTCCTACACTACGTTTCCAAAACAACCACACAAAAACTTCTTTGTTATTTTGGTGATTCTCTAAAAAAGTCTTAAACCGATTTTAATAAGTTGGACTTACCAAATAAAAAAAAATCATCACAATAAATTTTAAATAAATGCGATGATGATTTCTGCTTTTTCTTTAAAAGTGAATGTTCGCAATTGCTACACACAAACTGTAAAATAATATATACCAAGCGAGTATACATTCGTGCAAAGTTGTTATCCATACTATGCAACCGCCTTCAAAAATGGCCGCTCCATTGGCCTTGACAGAAAAATTTCGTGTGGCAGAGCCGCCTGCTCCGGGCGGTTATGTTTCGTGTCTACAATTTCGATATTTTCAAGGAAAGTTGATGAATTTGACGTAATATAACACTTTCATAGGATCTATAATTATATTTATTATTGCATAAATGTATACTCTAGTGAAATAGCACTACTTTAAACACAAAAATTTCACGAAATGCTAGCCTCCATTGGCTTAGAAGACACAGATATTTTGGAAAAACTGGAATAAAACGGTGTGAAACTGCAACAAGTGTTTAAATAACATAATAGTACTTACCCAGGCTTGGTATTTATCCAAATCAGCTCAATAAACACAGTAAAAGTGGTAAAATATTAAATATTTCCTTCCACCAAACACTTGCGCGGTGTCAACTTCGATACGTCGTACTAGTTGATTACTACAATGTGCTTTGTTTTTGTTCAAGCTTGTCAGCGGAGCGGTGGTTTATATGCTATCTCGTTCATATATTTTAGTTTAGTAATTGTTAGAAGGTGATAGCACCAGAAATTTCGTTTCAATTATCGGTTTAAAGTGGATGGTGGCGGCCTGCCACATGCGCACTTTTTGACACCGGCCCGCAGCAGGCGGCCTGCCACTTGAAGGTTATCAAATTACCGTAGTGTGTTCTTCGTTCCAGGGTTAGGAAATCGGTACAAAACCACATCGGGGTCACTAGAAGGACTGCTCCCACAAATCAAGCACTCTCTATCTATTCTATCTCTATTCTCTTTCATATTGGCTTTTATCTTAATAAAAACACATAAAGAGTCACTATCTCAAAGGGTCAATTTCTCACAAATAAAACGAATGTTTTTGGCGGAGGAGTAAGCTCAACTCAACGCTCATGGGTCATAAAACAAAACACAATTAATATTTCAACCTGTAACACATTAAGGCAGATTTATTAAACGAAACAAACAAAAGATGAACGGCCGGCACCGAACGCCATATTTGTTTTCGTGAAGTTTATTTTCTTTGTGTGTTGCCAGTATCACTAAAACAGTACGTAATTTTTATAAAAGGAACTTTAGACTTTTTTGTTTCGTTTTCGTTTTAAACCAGTTTGAAAGCTATGGATAAAATATTTTGTGTACCTATATATTGCATTATATCTGTTATCAGTTGTATACCGTGCCGGTACGAAAAGGTTCGTCAGTTGACAAATTGGTTTATCGTTCTGCAAGTAATGTTTACTTTTTGAAAGTTACACAGAACAATCTGTTGCATAGAAAATTATGATAACAAAGTTCAAATTGATTCAAGTCAAGTTTCTTGCTTTCTCCAAGAAGACATTCTTAAAAAAGTTAATATGTAGGTTAATATGTATTCCTACCATTGTAATATTATGTTACTACAGAAATGATCCTTTTTGGCACCCTTTTGTTTATGATTCATGATCAAATCTATTGTCATTTCTAGTATGTTTCAATGTCATCATTGCTTAATATCTTGTTTTCTCGTACTTTTGGCTAAATCACAGAGTAAAAATTTTCTATATCAATGGGCTAAATTGTGACGAAACCTTATTTGATAAATAAAAAATAAAAATAAAACATTTTTTACACAAACACTCGTACGTCCCGGGGCACTATAGTGCCCCATCATTGTGATATGAAATCACAATATGATATGATATTATAAATAGAGAGAGAGAGCGCATTCATTGACATGATATGATTAATCTGGCAATGTTGATGTTTATATGTTTGACAATTAGATGTTACCACAACAAAAAAAAATGGTATTGGTTTTCCTTCTAAGGTTATCACTGATAAGTCCCAAGTAGGTATGTCCTAAGCACGGATGTATATGTCCTAGGTATGTCCGTGGTCCTAAGTCTCCATAGTCGTCGGCTTCGGCTGGCTGTCTGCCTGCCGCCCGCCGCCCGCGCAGGGACCCGCGCGTCGCGAGTTACCTAGAAATCAGTTTTTTATGTTTTTCTCAGAAAATACCAAACATAATAAAAACTGCAGTGTAATATTAAAGTATAACATGATTCTAGCATATAAATATATGTTTTATTGTTTTTAGTCGTAAATTAAGAAAGCCTATTCGGTTTATGTACTTGAATTAGAAGTTCAGGGAAATCGGTATTCCTCTTTAATTATAAAATATTATGAAATTTCCTTGAGTCATAATAAAGAACTGAAACTAAGCTACGACATATTTTTTTACGCTATAATAACGTGTACTTTATAGAGTTTCGAAATGGCCGAAAACGCCAGGGAGCCCCTTAATGGCTGAATCACTTGAAAGGAAAATGATTCCTTGTTCCGACAGGCGCGTTAATTTAGTAGGTACTGTAACGACTCTCCGGGAGAGAGCCGCCACTTAATAAATACAAAAGGAACTTTTATAACACAATCACAATTTTATTAAATTATAACTGCACTCGCACTACTGAAAATAACATTCAATCGTCCGCACTCGACGGCGGACGGCAGGTGAGAACGTCAAATCCCGACGGCCCCAGCCCGTCTGAAGTTTCTATCGCTCTCTTTCTAAATTGAATAGTTAAAAAGAGAACGAATATATTACAAAAAGAATACTATCGCCAGTATCAAACTACATAGCACTCGGACCAACGAGGCCCGATGCTACAGTACTGTCAGGTGGACGTAGCTCTTTGAAGATGGGAGGCACTCGCTTCTAGCGCATAAATCCGTAGCTAAATAATGACTCCAATATTAGATTACAATATTTTTGTATTATCTTTTCTTCATTTCAATCCCTAATCCACACCATTCTTTCTTCAGCCCATCATTCTCTGACTCACTACGTCTAATTAGCTTTTTTACGATATATAGAGCGAATATCGAGTGCCAGCAACAACAAACAAAGGGAAAAGTGCGCGGAGACTGCATGTAACCAATGCAATCTCCACATCCCTCCTCCTACAGGAAAATGATCAGCCGATCACAAAAGATAAACCTAACTAACTACCTAAAAGTGCGTATAATATTTCATTTAACAAACCCTATGATTTGTACAAGAAGCCATAGCTAACAGCTACCTGGTGGAACAACGTTTCACCAAATACGAATAATTAAAACCACGCCAAAAGATTATTCATTCAAGTACAACTCATGGTACACTACATGAACCAAAAGAACAATAAATAAATTTTGAAGAATTAATAGAACAACTAACAGCGACACAAAACGTTCAACATAATATTAACATTGGACCATGCTGCTATAATTGACCAACAAGAACAAACGAAATTATTATTATGTAATATCAGATAAATCAAATTATGACAACAAAATCCCATCAACATAATGAACAAACTTTAAGTGATCACACCTAATCTAAACTTAAATATTTCAACCTAAGCTAAGACAAAAACAAATGAAAAACGCGAATACAAAGTCTAAAAATCGAAGTAGCGGCAGGTCTGGAACAGGAGCTCAGGCCTATTCGTATATGTAGAAAAATAATGATCACCTACACTATGCGTCACTTACGTTAAATATTAACCGAATAACAAGATCTTTTCCGAAGAACTATAAATATTCGATAGCATATCTAAAATGAGTGGCCTATACACTAAGCTCACCCTCCCCTTATAGAAAATAACAACCCCATTAAATAGCTAGATTTTTAAAACCTTCTTTTCTTCATGAAGTTTCTTTTTTTAATATATAAAATGTTTATAAACTACTTATTACGAATCTGCAAATAAGAGCTGGATTAATCCATTCGAGAGAAAAACAAAAATTAATAGAACTTGACTAAACCTAATAAGCATAACATGAAACCAATAAGCGTTCTCGAATCCACCGACTCATAAAATACTAAACCAATACGATCGTGCTAAGAAAAAGCACATCTCATGAGGATGCATATGTCCTATTATGAGATCCGACAAGTAATGCTCAAACCAAACGAATATCTCGAACGATTGTTGATTAAATGAAAATACCATAGCTTAAGTCAAAAGTCCATGACAAACAAAAATAAATAAAATGTAAGAATAAGTTATCAAACTATGCCATATATAGACAAACATTAAGTTACCCATCATACAAAAATAAAAATAAATTTATATATAGAGACAATAATAATTATTTGTTGACAAAGACGCCGACATAACATATCAACTACAAATGACGATAGAAGTTCATGACGAGTTGTGAATAAGTAATAGGACAGATCAAGGGAAACAAACGCCAAGTTACTATAAAATAATATTTTTAAACACGCAATCTGAACGGTTTCAGAGAATTATGGTGAAATATTAAATCACGTCTGGAGCTTCCATCTATCTTACGTAGTAAATAATTATTATTAGATAGCCTTCGAATAACACGAAACGGACCTTTATATGGACGCGATAACTTCTGACCAACATTTGTTATTCTTTTAGGATTATATACCAAGACTAAGCTACCTGGATCGAACGTTACGAACCTGACTTTCCTGTCATAATATTCCTTTTGAGTCATTTGCGATTTACGAATATTTCTCAACGCACAAGAGATCATTCTAATATTAGCATTATTGCGAGCAGCAATATCCAAATCATTACGATTAGATACAATATCAACATCAGAACGCAAAATTGGGTCTCTAGCAAAAACAATAGTGTAAGGAATCGTATTTGATGACGCCTGTCTCGATATATTATACGCGTACGTTGACATGGGCAAATACATGCACCAATCTGCTTGACTCTCGTTTGTATACATCGCTAAACTCTGAGATATAGTGCTATTAAAACGTTCCACGAGTCCTATGGTCTGAGGATGCCTAGTTGCAGCAACCGATAACGTGGAATCAAAAAAAACTATCGTATTTTTAACCATGTGTGATGTGAAAATTGATCCACGATCTACAATGACTTCATTTACCATACCAAATTTACAGAAGATCTCTTGAGTAAGAAAATCACTAACGGCCTGAGCAGTTGCACTTGGGACTGCTCTAGTTATCGCGTATTTCGATAAATACTCTAAACAAACTATGATGTATTTGTTTCCTAAATCCGAGGTCGGAAGAGGTCCTAATATGTCAAGGGCTATTTTATCAAAAAGATGATTGACTTCAATCGGTTGCATCGGAGCAATCAAATACGATCTCTTCCTCTCTTGACATTCTTTACAACTTTCGATATATCTAGAAATTTTCTTTTCAGCATCAAGAATAAAATATCTGTCCCTAAATTTACATAAAGTCTTCGTAAGACCAAAATGCGCTCCATTCCAAGGATCATCATGAATTTCCTTCATAACGTCATTAAATGAAGCTTGAGGAACAACCAAACGATCAACATATCTGTTACCTATCCTACACCTGTGAAAGAGCTTATTGTCTCTAGTAAGAAAACCTTTATAGTTTAGCCGAGATCTAGAAGCAATCCTTGAAACTTGTTCAGTGCAAAAACTATCAACGCTTTGATCAAATTCAAAACGAGAAGCTTCAATCCTGTATAACTCTAAACCATCCTCAACTACATCCTTAGGAGAGGTCTCCTTAACATCAACATCCTCAATTAAAGGATTCCTGCTTAGGAAATCAGCAATTTGGTTATCTTTGCCCGAACAATATACTATATCAAAATCATATTGTTGAATCGCTAAAGACCAACGAGCTAAACGCCCATTCATATCCTTTTTAGTACGGAGCCATACCAAAGCTTTGTGATCCGTCACGACGTCAAATTTCATTCCCCATAGTAAATGCTTAAAATAATTAAGAGCCCACACTAGAGCCAAACATTCCTTTTCGGTAATCGTATACCTGGTCTCACAATCAGAGAGCTTACGCGACGCGAAAGCAATCGGAAATATTTTATCATCACCCTGCAATAAACAAGCACCTAATGCTTTATCACTAGCATCGACAAATAATCTTGTAACTATGCCTTCGCTATTCGAAAAATGTCTTAATAAAGGGGGGTTCTGAATAAGAGAAAGAATTTTAGAAAATGCATGTTGCTGTAGTTCTGTCCAAATAAATTTGACACCCTTCTTCATCAACCTTGTTAGAGGCATAGCCAAATCCGCATAATTATCTAAGAATTTTCTATAATATGAAAAGAGTCCTAAAATAGATTTAAGTTCTTTAGTCGATTTTGGCACTTGGATCTTCATAATCTTTTCAAACTGTGATTGATCTGGTCGAATTCCCTGACCCGTTATTTCATAACCAAGAACGGAAACTTTTTCAAAACCAAATTTGCACTTACTAGGTTTAAGTGTCAAATTGCATTCTTTAATTCTATATACGATTTCATTTAAAGATAAAGAAAATTCTTCAAATGTTTCCCCATAAACCAATATGTTGTCAATATAAACAATAGCATTCCGATATTTCATGCCCCCTAAAACACTATCCATAACCCGCTGGAAAATCGCACCACTTGTTTTAAGGCCGAACGGCATGACGTTAAATTCATACAATCCCGAAGGGGTAACAAAAGCAGTTTTATGCTTATCAGATTCCTTGATTCTCAACTGCCAATATCCACTATTTAAATCCAGATCCGCAAAATATTTGGCTTTAGCTAGATATAAAATTATGTCATCTATTCTGGGTAAAGGATATGAATCGGTAATTACTTTTTTATTCAATGACCTATAATCAATGCAGAATCGCCACGTGTCATCAGGTTTCTTGACCAAGACAACCGGGGATGCATATGCACTTCGCGACTCACGAATGATTCCATTTTCCAACATCTCACTCACTTGTTCCCTAATTATACTGTGTTGATGGTGTGAAACTCTATAAGGAGCTTTATGAATAGGAGTCTCGTCTGAAGTATTTATTTCAACTTCCATTAATGAACATGCCCCTAAATTCTTCGAATCAAACGCAAACTGCTTTTCATATTTGCCCAGTAATTCTGACAACTTACTTTTCTGATCTGATAATAAAGCATCAGAAATATTAAAATTATTACATTTCGTGTTATTCGTTAGGATCGTATCCTTTTTTAAATCGTCCAAATTTTCATTTATTGATTCTACCGTATTAAGAAAATAGATATAATCACCTTTCGGTAACGGCAATAAATGTTCGGACTCAGTCCCGGACTGAACATAATCAAGTGAAAACGCCGCGATTTTTGTATCATTTCTGAACCATACCTTATTCCTATCCAGTTCAATGAACTGTTTATCAAAGTTGACAATGGCCTTTACTGCATATAAAAAATCCTGCCCTAAAATTATATCAGGTACTAAATCGCACACAACAACAAATGTATGATTATAAACAATGCTATTTATTGTAAAGTCCAATATAACAGAACATTCAGCTAATAACCTAATCCCATTCACTGTACGCAAACAAGAGGCGTTATCATTATATGCGTGTGACGGAATGAATTTATCCACTTTTTCAAGAAACGAAGAAGAAATCACAGAAATTGTGGCACCTGAATCAATCAACGCATTATGCACTACACCGTACAAATCAACACAAATAATAGGAGAAACGGGACGACTAAAATGACCGTCTACCAATGTAGTCCCATTCACTGGCGACGCTGAAAGTTTGGGTCATTACCCTGTATATTTCCAACGTTATCACGCGAACCGCTTCTTAAATTATACCGGTTTTGAGTGTATTGGGGTCTTGACGATCTCGCATCATTGCGGGGTCGGTTTGATCCAAAGTTAGTAGTACGTGGAGAAGATGGACTCCTCGGCGGCCAACTAGAAGATCTATTTTGCGGCGTGGAGTATAATTCCTGCGGCGAGGCTTGCGCACTACGCTGCCCAATATTTTCACTGGGATAACCATCACCCATTGAATTCGTATAACTGCTGGGCTCGCCACATCGAGTCGAGGTTATCTTCACTGGCAACGATAATTCAGTGTGTGTGGCCATAAAGAGCATCGAATACTCCATGCAGGTTTGTTTGAGGGTAGCGAAATCTTTGTATAATTGAGTTCCGAAATTACGTTTAAAAAAAGATGACATACCAGTCAAACATTGCTTAATTATTATTTTCTGGTCTGAAATCTTAGCCTTTCCGGCAAGAGATTCCACACGATACACATAGTCCATCAGAGGCTCATTAAAATCTTGACGAGACTTATAAAACAACGAAGCATGGTCTATAGGAGACGGGAATTCTAAACAAATCGCTTTTTTAATATCCTCATATTTCGTAGAGGACGATTTTGTCAAATTATAATAGCTGAGAGCCGGCCCACATAGATAAGTAGCCAACACTAACGTTTTTACATCGTCACTCCAACTATTTATAGCGGCGATTATCTCGAATTGCGAGAAGAAGTCCTCCGCGGACGAATTCAGACCGTTATACTTATCAGACATAATTCAACTTTTTTTAACAAAATAATATCAATTGTACATCACCAAGGCATCAATGCAGAGAGACCTTTCCATGGTATCTCATCATCATTCTAATGGCTGCAATCGCTGCATTGGCCATCTCATTCAATATTAATTTCTTTATTCACAGTCTTTTCTTAGACTTTTTTCTGGAAAACTTAATATGGTGCATAAAAAGGATTTAAGATTAAACACGTCTTCCTCTGCGTCCGCGTTCAGTCGAAGCTAAACAAAGGTAACAAAATTAAATTGCTTCATAGCTGCGATCCGTGCTGTGATATTTGCTGTTGATTCTACAAGGCAAATAATCAGGCAAATAATATAGCAAAGAAAAAAAAATACGTAACTGGAGGTACCGATTTCTTCATAAGTCTACACCATGTCAGGTGGACGTAGCTCTTTGAAGATGGGAGGCACTCGCTTCTAGCGCATAAATCCGTAGCTAAATAATGACTCCAATATTAGATTACAATATTTTTGTATTATCTTTTCTTCATTTCAATCCCTAATCCACACCATTCTTTCTTCAGCCCATCATTCTCTGACTCACTACGTCTAATTAGCTTTTTTACGATATATAGAGCGAATATCGAGTGCCAGCAACAACAAACAAAGGGAAAAGTGCGCGGAGACTGCATGTAACCAATGCAATCTCCACAGTACCTACTATTGCCTACAGAAAAAGTCGTTTACATGGGCCATAACAACATAGGCCTTTGACGGCTCAGTAATTCTGACGCCAGGGTTTGTGAGACCAGTCGTTGACCTTACGGATAAGAACAATTTTTATTTTCCTTCTTCCGGTTGCATAATGCTTGATGATGATGATTTCCTGGAGCTGGGGCATAAGGCTTACTTAAATAGGAAATAAAATAAAGAATATTTGCCACTTTCAGGTGTCAGCTAATTCTAAAGACATTGAGCCCGAGCTAAAGGTGGACACGTGGCCGAACAAATTGCTGATGCAGCTGATGCCCAAACAGCTCATCAGTAATATTGGAGGACAATACTTAAAGGACAGGTGCGTTTACGACAAATACTTATAATATGTGGGGTCGGCAGATATATATATTTTTCGGTAACTAATCAAAGAATCTTAGCAAACGTTCCATTCCTTACTGGCTCATCATCTTTCACTTTGACATTTACTTGACAACTTGGTGGTGTTGCCATTTTAAGATAACTAAAAGCTGACAAATGAAAAATAAACATGCAAAATCAAAACTTAAAGGAAATTTTCAGAAGCGGTATTTTATTCAGAGGAAATTTTTGCAAAATGTAGTTTCTTTGAAAGCCCTTTCTATGAATTTTACATTAAACCTATCACCAGAATTTATATTACCTCCATTTAATTTAACTAATTTATTAAAAAATCCGCTAAATTCTTATATTATTTCATGAAACGAACAGACAATTAATTAATTAAATAGTAACTTTGCTGAATTTACCAAAATATAATAATAATTAAGTTGAATTATAATGAAAATAAATAAAATAATTGTTCATCTTCTTTTATTATTATTTTAAAGATTTTATTTCCAAATAAATGACTTATTTCGGGAATAAAAATCGTTTCATGATTTTCAGTGTCGCATGACTTGTGGCTGGCCACACACACAAAAAAGATAACTGTCAATCTGTGTAGCAGGCTGTCAGATTTTGACGTTTGTTTGGGTGACAATAAAATGCGCCAAATAATGTGCACCAAATAATTGAGGTCAAAAAAAGCGCGCCAAATAATATGCACTGAATAATTGAAGCGTCAAAAAATGTTTACTTTATTTGTTGTGAATTATTTACTGCATTTTGTTGAAGCGCTTGAATAAAATGCAAGAAACAAAAACGTGCAGGAAATAATTCAGTACAGAACAAACCCCAGTTCTTGGCGAGCTGCAACAATGCGCACTCAATAACATGCAGGCAATAATACAGGTCAGGGTCATGTACACCTCTAAAGAGTTGACACATTTCAGACCAATTTATCAGCTGTATGTCGAATCGATTTTGAAAACATTTCGCCCGACCAATGTACAGCTCGATAAAACGAAGCCAATCCACAATGAATGCCAAGTCAGGGCGGGTGCGAGCGAAGCGAGCATGGGAGTTTGGGGCACCCCGACTTGGTTAGATTAGGTTAGAAACAGGAGCTAGGAGAGCGAAGCGAGCACGGCTCCCTCCGCCATACCCTTTGGAGTTAGGTTATCTTGTGATCCCCATGCCTGCTTGCAGGCATGCCAAGAGCTTGTCACATAATGTACTTGCAGACTTTTAAAAAAATGGGCGTTCTTAATATTACGCATTAAATAACGTGCAGTCCAATAATTTGAGCTAAAAACCTGAATTATTTGCTGCAGATTATTTGTTGTGTATTATTTGCTGCACGTTATTCACCGCACATTATATGCACCCGCTTCAATGGTGCTGCCAGATACTTTTTTGTTTCCTACTACCAATATATTAAAATAATTATTGCAAAGTAATGGTGGTAAATAAAAATCATTTTTTAATTCAGACTCGTAGTTAATATTATACTCTTTCAGCCTATATACTTCAGTTCGCTGCTAAAAATATCAAATATTAAAATACCACCTTCCATACGATTTCTGAAGATTTCCTTTAACATAAATTCTTACTTGTACGAGTATGATTGTCTTTTTTATGTCTTGTATTTTATGAGTTTGTGTTATTTTTTTCCAAATAAATATTTTATTCATCTATCTATTTACAGCAAGTCGGTCCTATTTCATCTTCAGCCGAATGAAGCCTTGGACTCCTTGACTAAAGTCATGGTCAATGGATTCGTAAGTTATTTTTCGTTTCGACTAACACTGATTTGACGAAGGCATGGTCACGCTAATTCAGAGTAGGTTCAAATCTCTCGGTAGTGACGTATAAATGTGAAAATATATTTGGATGTTTGTTCCGCCTTCACGTTTAAAGTACTCAACGGATTTAGATGAAATTTGGTATGGAGATAGTTTATAAACTGGAATAACACATAGGATAATTTTTACGAGAAAAAGTCTTATTCCCGCGGGCAAAACTTACATAACGCGAGCGTAGCCGCGGGCAGACCGCTAGTGAGCTTATAAATAGACACAAGATAACAAGGTTTCACTGGTTATACTCGTATATGTCATTCCTTTCGTGGATCCACTTTCGTGCCATGAAACTCACACAATCTGTGTTAACGATACCTCGAAAATATGTTTAACTAGTTCCGTCCGCCCCGGCTACGCTCGCGTCATGTACGTCATTATTCTCGTAAAAAGTATCCTTGTATTAATCCAGGGTAAAAACTTTATCCAAATCCGTTCAGTAGTTAAGGCATTAAAGCGGAACAAACATCCAAATATATTTTCACATTTATAATATTTGTGTGATGTGATGTGATTCACAAGTAAAGTGTGTTTCTCCGACACGTTCGAAAATGGGATCATTACTGCCAAAAAACCACGGACCAAGTAGGAAGAAAGGCGCTATAAACATTTTCATACAGATTGAGTGTGACATCGCGCGGGGTCGAAGTCTGAGACGCGGGGAGGGTGACTCCGCCTTTTTATCTCTTGCCACCTAGTGGCGAAAACCAGAATTAACAGTCACGTTCATATTGCGGATAGTTACACTATTCACCACTAGAGGGCGAAACGTGCTAAAACATACTTATACAGGGCCGTACTGAGATTTTATTTTTAAAAATAAGTACGTCCTCTCGCTCAAAGTACCTATATCGTGTACAGTGATGCACTTGGAAAAATTAGCGCGTGGGTCAGATTACAAACACATTTTTAAAACAAGAAATAATTTTAATAGGTACAAGAAATAATAAAGAAATAAGGACAATTCTTTCTTTCTTTCTTCCAAAACTTCGTAAAAAATGGTATTCCGTCGTAAACAGAGTTGATAAAACTCCACCCTCTGCTTAGGCTACAATACAAGACATTTATGTGAAGATCATTTTGATGTAAGTACATATTACTAATTTACTAATAATATGCATTTATGTTTGGATGTATGGTTGTTTGGTTGGATGTATGGATGTATATAGACGTTAATAAGCTACTTTTAAAACCTGTACCTAATTCATTTAATCACCCATAAATAGAACAATTTTATTTAACTGCTGTCTTTTCGTTTCTCGAATATTCTCACAAATTTATTCTCTAAATGCGGCCCGTTGTCGCAAGTGTTGCCTGTTTAGGGAAGGTTGGGAGATTTTCCACAGATTATAATTATAAATTAATACCTCAATGAAAATGGATATTTCACTTTGAAATAATAATATTGTCTTTTTTTCACTTAAAAACAAAAGATATGTAATAATTAAGATGAAAAACTAAGAAGATGAAAGTAAACAATTCCAAATAGGTATGACTGCACGGGTTATTACATAATTAACATGTTTACTTAATAAAAGCGTGCGTCACACTAATATTATAAAATTTATAATATATTTGGATGTTTAGATGTTTGTTCCGCTTTCATGCCTTAACCACTGAACGGATTTGAATGAAATTTGGAATGGAGATAGTTGGTACCTTGGATTAATACATAGGATATGGAAAAAAGTCTTATTCCCATGGGAAAATCTTACATAACGCGAGCGTAGCCGCGGGCGGAAAGCTAGTGTAGAATCAAAATCAGTAATACGTAACACCAATAATTGCGATTATTTTGAGAACCTCTTTTATCTTAGCATATCGACATTTTAGGATATTTACTTGATCCGTGCATAAAATCCTCCCGACAAATCGGGAGAATTTATAACACTACCACATATTTTCCTTACTAGTACATTTTCTGCACGCTAGATGGCGATCTCGCGTCATCTGACTGCGGGGATTTTTTCGACGAATATAATAGTTTAACAGAAAATCTAGTTTATAAATTAATAAGTTTTCTAAATTTCATGATAGAATCTAATGAAATATAAACATTAAAGCTCACATAGTCGCAATTACACTTACTTATTAACCAATCTTTATTAGCCATCTAGTAGCACAAAGCGTAATTTACTTCTCGTATCAATTATTACAGAAAAGTTGGGATGAAAATACTGAAATAAGTTACTTACACGTGAAATGATAACTTTTCAGCTGTTTCTCCTTGCCTCTCAGAACAATTTCGACACATAGGTACACAACACTTCATATTTTTAGCATTATTTACTCAAATTTCAATAATTTATGACCGCACGACGACATGTGTTTTAGTCGCAAGTAAATAGCGTAATGGCCGCTAAGCCCCGCCCCCTCTGTGACGTCATGGCCGACTAAATTATCACGCGGCCTAGTTCATAGAGCCTAGTCCTCTTCCTACTTGGTCCGTGCAAAAAACTAACCAAAAACTAAGTAAAACTAATGTACGAGTACCTATACGAGTTGTATTGCTGTAGAAAACTTCTGGGTTTGGCGCATTGCCTTAGGTGTCGCATTTATAGTCGTACAAGCAAGACGAATCTCCACCACTCGTAAACCCAATGATGTAGTTTTGTATTGCAGGCAGGCTGCGTGCACTTTTCATCACCTCCACAGTGTGACATCAAGGTTTTGATTCTGCTGTACACTCCCGACAAGAAGGCATACTTGGGCTTCATACCTAACAACCAGGCCACGTTTGTTGACAGGCTAAGAAAGGTTCGTAACTTCTATATCGTCGTCCATTTTGCATGGTTCATCATTCGTCTTACACACACACAGACAGACTATATCACATTCAATTTCAGTCCATTTAACACAGATCATCATTACCAATCAAGCTAAATCTATCTATTTACCACTACACAAGACATCGTCCATCTAACACAATACATCGTCCAATTACACAATTCATTCATTCTTTTTACACAAGTCGTCTTTCATCTTAGACAAAGCGTCGTCCACCTTACACAAGTCATCGTCAATTTTATAAAAGTCAGGTCCATTTTGTTCAAGACATCGTCCATAATACATCGTCCATCTTACACAAGTCATCGTCCATTGTACGCAAGACACCGTCCATCTTTACTCATATTTTCGGTCGCCTTTGATAAATAAGATGTCTTTTGGTGTGTCCAGGTTATTCAGCAACAGAAGATTACTCAGATAATAAACAAGCAGCAGCTGCCGCCTGGCGCCGCGCCCGGGACCATGCCCCAAACCATGCCCACTAACACCATGACAGGTAGATTATATAACGAGTCAGCAAAATAACGCAAAACCTCTCTGGCCATGAATCTGAACAACTTTTGTTCCAGAAATTCCAAATCTTAAAAAATACAAATTGGTCATGTGCTGGAGTCAATAGGGTATCGGACTACTTTTTTTTATTTTATAAATCCAAACTCCTTAATTTCTGCTATCGAACAGTAAAATAATTTTTGCTCTGTCTTTAAAATTGACTGAGTTATAAAGGTTTGAAATTCAAGATTAGACAGAGAGGCACATACTCACTTGTGACGTCATTTGTTAGTAACGTCATATTATAATCTTCATACAAAAAATCGATTCTGTTTTTTCTTCGCGAATCGGACTGTTTCTAAATTTACCATTTTTTCTTCGCGAATCGTCTAAAATATGGTAAATTTAGAAACAGTCCGATCCCCTATTTGTATGAAAGTTCAAAAAAATTGGAGTTTTGGAACAATTGTCCAGTTTCATTCATGGGCTGACCTGAGAGGTTTTCCGTTATTTTGCTGACACGTAGGTAGAATGCTAGTCAGTCATTAATGATTTGACACATGTATCGACTTGGCAATCCGCGAGTTGACTGACTTGTTAATTCAGTCAGCTTCTTTTGATTAAATGTTAAAACTAACTAGCTTTATTGAAAATCAAAGCTAAACTGACGCGACTGTTTAAATAGTGTTAAAATAATAAAGATTAGATAAAAAAATATATTTAAGATTCTAATTATTTGTTGAAGCCAAAGCTAGCTATAATAATACAGTCAACGTAGGTTGTGAACACCTGTTAACTAAACTACGTAAAACCAATGAAAGCGCAAGAAATAGTTCACACGTTTTATACCGTGCATTATAGGTTCAGCGGCGATGCCAACACCGAGCATGGCGCCAGCTGGCTTGGGGTCGAGTGGGATGGGGACAAGTGGGATGGGGTCGAGTGGGATGGCGGGCGGGATGGGTGGCATGGGGCAGCTGGCGGGGGCGCAGGTGGGCGGGGTGGGCGCGCCCGGGCCCCCCATGCAGCCGCAGGTGCAGCAACACCCGCAGGTGAGTCACACACGGTTCTTATAGGTCGCTAGTTCGCTACGGGGTCGGGTTGAGCGGGATGTCGTTAATCGGGCTGGGGTGAAGCGGGATGGAGTCGAGTGGCATGAGGTCGAGCGGGATGGGGTTAAGCGATCAGATCAAAGGGGGGATAGGGGCCTCAGGGGAAAACCTCCAATAGATTTTGTGCCGTTTCGACCAAAATAATCTATCTACCCCTAGCACAGGAAATTCTAGTTTGGGAGCTAGGCACACGTTTGTATGATAGGATATGTTTTTTATTATTTAATCGAAAGCTTTTTTTATTTTCGTATTGATTGGTAGAGTTATTCTCTAGAGTTGAATAAATATTTGTTTATTGGCAAAACATATCCAATCATACAAACGTACGCTAGATGTCGTGCAAATGTTCAAGCGGGTGAAGGTCTGCCGGCAAGCCGACTTCGGCCGATCAATATTTTAAATTGATAAATTATTTTTGATATATTTTACGCTGATCATCATCATATCATTTTATTTTATTATTGAGTGGGATGTGGTGAAGCGGGATAGAGTCGAGTGAGATGGGGTCGAGCGAGATGGGGTTGAGCGATGAGGTCAAAGGGCCTCATGGATAAGTTTCTATTGAATGAAATGAATAACACTGATTATAGTATCTGCATATCCAGCAGGGCATGATGATGGGCGGGATGCAGGGCGGCATGCAGCAGCAGCAGCAGAAGGGCGCGGGGCTGGGCGGGCTGGAGGCGGCGCGCCAGCAGAACCTGGAGAAGATCCAGCACCTGCAGCAGACGCTCGAGGCCGCGCATCAGCAGGTTAGTGTAGTGGCGGTCGGGTTACTAACCACAATTGGGAATATGAAAAATTTTTTTAAATTCATTTATTTGAAGTTCCAGATAAACACTTAAAAAATATTTTTTCAAATATCTTGCTCAGAAACAAAGTTATAAGGCTTCAAATTTGATGGTTAGACAGAGAGGTCCGACGTGACATGTGACGTCATATGTTACGCTGGCCATACATCCGCCATAGAAAATTTTGTTTTCGTAAGAGGGACAGATATGTTTGTTTAATGAAATTAATAGTTTAATAATATAGATAGATAGATAGATAAATCGTTTATTTGTAAATGCAAAACACAGTTTTTGTAGCATGCTAAAAACTTAAATATAACGTAAGACTTAAGCGAGTGTACCACATCCACAAAACGGCCCTAACTCAGCATGTTGCAGCGACACGCTTAGCACAGTGCCACTGCGCTGTTATTCTGTTAGCGCCGCGACAGTGAACATGCGCGAGCCAGTGGAGATGCCTACTACTGTAATAGTAAATTTTATGATTTACATACGCCACAATTATAGTATACACACACTAGGTATTATCAGACACAGTACATATTTGATGCCATTGAAACTTTTACATTAGCCTGTATTTTGTTTACACATTATTTTTTATGTAGGTTTCTAAGATAATTATTCATTCACCCCTTATAGGTACCTACTTCTACTACTTGAGTACAATAAATTGTTCGAAATAGACATAAAATATATATAAGTAGGTACTGTAGCGTTTAAAAAGGAAAGCTAGCTAACCTGTGGTTGACAACCACAGGCGAAACGTGGAATTTAGGAGAACAGAGAAAGAGTTAGTTAAAAGACAATGGGCGGATTGGTACAACCCCTCAATAGCAATGATATATACATCGTTGGATAGGTATTTTTTAGTAGAACAATATTGACTATGGCGGCGTTTTACTATTCGTTGTCCGTTTGGAGTTATGGCTACAAATGTGAAAATGTTTTTTTTATGCTTTTATTTAATGTTTTTTTACCGAAACGTATTATTCTTGTTATTATAACATCAAGAATTTTATCGTTCCGTAAAAATGCTAAGTTGCGCCCGGGAGGCCGATATTGTCCTCCCGCCCCACCCCCAAAACTCGGCAGCGGCTCGGCGCGCGCGCATTTTTCAGTCGTTCTCTGGTGTTGTGTGAGAGATTACGTGTCGTTAATTGCCTACCTGCACTTCTTTTTAATGACTTTTTGACCCGGCTTTCTTCTTGGATTTTGAAATACTTCGCGAACATGACATTATTGTGCTGTGCTCTCTTTTAACGTTTACCGGCTTACCTAACGGAACAACTGCTTGTCGATTGGATTGTTGAAAAATGGAAGGTTCCCGTAATTGTGTGATGTGTCGACGGGGGCTTTACCGCGGAAGATATCAACAACATATTTTAGATGAAAACCTTCCAAGGGCGCGGCCAGAGTTTGCATCATACGTGCAACAACATGCATTATTAGAGGTTAGTAGATACTTAAATACCTAGTCGAATATTTTGTGTATTGTTTACATTTGAAAGTTAAACATCTCCTGTTAATACCTAATGTAGGAGAATAGTATTGATCCCGTGTGCACCAAATATTGTGCTTTTACTATCAGTTACAGTTTGTTTTTTACAAAAAAAAAGGAGTGTTATGGTTTTAGGGTTTATCATCTATTGTTATCGCTACTCCTTTTGTTATGGCTCACGACCAGGTGTATTTGAAACAAACTATACATATTGAGGCCTTTTTAGAACAGAAAAATAGGTAGGAGTAATTATGTAACATCTATTGTTATCGCCAATCCTTTTGTTATGACTAACACCAGGTGTATTTGAAACAAACTATACATAATATTAAGGCCTTTTTAGAACAGAAAAATAGGTAGGAGTAATGATAACAGGAAGTTTTATTTAGAATATTTTACATTTATGTATTTTTACTTTACATAAAAGCAATAATGACCCTATGATTGCTTTTGTAATGGGAGTTTAAATGAATTCTAAAAAAAAACTCGAGATTTATAGGTAGTAAACTAATTATTTTCTTTAACTTCCAGGTCGCATTTGACGGAACACGACGTGTATGCCACCGATGTTGGCAAAGAATCGAAAATAACATCAGGCCGCCACCTGTACCACATCAAATGCAAGAACCAGATGTTGTGGAGCCACCAATGCAAGAGCTTCAAGTTGCCGAATACACTAGAGCTCCTAACACTCCTGCGCATTGCATTTTTAACTACTGTGTCAACGAGACTCGTCATCGAATACCAGAGTGTATTAAAGTGCATATATTTTGCGAGTATAAATTGTACATTCCTAATGGCACGCGAGTATGCAGAGAGCACTTGCAGGGAAATAATTGGGAAGAACTCCCTGAATTTTGCAATGTTACTCATAGCTTTACAGCAACGCAGTTTAGTGACATTTGTGACATTCTGCGAGCTACTATCCAACGCGCAACTAGAATAGATTTTAGTGTGCAAGGTGCTTTATCTGATGATGAATTACACTTTTGGGTCGGACTCAACAATGAGCAGTTGGATATCATTTTGGAAGAAACTCCTTCATTAACTCAAAACTGCATACATCCCAGAACAACGCTAGGCATATACCTGACTAAGCTTCGAACTGGAGAACCAAATGAAAGATTAGCCACTTTATTTAATATGTCAAGAAGGCAACTCGAGCGGCATCTATCTAAGGCACGCGAAAGCCTTACAAATGAATATGTCATCCTTCACTTAGGATTGGATCACATTGACCGAAACAACATATTAGAGAGGAACTTAACTATTCCAAGGAACCTTTTTGGCAATGAACAAAATACAAAAGCAATATTGATATGTGATGGGACTTATATTTACATTCTCAAAAGTTCCAACTTTTTATTTCAACGGCAGTCCTATAGCCTTCACAAATACCAAAATCTACTGAAACCATTTTTGATAGTATGTCCTGATGGCTATATAGTAGATGTGAAGGGGCCATACGCCGCGACAAAAACTGACGCAAGCATCATGCAAGACTTAATTAATGATAATACGAACCCAATCCATATTTTTTTAGAACCGAACGACGCATTTATATTAGACCGAGGCTTCAGGGATAGTTTAGATGACATAGAGGCACATGGCTATGAATATTATGTACCTCCAACCAAAGCTCGTCAGGAGACACAACTCAGTACCGAGCAAGCCAATGAAGCACGAGCGGTTACGATGTGCCGATGGGTAGTGGAAGTGGTGAATGGTAGGTTTAAGCGTGATTTTAAACTTTTGCGCCAAAAATATTTTAATAGAGCGCTGCCAAGTATGTTCAATGATTTTAAAATCGCTGCTGCCATTTTAAACCACTTCCACGTACCTATTACAGATAATGCACTCGCAGAAGAGTTTTTAACTCAAATAAGAGCTAAAGTAGATTCGCCGAATCTTTTATATAATTATGTTGAAAGGAAGCGACTCAATTCCCGAAGGGCTAACTTTCAACGTTTGGCAGCTAATGAGCTAGAATCCTTTCCAATATTGTCAGAGGAACAAATAATTGTATTATCGTTGGGTACTTATCAATTAAAACTGGCAAGGTCTTACTGCGCTGAACATATTAGAAACGGCTTGTATTTAATAGAAGTTTATAGAGAAAATGATTTAGATGACTTGCCTGATTATGGGATGGATGAAGATGTGTGGCTGTTACGTAGACGTATCCAATCAAGACACGTGCGTTCAAGAATATACTATTGTTATATTTTAGTAAATAATAATGAAAGTGAAAATAATCCCATAGTACAGCATTATTGTACATGTTTAACGGGACGACGTACCATGGGCACATGTGCGCATATTTTATCAATAATATGGTATTTAGGACACGCAAGACACACGGGATTTACTGCACCTGCAGCCTTCTTAAACGACGTAATCGTGGATGAAACATAAAAAATAAATACTTATAAGAGAATTATGTACATATCTACGTACCTATTATGAATGTACCTAGTAATAATAAGCAATTGTAGATTTTATTGACAATATATGACGTGGGACGATTATTCTGTGTTTACTTTATACCTTCTACGTTCAATAACCAATATTTTTTTGAAAATAAGAAACAATATACACGCACCCACGCACACACACACACACACACACACTGATACATACATCACTTAATCTCTCACATGTTTATATAATTTAGTGTAATTTAAGTTGTACTTACCTGTCATCCTCCTGGTCCGGTGTTGGAGAGGCTGGCAATCTGTCATACAGGATATCCTAGTACAGATGCCAGTCTCTCACATAGATCATATTTAACTGTACCTCTTATATTAATATTCATTTAATGTTTTTTTTTTCTTTTTTATCTATGTGAGAGAAGAATAATAAAAATATTTCTATTTCTATTTTTTTTTTTTTTCTAATATATGCAAAGTAAAATCGATGGATAAAGTGGCCTATAACTCCGAATGGACAACGAATGGAAAAACGCCGCCATAGTCAATATTGTTCTACTAAGAAATACCTATCCAATGATGTTTAAATTATTGCTATTGGGGGGTTGTACCAGGTCCCGTGCTTTTTTGCCCATTGTCTTTTGTCCGAACGGTATAATAGGAATTTAAAAAGGGCCTAGATATTGCCAAAGTATCAAAAAATGAGCCGAGAGCCGGGTCCTGAGGGGACTCCGTCGATATAGTGTCGCTGAACTAGTGTAGTGTTGAGAGAGTGTATCGATGCTGGAGAGGTGTAAAGACCGCGGAGTACCCCGGAGAGTAATTGCCAAACGGGAACCAAAAAAGGGAGGGCCAGATAAACCTAAAGGGCCTTTTTAGAATTTAGAAAAGGAATTTAGACAGAATTTGGCAAAATCCGCATACAAAATAACAAAACTGATACAAAAAACAGGCTAAAAAAATCCGCGTGATGGGCAGTATCCCTGGGGGGGCGCCGGTGCACGGGTCTGCGGCACTCAGCTGGCACGGGCGCGGACGCACACAACGCAGGGATCCAGGCACGTTCAATGCCTGGTGGCCTCAGGTGTCCGGAACCACAGCGAGAGATCGAGAAAGGCACGGAGGGACCCTCGTGCGTGCGTCGGAGAGGCCGGAAATACACTGTAAAGATTGACAAAGAAATAATCGCCATCCAACCAAGACAGGGAAAGAGAAAAGTGCGTCGATAAAAACCAGGAGGAAGACAACACAAGACTTACCCGGCTAGTCCAAAATAGGAGCCTGTCCCAATAATTATTGCATTCCAAGCCACTTACAACATTTACTCATATTTTCTCACTAATATTCAACCAAGTTCAAATCGTTTCCATCTGATGACAGACGACAACTGAGAAAACAATAAACAATTTAGAAAAAGGTCAAACCAAGAAAATTTTAAATTTGAAAATGTGACATAAAAACCGGCCAAAAGAAAAAAGAACCATACCAAAAAGGTTATTAAAAAACCTGCAGTAATGCTGCAGTACCTAATAATGCAATAGTGAGTTCACTTAAACAAGTATTTCAACTGACGAATATATACCTATATACTAATAATGTTGTATCTAGCTTGTTTTTCGATCAATTTCGATTCTGTTTTGACTGTCAATATTCTATTTTTGTATACTTTCAGATGTACTATGAAAAAGACTAATATTTTTTATGCATATTGACAACATTATAAAATCATAAAGGTTCAAAAATTAAAAAAATCATTACACACATACACAGTATATCAGAATTAATAATTCACTTAAGGTTAAACACTAGCTGCACTCCCTTCGGCCGCCTACGTACGAAACCGGTTTCGATCAAAGAATTATTTTCATTCATTTTACGATACTACGGTTTCGCCACTAATTGAAACAAAACAATCATAAGTTATGTAAGTCGTAACTGTTAAAAATGATTATGTAATTTTTTTTTTATTTCTGTTCGAAACTCACCTCCTGGGCAACTAGACATGACACTTTTTTTTACTAAGCGACTGTTCATGTTATAAATCTTAGAGGTGTACTTACATCATTTTAGTATGAGCATGTTTTACAAAATTTATTACTTAGACTGGAAATTAATGAGGATTTTCGTATAAATACTAAATACGATTTGTTAAAAAAAATAATAGGATGCGATATCTAAGGCTAAATAAATGTCCGCGCGTGTGTCGTTACAAAGCCACAAGCCCACAAGTGTACACCTGCTCACTTCTGCGAAGAACTTTAAAGGTTGCGTATGAAGTTCACCAACCCGCACTGAGCCAGCGTGTTCACTCAGGCCTGTACGCCTTAATTCAGGGTAGGCTCTAGCCCTCTTTGGTGGGGACAGATATAAACAGTTGATGAAATGAGTGTAATCAATGTTAAAATAGTATGGCATCTCTTGTGAGCCCTGTGTGACAGTATACCTAAGTGACCGTAGTCGTTCCACCTGCAGGAGGCGCAGTTCAAGTCGCAGATGGACATCATCTCGCACCTGCACGCCGCGCAGCAACAGGAGCTCACCTACAAGCAGATGGAGGTACGTGCCGGACAAATGTAAAATATTATATTCGAATCTTTCAAACCATCTTTCAACGTCAAAGCTATCAAATACCAAGGGCAAGAAAAGCTTGTTAATGGTTAGCACGTTCACTTTTAGTGTACGCTCACTGTGGAGAAGAACGGCTGGAAGAAACTCCATTCCGACTGATTCGTAGTTGGTCGTTTTTACAGAGGCAGTCTTAAGAATAGTTGCTCCAATCGGAACATTCCTAGCCTAATATCCAAGTCAATCGGAACATTCCTTCCTTTTATTCCTATTTGTTTCTTTATTATTCCTTGCTTCATAGACCAGACATAACCAGACATTCTTAAAATTTGTTATTCCAATACAAATCTCTCCCTCTTCCATAAGTCAACTAGGATCTTAATATTTCTAGCCTCTTTTGTACCAATTCAAATATTCTCGATATAAGCTGGTCTTTTTCAAACAAGACTAAGTCGTCTCCAGCCGGAAACTGCTACCAACACAGAGGTTCCTAACACTAGTCGAGAACATCCCCAGCGTTACTCGTTCCTATCAGAAAAATCAAAGCCCAACCCTAATATGTAGTTTCAAGTTCCAACTCAAAAGTTCAAAGTCTTGTTCATTCTCAATCAGAAATCCCTAATTTCCTAGTCTTAGTAATAACCCGGAGATTCCAATTCAGAAGTTCATACCCAATCAGAGATTTCAGCTTTAAGCTTCGGTCACACAGAGCGGGAGCGGCGCGGTCCGGGGCCGGGAAAGCGGGACGGTACCACGCCGCGTCATACAAAGTCCCGCTTTCCCGGCCCCGGACCGCGCCGCTCCCGCTCTGTGTAGCCGAGGCTTTAGCCTCTTGATTCCATTGGATTCAATTGAAAGATTAATTAAATTTATTTTAGAAAAATGTCTGTTTTAGGAGCAGCAACGCAAGCACCAGTTGCAGCAGCAAATGCAGCAGCAGCTACGCGGTGCGGTGGGGGGCGCTGGGGGGGCGGGACCGCACCCCGCAAGGCTCATGCGCCCCATGATGCCCTCCAACCCAGGGCTCCGACATCTGCTGCAGCAGGTATGTTGACTAGGGATGCTTTGGGGGATTGGACCCCCCGCTAGCCATAAGGGTGGTGAAGGGGGGGGATCGGATCCCCCATGAAGTAAAAGTTGATAAGGGGTCGGACCCCCCCATAGAGCAATAGGGGGGTAAGGGGGTGTCAAACCCTTCATGGGGCAAAATGTGTATAAGGGGAGGTCAGACCGACCCCCATGGGGCAAAAGGGGGGTAAGGGGGGGTTGACTATGCTTATATGCTAGAATCTATGGGGTCGTGATGCCCTAAAAACGATTGATAGCTTTTAAAATGCAGCAAAAAAGACGAAATTGTATAATTTTACTTACTGTGCACCCGCAACTACAGAATACTACAGAGTTCCAAATAGAAACATTTTTTTTATGTATTAAGAATTTTTTCATCTGATTTAAAATAACTCAGCTGCACATTGTATTTATAATTTTTAATTTACATTAGTTTTTATTCACTTCTTATGTCGCACAATCAATTTGGTATCAATAAAGTAATTGACAGTTATTGGAAAATGGAATACATATTTACATCCACTTTATTATGTTAATTTTGCCACAAAATTTATAATTGTACATGTTTGTTTAATACTTCATTTGTAAATTGACACCAGACAGACTGTGCACTAAATACTTCTATTTCTAGTCATAACCTAAAACTGATAAGACCAAAGCCTTACATAAAAAATACAAGTATTTAGACGTGGTACATTTTTCAGTGTGGCTGTATGTATTATGATTTTTATTTTGACTAAATCTAGTCCCTACAGTTTTTATATTTGTTTGTTTTTTACGTCAGGCTTTAGTTTTAATTTCACTCATGTAAATAATTAACCATGCGTAACTAATTTTCATTTATTTTTCTAGCGGCTTCTCATTGCCTTCGCTGCGATACCAACTAATTTGTATATTATCCTCTCTTTTTGTATACCTACTCAATTAATTTGTTTAGGATATACCGCAAATATGTTGACACATTATTGTTAGATCAATATTTAAATATAGAGATACCTTACCTATCCTACTGACTGCGCCAAATTATTGTGTAGTGAGTGCGTTCCGTATTTTAATAAGTACCTTTCTCTGAGCGATAAAAAACGCAAATATGAAAAAAAAAACGATTCTATGATAAGAGCAATGTATTTGCGCGTGTTTTCCTTACTTGTTTACAAAAGCTTGATAATGTCACTACCTTCATTATAAACAATGAACGGCATGCCTTTATTTCTTTTGGTGTAGTCATGGACCACTCGACAAGTATCGAAAGATTTTTTTCTGGTTATAAATAAACCCAATAAGGTACAGAATACGTTTTCAAGCTTTTGTAAGTAAATAAATATATAAGAGTAATCTAGGTAATGTAGGCACTGATACCCGGACAGCAATGTAAATAAGTGCTTACGTCACAACTTCTACAGTTGTACATACTTGTACTGTAGTGACCAATACTAGAGCTCCTCATCTTCTGTTTTGGACGAAACTCCACATTTTGTTACATTTTATTATCCCCATTGTTAGCATAGCATTTGGCTTACATTTAATCAGTCGATGCCAACTACAATGTTAGCTTTGCACCTTTGATTTGCCTTGAATCGTTCTTCAGTAAAAATCCACGGACGAAGGACTCTAGGGTGATCTTATTACTAAGCGTATAAGGTTTGAATTTTCAAAAAAATCTGTTATTGTCCGCGTAGCTTCATAGTACAATATTGTCTGTGTAGCTTCATAGAACAATATTGTCCGCGTAGCTTCATAGTACAATATTGTCCGCGTAGCTTCATAGTACAATATTGTCTGCGTAGCTTCATAGTACAATATTGTCCGTGTAGCTTCATAGTACAATATTGTCTGCGTAGCTTCATAGTACAATATTGTCCGTGTAGCTTCATAGTACAATATTGTCTGCGTAGCTTCATAGTACAATATTGTCCGTGTAGCTTCATAGTACAATATTGTCTGCGTAGCTTCATAGTACAATATTGTCCGTGTAGCTTCATAGTACAATATTGTCTGTGTAGCTTCATAGTACAATATTGTCCGTGTAGCTTCATAGTACAATATTGTCTGCGTAGCTTCATAGTACAATATTGTCCGTGTAGCTTCATAGTACAATATTGTCTGTGTAGCTTCATAGAACAATATTGTCCGCGTAGCTTCATAGTACAATATTGTCTGCGTAGCTTCATAGTACAATATTGTCCGTGTAGCTTCATAGTACAATATTGTCTGCGTAGCTTCATAGTACAATATTGTCCGCGTAGCTTCATAGTACAATATTGTCTGCGTAGCTTCATAGTACAATATTGTCCGTGTAGCTTCATAGTACAATATTGTCTGCGTAGCTTCATAGTACAATATTGTCTGCGTAGCTTCATAGTACAATATTGTCTGTGTAGCTTCATAGTACAATATTGTCTGCGTAGCTTCATAGTACAATATTGTCCGTGTAGCTTCATAGTACAATATTGTCTGCGTAGCTTCATAGTACAATATTGTCTGCGTAGCTTCATAGTACAATATTGTCCGTGTAGCTTCATAGTACAATATTGTCTGCGTAGCTTCATAGTACAATATTGTCCGTGTAGCTTCATAGTACAATATTGTCTGCGTAGCTTCATAGTACAATATTGTCCGTGTAGCTTCATAGTACAATATTGTCTGCGTAGCTTCATAGTACAATATTGTCCGTGTAGCTTCATAGTACAATATTGTCTGCGTAGCTTCATAGTACAATATTGTCCGTGTAGCTTCATAGTACAATATTGTCCGCATAGCTTCATAGTACAATATTGTCCGCGTAGCTTCATAGTACAATATTGTCCGCATAGCTTCATAGTACAATATTGTCCGCGTAGCTTCATAATACAATATTGTCCGCGTAGCTTCATAGTACAATATTGTCCGCGTAGTTTAATAGTACAATATTGTCCGTGTAGCTTCATAGTACAATATCGTCCGCGTAGCTTCATAGTACAATATTGTACGTGTAGCTTCATAAAACAATATTGTCCGCGTAGCTTCATAGTACAATATTGTCGGTGTAGCTTCATAGAACAATATTGTCCGCGTAGCTTCATAGTACAATATTGTCCGCGTAGGTTCATAGTACAATATTGTCCGTGTAGCTTCATAGAACAATATTGTCCGCGTAGCTTCATAGTACAATATTGTCCGCGTAGCTTCATAGTACAATATTGTCCGCGTAGCTTCATAGTACAATATTGTCGGTGTAGCTTCATAGAACAATATTGTCCGCGTAGCTTCATAGTACAATATTGTCCGCGTAGGTTCATAGTACAATATTGTCCGCGTAGCTTCATAGTACAATATTGTCCGCGTAGCTTCATAGTACAATATTGTCCGCGTAGCTTCACATAGTACAATATTATCCGCGTAGCTTCATAGTACAATATTGTCCGCGTAGCTTCATAGTACAATATTGTCCGCGTAGATTCATAGTATATTTTGTGACATTTTTACGCCTTTTTTACATACGCGTTGTGGTCACTTAAAAAAACATACCCAACTGTCGTCACTATCACGAGCAATCAACCTTATGACGCTTTGTAGTAATAACATTACCTTATGGACTGTATTTCAAGTCCGAATGCCAAACGGTGATATTAAGTACCTATACGAGAGAGCGGGACCTATCCATCTCACTCACTCGTATAGGAACTTACTTACATCTAATTAAGAGCTATTGAACTCGTATACCGTTTTAAAAATGGCACTATGAAAACGAAAACCCAGTAGGCGGGGCTAAAACGACAACCCGATAAATTAAATCAATCAATCAATCAGCCTGTTGCAGTCCACTGCTGGACGTAGGCCTCCCCAAGGGCACGCCAAAGTGCAAAGACAGATTAAAACATATACTGAATTAAAACAAATCTATTAACTGTTTTTGTAGTTGATCATTCCGTGAACCAATTACCGCACTTGCCAGAACTACAAATAATTAGTCTGTTACGCGTCAATGCAGTGAAATGTGAGCCTATTTTTCTCGTGGATTTTGTTCACTTGTCTATAGCTCGTAATTGGAAGGGAACTTACCAGGCCCTTACGTTTTAGCAGCAACAAGGCAGTCGCGGCCCGCGCCCGCCGCACATGTGAGGTCGACCGCCGCTCGCACTCTCGCACTTGCCCCGCACAAGTAATGCTTCCCTTCTGTTACTAACACTCCGACCAACAGACTTAAGGCATTCACGGACAAAATCACTCAGGCTAGACCTAGCTATTCAAAAACAAGCGCGTTCTTATCGACAAATAGAAAAAAAAAGTTATACATAGTAGGTTTTTAGAACATAGATCGTTCGTCACATGAACCGGTTCTCTAATTGTGAAAACAAGGCTTGTGAGGTTGGTAATTTGATGATGTATAAAAACATCTGGGTAAAATAGCAAATAATACATAGGCCAGTTTTTTTGGCATGAGTTAGTATGATCTTTGGTCTGTTGGTCTGAGACTGCCCAGCGCATCCGCCTTGCGCCTGCGCTCCCGTGCTCGCATAACGATTTATAACTACACACTATAATAATAATTATCAAACATATCTTCAACAAATAAATATATCTTCGACGCTTTTCACAACGGCAAGCCTTTGCCCAGCGTTGACTAGGACCAATCACACCGTGTCGATCAGTTCGTACTGGCACCATACAAGCTAAATAATTGAAAAAAATAAAAACCCATTGAAAAATCAATAATATAGTAAGTATAAATCTTTATGCGGATACGGATATTTTTTATGTTTTCTTTTGCATGACTTTATTCCTTCCATCTACTTTATCATCTCCATTTGTGTATAACTAACAACATACACGTGCAATAATTTTACACCCTCTAAGTAGGTACTTACTTATTAAGAGAAATTGACATAGGTACTGAAAAATCATCAGAATATTAGCAGTTTGTATTGAAGTCGTTTACCTACATTTATGGCTACTATTAGACACGTTTTAGATACGCACTGTAAAAAAATATCATTTGGTCCAAAATATCATAACGACCGAATAGCAGAAAATAAAATTATATATAACGCAAGTATTACAAATACCAATAACGCATTATGTCTTAAATTTCGAAATGAATTATAATACCAAAATGTCTAACCAAAAAAGATTCGGGAAAAGTGTGTACGAGAAATTGGTGTTTGTTTAGGGTTGGACGACATCTGACCTCAACCAACCCTTAGGCCGTGCACAGTCAATCTTAATCACGTCTATTCTCAACATTAACCATTACGATGCAAATTGATAGTGTACTGATCCAGCAACCCAGTATGTTACAAGATCTCTAGACCGTGATTTGGATTGATTGTGTACGGGCTACCTTACATAATAGGTCAACTGCTGTCAGCACGGCTCTTTCAATGTTTTGCAAGACGCGAGGCGATGGTACAGAAAGTATACGGTATTGAGAACTGATAAATATATTTTTTTAATATACCTACTGCGAAATTTTATTCGTTTTAATTACTTTACGATACGATTTCAGTCCATGAAACTGAACAACTATCCCCCAAGAATGTAGGTAAAAAGAAAAAAAAAATAAAAATCAAATTAAGATTTTTTTACAAATCATTTTTCGACGTCAAAGCTATCATGGCTAGATACGACCGCGCGGCCGGCTAATCAATTTACTAGGAGAGATGTTTATTTTTTAATTTGGCAATTTAACGCACCTAAGTTAGCAAAGTTGTTCATTTTCTTGTATTGAAATCTCTATCTCGTGAAAGGATTAAAAGAAATGAAATTTCACGGTGTATCTTACTTACTATTCGTCGTACTTTATATTGTTGTCTTTATTACCCGCAAACCATCAAAAGGGCCGGGCTTACAGAGCGGTTTGCCTATAGTTCTCCGCTGTAACTATAACGTGTTCTCCGATGTCCAGCAGCCGCAGTACCGTCCGGGCGGAGGGCCCAGGCCCAACACGCAGGGCCAACAGTTCGACGACGTCAACCAGTATGACTTCCTCTAGCTGCTTTACTTCGCTCCTCCCACACTCCTTCATGTTTATAGTAGCCAACAAAAGGGATAAGTATGTATACTTCATATTTATAATAGAAATGGAAAATTTTCAAAAGCTTGTATGGCATGAAAAAGGTTTTTCATGATTCACACTTGTCAGCCAATCATGATTGAGTGAGCCAAGAAGTGCATACTATAAAAGATTTTCCAATGTTATCTGAAACAAGGGTGGTTCGAATCCGGTGAATTAGGTTTCTTAGGTATTAATGTTTTTATATAAGATTACTTGTTTATTGTATAAAAGCATGTTTGAACATAAATTACTAGAGAATCGTCATCGATTTCGGTTCACAGCCTGGGTACTCATTTCTTTTGCTGAGTGTACCTTTAAAAAATGTCTATAGGGAAT
Source organism: Carpatolechia fugitivella (assembly GCA_951230895.1). NCBI lineage: Eukaryota > Metazoa > Arthropoda > Insecta > Lepidoptera > Gelechiidae > Carpatolechia > Carpatolechia fugitivella. The sequence continues at coordinate 5,955,876 of OX579665.1, forward strand.
TTAAAGTTATCGATTATTCTACAGTAAGGCAGTAGTAATTACTTCACTTGGTATGCTCATTTGATGATGGAACAAAACTACGCCACGAATAGTGTTGCTATAACTCAAACAAATATGTTTCTATTTATTTTAGAATTTTAGAAGTGTTTAATAATTTTTTCTTGACATTCTTATTAAAAAGTCGATGTAACCCACTTGTTTTATATTCCGTGATGTAACCGCATGCATATGTATTTTTTGTCGTTTTTAGGTAGTATCCACGTGGTGGTAACTTTGCTACCACACTGGATTGCTTCACCGGTACACACACAGTGATCTAGTCTTAGGATTATGGTTCAGTGTGTATTTAAGCAACTTTACTTAGCAAACGATATAAGCATGGCTAAAATAAAAGAAGCCGATGACGTAGTTTTGTTCCGATCTCGTGAAGAGTATACCCGGTGCCGTTTGGAGGATAACTTCACTTTATTGAGACCGGTTATATATTTACATGAATGTTGTTTATTAGGTTATGCCATAAGAAATGTGAACTGAACGTGTATGTTGTAAGATTACTAATTTTATTATTGTGATGTTGACGACGGGTATTCAGCCCTGGTTAACGTGCAAATGTGCAAAGAAAGTGTCATTGCTCCCTCTGCCTTCCTATTATGTAACATGAGAAGAAAAATATAGGACAATGTAAAAAAATAGACATTGTAGGTATTTAATTCTATCCTGGAAGTTATCGGCTCCGTAGCCCAGGTGGTAGTGTATCTGCCTCCGACGCACAGGGTCGCGGGTTCGAATCCCGCCCAGGGCAAACATTTGTGTGATGATTGTGTTTGCCTTGTGTCTGGTTGTTGTTTATCTTTATTATTTAAGTAATGTATGTCAGCTGTCTGGTACCCATAGTACAAGCTCTGCTTAGTTTGGGATCAGATGGCCGAGTGTGAAGATGTCCCCCCCCACATATGAATTAATTTTATGTCCCTTCTCAAAATACTTTGAAGTGATATTGTTTTTCTTTTTCAAACTATTGTTGGTCTGGGATAGAATTTTGAAAGACTTTGAACCTACTTGGCCATTTGAATTAATTTATCAAATAAATGTTAATATTTTTTATATTATAAGAAAAATAATTTTGAATTAAACAATTCAATATGATTACGTGTTTTATTTTAGTTAGTCGCCAAATCGTAAACTCAAAAATCTTCAGAAAATATTTTATTAAGTATTCGTTTGCAAATTAAGTACGTACAAACGCACACATAGATTTAATTTTGGTATAAAACTCTGGCACCTTAGCTACTACTTACATACATAGCTAAAAAATAAGCATTGTATATATTTTAAAGATAATTTCCACATGGAACCTCCATACGTATTATTATTTTATTAATTGCTAAATGCATATTTGTATGTCAATTTCTTTTAACACAGATTTAACTAATTAGCTGTTACTAAATTATAAAATTTAAAAATACAATAATATAATGGAACTACAAATCACATAATTTTGCAACCTTATAAACTATTAAGGACCACGTAAATGGTCCGTAAAGGATACTTTTATAGAAATAAAAAGTAAAGTACATAGATAATAAATAAATGGAATTAGTATTTAGTCTTTAGCGTCATTTTAATATAAATATGCTCATTTTCTCAATGCTTAAAAAGATATTATTTTAAATAGGTAGTTAGGTAACTAGAACTATAGCGTTTAAAACATATTTCAGAAATACGCAGATAATTAGTTTTTCCAATAATAAGTTCTATGGCTTCATTACATTTAAGTTTTTTTTTTCATATTACATAAATTTGAAACCATAATAATAATTCATACTAGTAAATAACACACACAAAGAAAAAAATAGATAAAATCTTATTAAAGTATGATATTTATTAATTTAAAATGATCGTGGATCATCGGAGCGGTTCAGCGACGCTACGCTCTCTCCCACCGATTTAATGTTCGGCCGCAGAACTTAACAAAGACGCGCACAGAGCGGCCGCTCACCCCCTCCCGCCAACCCACTCCCCCGCACGCCGCCCCGCAGGTAGGAGTCTAGAAGGAAGTAGTGTTGAAATGCCGCGCAACGATATCCCTACAAGCTTCGTGCGCCCTTTACTAGTGCAGGTAGGTGTTTAAAACGGGACGGTTGTATGGTTCAGCGCATGCGGCGCCCTCTCGCTGCGCTACATCCTACTGGTGAGGAGCAGAGCGCATGATCGGTGTATCGCTTAGTTATAGTTATATGATCCACAATAGAATTTGCAGCGAGTGAGAGTAATGTGCATGTTATGTATCACTACTAAGATCTATCATATTTATCTACTTTTTTATCGCTCTATCTTGTCTAAGTTTTTAGGAAAATATATAAATCCATGATCATTATTTGTGTGTACTTTTTCATTGTGTTATGAATACATTATTTTTCTTGCTCTCTATTGTAGATTTGTTAAGATACCCACTTTACGTCATTTGCGATCGAATCTGTTCTCATCTTTTATTAATACAGTTAAAATTAATCCAGTTCACCTGCTTAGCGGATTTTACAGATTGTAAATACTTATCACACTACTTTATGGTTTCAAGAACAATTATGTGTATAATAGTCTGCAAACATGACACAGGCGAGAAGTGCGGGACCTGCCCAGTGTCAGTTCTGCCAATTTAACTGCTTCATCATCACCATTAACAGCTCATATACGTCCCCACCAAGGGGCTTCGAGTCTACCCTGAATAAGGGTGATCATACATTAGTCGATTAAACTATTTGAGACATCTTATTTAAAAATAACTGATGCCACTCAGATATGAACAAAGGTAAATTCTTTGACGCGCTACATTTTGATAATGAACATAGATGACTACTATTTTTGTACTATTAATCATAATTTGAAACTTTTGCAGGTCTCCAAGCCGGCACCAGCGCGAAAGAGAAATAAACTTTGACCAAACGCTCACAGGTGGCCATTCATTGCCGGTATTTGATGGGTTTAGTAGCAAATCGTCTCATTAGCAGCTTGTCCTACCAGCAACTCGTCCCAAGGTCTTTGAAATCTAAAAAGTATTCTTTACCATATTCTAATCTTTCGATTGTTCATAGAACTTTGTTTTGTCTGTGGTTTAAAAAGGAAATCACAACTATTAATTGTTGACTTTTTTATATATTTTTCTAATAAATAAACACTTTTTATATTTCAATGTCCTTGGGACGAGTTGCGCCTGGGACAATCTGTCTGTTTTTCTGTTTGTTTTGTTATTATATTAACGGCTTGATTTGAAAAAATAAAAAACCGTCAAGTTATGACAAATTGTCATCGTCTGCTCAAACTTGATATGTCCGGCTCCCTCTTAACAATAGCTCATTCATACAATAAGGTCACGCGCATATAACTTTCGATTTGAAGATTTTGTGACGCGCATCTTAATTTTTTTAATTATTTAACAAGGAAAGTAATCATTTTAGAAAAATAAAATGATACTTACCTACTATACGAGTAATAACGCATTATCGAGAATAGATGGAGCTCGTAATACGGTAAAGCTTGGTACATAATGAGTATGAATATTGAGGAAAGAGCCAGCCTTAATCTAAAATTTTATCATTTACTTGCTAGATATAATTTATTTGGGGATGTTAGAATTATCTTTTAGAATAACTATAGAAGTTAAAAAAAGTCAATAATGTAAAATGCTATTGACAATAAAAATACACAAAATGCTTAAATATTATTGCAAAAAACAATAGCGACATTTTAAAAAGATAATTCAAAAGATGTCGGAACATTGCTAACACTTGTGTCTTGTTGTACCTTACCTACAAGGGCAAACTCGGTACCAAAAATACAGGTATTATACCATTTATCTATGTCTATATAACTGTATTAACCATATAGCCAACCATAAATTATAAAAAATATATTTATTTCAAATACTTGGTATGCTCGAATATTTACATACCTATATATTATAGCAAGCTAGTATAGCACATGCACACAATCTAAAAATATTTGTATTATATGTGTGTTATTTATCGAATTTTATATACTCTATTTTTATACCTATATTTTTGGATACCGATGTTTCAAGTCTTGGTTAAAAGACAAATTACAGTTGTACAACTTCACGAAGGCACACCGTATTAATGCTTATGTATCGATCACATATACCAAGACGTGAGACCATCATATCCTTTCACTTTCATTCAGCTTTACATTCCAATTCACTTTCCACACACAAAACAACTTAATTTGATTATGACAATTTCAACTTAGCACTGTCCTTATTTTCACATATCACAATTTTGGCTTTATCTTTAGCGATCTCATCACTCGTGACTTGGTCACCTATAATTTTATCTAGTGCATCGATTCTGTTCGTGACTTGATCACTTTTGTCCTTAATGTCGTAACTAATGCTGGATTTGTCTGCAGGCAAGTTGTCGATGATTTCGCTGTCGACGCGAGCGATTCCGTTGTGGTACTTCCCGTTAGTGTTCGGTTCCGCGGGGTTCCGTTTTTCCTCGGTTCGATTCGGTTTTCTCCTTTGTTTGGGCATCTCGTGTACCCTCTCCAAGAGTGCGAGGAGTATGCTGCCCGGCACTCGTTGGTGTTCGTTCACTAAGTCTTGTATTGCGCTTGCGACCTGGTAAAGAATAATTTGGTTATGAACATTTTGTACAATATTGCCGTTGATGGATCTGTTTCTCCATGGATGTACAGTGAATAAAATAGAATATACACAAAGTTACTTTACTTTTTGACCCTTAATTAATAGATTTTTCAAAAAGTCAAAATTCAATAATGATAATTTTGTCGCAGATTGTTATTTTCGCAAAAAGTCCTGTTAGAGAAAACTCAGATTCGCATTATAATTAGTATTATAAAGATTTTCCGTAGTTCCTTTTAATAAATTGATCAGTTTGTTAATTTGTCCTGTTTGTTGCTACAGCGCGTCTAAAAATAGTAGAAATTAAAAAGTGGCAATATTGTAGAGTCGTCACTTTCAAATCAATTTAATGGTGAAAACAGGACGACACTACAATATTGCCACTTTTTAATTTCTACTCTTTTTGGACGCACTATAAGATTGTAACCAAAACCATTAGGAACAATTACAATTGGAGATCGGACTGCTTTTTTTATTTTATAAATCCAAACTTCTTAGTTTCTGCTATCGAACACTAAAATAATTTTTGCTCCATCTTTAAAATTGACCGAGTTATAAAGGTTTAAAATTCAAGATTAGACAGAGAGGCACATACCCACCTGTGACGTCATTTGTTAGTAACGCCATATAATCTCCATGCAAAAAATCGTTTTTGAAAGAGACAGACATATTGAAACTTTAAAAAATCACTTTAAAAATTCGTTTTTCAACCGATTCTGTTTTTTCTTCGTGAATCGTCTGCTACTAATTCTATATTTTAAAAATAATTCATAAAATATGGTGAACTTTCCGATCCCCTATTAAAACTTAGCAAGTTAAAAAAACGGACTTCACCGTGGTTAAGTACTGTTCCGGTTGTAGCTTGGGGTCGTACGGTTTGAACTTCCGAAGGTGCGTGTGATTAGCTTCTGAATGATCTGTCTAGTATATATTAAGCGGAACGTTTTCCGGCTGCAGCTTTAGAAACACATGTGTTTTGAAAGCTTACATAAAAAGCAAGGCCTAGCTTAGGATAACTGGTAGTGAACATGCATGGCTTTGACGACGAAAAATAATTTGTAAAAATCTTATTTATTTATTTATTTATTTTATTATTTAAATCTTAATTCTAATAAAATGATTTTGATTTTGGTTATGTCGATTAGTCTTTACCTTGAGTTGAAGTTGTTCCGGCTGCAGCTTGGGGTCGTACGGGATGGGCTTCCCCAGATGCGTGATGAGCTTGACGGGGAAGCCCCCGTACACGGGCGTGAGCGGCACGCGCGTGGCGGCGTACACGCGCAGGCACACGCCGCGCAGCCAGCCCACCGTGCGGAACGCCTCGCGCACGTTCTGCGTGAACATCGGCACGATCGGCTGGAAGGAAAAAGATAGTGAGGAAGCGTCAAGTGGACATGTTTTAGTTAAACGAATTTTGCGGCTTAGCTCAGAGGCTCTTAGTACTAGAAGGCTTTGTTTTGGCATGGATGTACATATTAATCATGCCGACAAAGCCGAAGAATAAAATCTTTTATGGGTTCTGGGACATTTTTTTTGGGTTCTGGTACATGTGAAGTGGGGGTTATGTTTTTATTTACGCGTACCTTATAGTGTGAGGTATCGTTAGATATCGATGCTAGTGTACGTTTCAGAAATAGGTAATTCGTTTTAGTGCTTATTTTTGTTAGAGTCAAGTCTCCCTACTAGCGAAACAGTTGTATTTGGAAATGTGAAAAAAATCACGGTAGTAGTGTATAATATGATGAATTTAAAAGAAAAACTATCAACATCAAGTAGGTTTTACAGATTATTGAATAATAGACCAACTTATAAAATGTAATACTTATAAGATAAGAAATTTGGTACTACAAATATCATACAATAATACTGTCTTAAACAGGTACCTTAGTAGTATTGGACAACTACGGAACCCTACACTTTGCGTGGCCGGTCATTTATATTGGTTTTCTTGACCGGAAGATACAACATAATATGTTATATTATATACTGTTACATAATGATTAAAAAACACATTTGTACGAGGTGAAATTCGAACCGGCGGCGGCGTCTCAAAGAAAAGAAGTAACAGCCTTAACCACTTCGTACCAACGCCAACGCTTTTACAATGACAAATCTTATAGACAGATAATGCTTATTTCCTATATTTCTGCTGTAAACTCACCACTTTAGCCTCCATTGCGACCTTAGCAAAGCCGACGCGGTTCTTCCAGTTGAGCCGGTAGTAATGGTCGCCGAACTGCGCTTCATAAACGCCGCCGGGAGAGATGGCGAGCGGGTTGCCGCCGCGCAGCACTCCCACGCAGGTCTGCACCGTGCCCGGGATCACGCACAAACCCTCCAGCAACATTGCCCAGCCTGGCGTTACAGGTTCATTAATATTTCTCACGCAAGTTTTTTATTTTCATTTGTTCTTTTGTTTCTTTTTCTCGTTTCTTTCTTTTTCTCGTTTCTTTCTTACAAACGCACGATCGTTTGAACTGCCACGAAAGGGTGTAAATAACGCAAAACTTAGGTAATAAACGAGTAGCCAGTCTACCCGGAGAACTTAGGTAATAAACGAGCAGCCAGTCTACCCGGAGAACTTAGGTAATAAACGAGTAGCCAGTCTACCCGGAGAACTTAGGTAATAAACGAGTAGCCAGTCTACCCGGAGAACTTAGGTAATAAACGAGTAGCCAGTCTACCCGGAGAACTTAGGTAATAAACGAGCAGCCAGTCTACCCGGAGAACTTAGGTAATAAACGAGTAGCCAGTCTACCCGGAGAACTTAGGTAATAAACGAGTAGCCAGTCTACCCGGAAAACTTAGGTAATAAACGAGTAGCCAGTCTACCCGGAGAACTTAGGTAATAAACGAGCAGCCAGTCTACCCGGAGAACTTAGGTAATAAACGAGTAGCCAGTCTACCCGGAGAACTTAGGTAATAAACGAGCAGCCAGTCTACCCGGAGAACTTAGGTAATAAACGAGTAGCCAGTCTACCCGGAGAACTTAGGTAATAAACGAGTAGCCAGTCTACCCGGAGGACTTGTCTACACTAGTGCAATCAATGGCTTTGAATAAGCATCATAATTTTAAACTTCTGAAAGTGGATCTTCAATACTTTAGCCTAAACGTTTTACAGAGGTTATTCAGGTAAGGCCCTTTTGGGCCACAAGATAAATTTGTTTTCTTTTTCTCGTATATAGATAGTTATTTTGTGAATAAAAGTTAAAGGTGTACTGACGATCTGATCAAGGTCACGGTTTGCCGATGATGCAGATAGCGCAAGATCCATCATTGTAGAGATCCCTGACAAAGGCCTTTGACTTGGACTTCTACGGGCTGATAAAAAGCTCAAATCGGACTTAATTTTGTTTTATAATGATTCATAACCTTATCAATAGCTTTTCGCCTTCTCCCACTGGTTGGTTACTCACCAGGAATTTTGAACATGAACCGGTCAGCGACGGTGTGCATGTGCGTCCGTTTAAACAGCAACATCCTTGCGGTGAAATAGTACATGTCTATTGGGAGCGCGCCGTGGTAGTAGATCACCAGGAACGGCCCCTCCGCGGGGATGTTCTCCAAGCCGCGGATCTCGTAGCCTGGGGAAATTAAACTCCTTAACTTTGTGGACTACTTCAAATAAGTTTCAAAGATGTTACAGTCAAAACCGGTCAAAAGCAATATTGACTGCGAAAATTTGTCAAAACTAGTTTTGACTGAGATTACTCAAAACCAATTTTGACTGAAAAAATCAGGCAAAAGTATTTATTTGACCAAACTTACCAATCCGACCGACGACGGCGACGACCCCAACAAACCGACTAACCCCCACCTATCAATCCAACCGACTAACCAACCTTACACTAATTCAGTGATATTACATTTAGATTTCTTCAAAATTAAAAGATATTAGAACCATGCACTGAAAATTTGCATTGAAACTAGTTTTGATTAGACCGAGTTTTGACTGAATGTAACATAGATAAAAAATTGTTTTGGTCTTATTTCTGTTCAAATAGTATAATTAATTATAATTTTGTTAGACAATTTCCTACGAATATGATATTGTGTTGTAATTAAATAAAAGAGATACATCATGATTAAATAAAAATAAAAAGGCCATCTGATCCCAAACTAAGCAGAGCTTGTACTATGGGTACCAGATAGATATTAGATAACTACATACTTATATAGATAACAACACACACAGTTATGTTTGCCTTAGGCTAGGCGGGATTCGAACCCGCGACCCTGTGCTTCGAAAGCAGGCGTACTAACAAATAGGCAGCCGTCGCATTATCACAAATTATTATTTATTTTTTTATTATTATAAATGTGAAATTTGGATGGTTAAATGTTTGAATGTTTGTTCCGCTATCACGCCTAAAATACTGGACGGATTTGGATGAAATTTGGAATAGAGATAGTTTATACCCTGGAATGACACATAGGATACTTTTTACCGGGAAAAGTCATATTCCCACGGGAAAATCTTACATAACGCGGGCGTAGCCGCGGGCGGACCGCTACTATTATATATGTAGAAGTGTACCCACCATGCCACAGCCACCCGTGTGCGTCCCAGAGTGCGCAGACCGCGAGTCGCCCGGCTTGTCGCCAATCGTACGGCACGCCGTCCACTACGCGCATTATATAGGTAGAAGTGTACTCACCATGCCACAGCCACCCGTGTGCGTCCCAGAGTACGCAAACCGCGAGTCGCCCGGCTTGTCGCCAATCGTACGGCACGCCGTCCACTACGCGCATTATATAGGTAGAAGTGTACTCACCATGCCACAGCCACCCGTGTGCGTCCCAGAGTACGCAAACCGCGAGTCGCCCGGCTTGTCGCCAATCGTACGGCACGCCGTCCACTACGCGCATTATATAGGTAGAAGTGTACTCACCATGCCACAGCCACCCGTGTGCGTCCCAGAGTGCGCAAACCGCGAGTCGCCCGGCTTGTCGCCAATCGTACGGCACGCCGTCCACGACGCGCATTCTGAAACATGGATAAGAAACATATCTTCTAAACTACTGTTAGCTACTATTATTTCTTCTATGCTACTGTTTTCATTCAGGCCTTCTCAGTTTGAAGAAAAGAAAAACACTTGAAGATCTGTGTCACGACGACGGCTGAATTTTCTAAGGGTACTTGTTTATTATCATCGTCATCATCAACCGTATATATACGTCTTAATCGAATGGGAAATAACATCAATAAGACATTATCGATATAGCCAAAGTAACTGTAATTTGGAACTATACAACCAAATAGTTGAACAGTTTCTAGTTGATCCGCTTAGTTGGTCGGAAGGTCGGAATGGAAAAACACTTCGTCCATCTGGAAGTTCTTTTTTAATAACAATCTTCGTCAGCTGTTGACTAGATTTGTCAGATTTGACGCAATTTTTTCAGATTAGGTATTTACTTTACATACCCATCCCATTGGTATGTAACAATTTTGATTTTTCAGTGGTTGCTAGGCAACCGCTGTGTCAGGAAAATTATTTCTTTCATTTGGATATGGTATATATGTCGTGGCCATATCGTAGAATTGACCACATCATGAAATTTTCGATCATTTCATGAAACGGTCACATTTCATGATGTGGGCAACTAAATTTGACCAGATTATTAAATCGTGAACATTTCACGATTTTGTCGACCACGATTGGCCATATCGTGAAAATAGGGCGTCCATGAAATATTTAATAAGAATCTAAATAATATTTGGTACGTATTAGTCTCTAAGTCCGACACACATTTTCAGAGTACTTTTTCATCATAAACTCTTTTTTCTTCCTCATTTTAATACCGAATTATTCACTTTTTCACTGCGAGAAACAACGCGGCCGCCATGTTAGTACATAAACAAAGAGATTCCAGCGCCTCTATCGGCAAATGTAATAATTTTACGATATGATCAAATAATCACCATATAACCATTTCATGACGTACTTGCCTTTTTAGTTGAACATATCGACAAACGATTTCTTATCATTGATCTGGCCAAGGCACATGATGATGTGGCCAATGGACAGTGAAAATTTCATGATGTGGCCAATTTTATGATATGGCCACGACATATAGATGTTGAAAATAACGAATATTTGAATCGAATAACCTTAACAAACATTGCTCGGGAGCGTGATGCGTGATCCAGTCACGTCCAGGAACGACTTGTTGTTGTTGTGTCTGTCTGTGCAAAGTTTATCTGAGGTTTAACTCCCCGATTAACAAAACATTTTAACTCCGTAAAGGTGAACTATAAAATTAGGTCGTATGTGATAGGAGGGAGCCATTAGGAAATCTTTAAAGTTATTTTATTTTTTATTTTATTGGTAAGAAACAAACGGTTACTTACAAACAAGTATACATTGAAAAAAAAATTAGGTTGTAAACCTACAGTTTCCTTATAGATATACAAACATTTAAATGGTTAAGAGGTCTGTCTAAAGTGTCATAAATGTTTAAATAGTTTGCAAGAAAGATATTTAAAGAATTATAATAAAATTGCAGCCAGCAGTTAAAAGAAGACAGAAAAACACCGCACACACAAATCCTAAAATATATTTTGCAATACCGGTAAGTAGGATGAAAATAAAGTCAAATAGGGAAATCATGGGTAAATCTAGCGTATGATTTTTATATTTTAATTTCATTGCTGTATTCGAGTTGAACTGGGGACTGTAATTTAGTACTGAAACAACAATGGTAGGTAGTTAGTGTCCGAAGTTATTTACAAGGCTTAATTTATATTATGTTAGTTTAGTACCACTAACTACCGGTTTTTATCTTTTTATTAATAAAGTGGTGGCCAAGGGGAACAATAAAGCCAGTGGGCAGACCACTGGCAAACTGGCAGGATCGGGCTGGGTGCGGATAGCACAGGACCGTGAGGAGTGGCGCAGAACAGGCCTAGGTGCGTGGATGTGGGCTGAGAATAATGATGGTGATATTTAAAGCATGAGTATGCGCGCATCTCTAACTTCGTTCCGGATTCGATTCCCGGTGGGGACACTGTCAAACAAAAATCTTTATGAGACTTTTCCCAGTTTGGTTAGGAAATTGAAAAATTGAAAGAAAAATGATTCCGTGCTTCGGAAGGCACGTTAAGCCGTTGGTCGCGGTACTCCCGGCTACTATCTAGTCGTTACATGAGCCGGGCTTTTGGCGGCTCTATAACACTGACACCAGCACGATGATGATGATGATGATAACACAAATAGTCAACAGTATAGTATATTCATTCATTCAATCAATCAACTGACTGATTTCTAACTGTAAAATAGCAGTTTGAATAAGATATGACGAATATGTTACCTGTAGAGCCTGTATAGGTGGAAGATGATGCTGCTGAGGTAGATGAGCACGATGATGACCGCGGGCAGCAGGAACGTGACGATCACTGGCGTGAGGAACCATGTCAGCCACAGACTGTACTCTGTGTCCACGTATTCCACTGTGGACAAGAGAAATGTACATCTTTGAGATATGTATAATGAGACAGTATAATTCTTTGAGTAAAACTAAAGACATCGACGTATTCGCTGATTCTTTGGTTTCATTTAAATTGTTTGTACTTCCACGATGCGCTAGCCTCTAATTTAATTTAATTACAGTTGCTCGTAGGTGTATCGAAAAAATTTACCTTTAGTGTGCTGTTCTTTCCTGTTTATTATTAACTAATTAATATTTGTCTGAATTTATATAACTTTAATTTACATTTTTCTAATTATTATTAAGCAATTACAACATAGATTATATATATATGTTTTTCTTCTGTTTGCTTACATCGTGCATGTCGTCGTTACCTGTAACTGGAGTAGCATTTAGCTTTTCAATTGTGTTATAGTTTATGTGGTATTTAATGTATACTCTGTTGGTAACCTAATAAATAAAATAAAATAAAAATCTTTTATATGTTATTTCATGGTGAAAAAGGGTGATAACGAAGGTAAGGCAGGTATAGACAGTCCTCATACTATGGAATTAATAATTTCTAAAAGTCGGCTATTTTACGAGCTTTTATTTAGCTTCAGAATCCTGAAGGCCAATTTGAACCCCTCCGATCAGAATATTTGTATTGTGTTGTAAGATTACTTCCTCTCAACATACCTACGACTTTGAAATTTTGCGTGCTTATTTAGTTCTGATGATAATACCCAAAAACGAGTAGATTGAAAGGTCTGAGACCGACCTCATAAACCCTGTGTATGGTAACTTGTCACGGGGGGACATTGGGATTAGATTAATTATAATTCATCCAATTCCTGTTATTCAATTGTATAAGAATCCTGGGTTTCTATACCTATTATTACCTTTTAAAATTATGAAATTGTTTCATTGACTTCAATCAAAATACTATTTATTCATTATTCTAAAAAGTTATTACGCTAACCAAATGAATACTCGAAGTTACAAATTTCATCGACGACGATTGTTTAAATTACATTCGCAGTGCATCAACACAAGTCCGCGGTCATCGACTGCATCTAACAACACGTATCTCCGTCTGCAGGATGTAACAGATACCGATGGACAATCAAGAAAAAAAAATTGTTTGTTTATTGTGTTGTAATAGTGCAGGGCAGTGGGCGGCCGGTATCCGGGTCGACGTCTGGCCGGCGCGTCTGGTCAAAGGTCGACACGAAGAACCCAAATGGCGGTTACAGTACTAACTTCTGCACCCGTGCGTGACCGTGTTATCGGGGTTTACGCTTATTCCATTTGTATTCCATTCGTAACCAAATTATTGGGGTGTGAGTGACACTGTGACAGGTCTCTACAAAATGATAGGGTACATTCAGCCCATGATTCTGAATCATGTATGTATAGGGGGGACGTCTGCGAGGAGCGCAGACGGGTGATCTGTTCTATGAGTAAGAACTATTTCACCCTTAATTCCGGTCTTGATTTCCAGATTTTGAATCATACTCCACCGATTATAAGAGAATCCCAAACCAATTTCTTTAATTATCTTAACATTCCTGAACAGAAACGAAGATATGTCACAGTTACAGCCAAATTATTTGGAGAATATTGGCACTATTGTTACCAGCTTATATGTCCACTATGGGTATGTTTCGAACATAGGTTTCGAATCTAACTGTCAGCGATAAAAAAAAATAGGTTTCGCCCGCCGCCGACAGTAATTCGGTTCGCGCTCTGAGTGCGCTAAAATCGATTTCAACGTGTCTCGGAACGCAGGAATGGTGCAGTAAATTAAATAATAGTTTGTATAAGAAGATAAAATAATAGTAATAATAGTTTGTTAGTAAGATAATTTTAATGGATGAAGCCTTGTGCGCACAGTATCATGTATGCACCCGGTGCATTTTACAGTAGCGAAATGAATAATGCAATTGTTTAGATAGTGTAAGTAGTTAATGTACTGCGTGTATCTATTTGCCGAGACGTCTTTATGTCCGGGTCACCCTGTCTGCCAGCCGTCTGCGCTGCACTGCGCAGCTCACCACGCAGACGCATCCGACTACTTATCATTGAATCGACACGTTATTTAAAATTAGAACACACACTGATTTAGATTTTAGACCGCGTTTGTGAAAAGAGTAGACTGAACTCAAAATCGATTTAAGTTTTTTTTTAATTAAAAATACATTCAGGTTTTTTTAAACCTATAAGTAAAGAAGCTGTTGAAGATGAAATATTACAATTTAAACTTTTAAATAAAATTACTAAAGCCCAAATATAAAAGTTAGCGAGCCTTTAATGGTTGACTAAAATCATGCCTTGGCTTGACTCATGACGTCGACGTTTAATGCCAATCTACCGAAGTAAACTTACGCAATAAACAGGCATTCATACCACGCTTAGCAATAACATTATAATGATTATAATATCGAGTCTAAGTTATCTGACTCCTCTAGATGCGTCGGTGCATCATGCGGGCGCAGCGGGCGTCACGGAGCAATCGCACGGTTTCCAGATAGCTGTGACGTCGCCGAAAACAGAATTCTAATTGAGAACACTTACTAATTAGGTTTTTGATACAGTTCAACGACCAGTCGATAATAATCGATCAACAACGTGAATTGGGGTCGACATCTAAAAAAAATACTTGTGGTATGGTGATACTCTGAGCTCCAGTATATTTCCGTATGTATAACGATGCACGTACTGCTTCATTATGCGTCACCATCCACAGCGCACGCGCGTCTCAGGTCCCAACCGGCTGTGTACTTACTTACTAAATTTTGCATCATTATATTTTGTACCGCAAATAAATACCTACAAGGTAAGTGACAGGTATCTACAAAACTGAAGGGTAATGATTCTGAATCATGTTCGGAATTTCTTTCCGGAAAACTGTATTAATGGTCGTTTTTCTGGTTTAACTGCATTATTTTAACGTAAAATCTTTTACGAACTTATACAATGCAATAAGTAGTAAGTATATTATTACACGAAAAAAAGTTCAGAGATGATAAACTAAAGAAATTGGGTTTCTATATGTTTTAAGGGCCACTAAAAAAACGCAATGTAATTCTAGTGGAATATGAATGAATGAATATTCTCATTCTCACAATCATGGGCTGAATGTACTTTACCATTTTGTGGAGACCCTATATATTCTATTTCTATTTTTTTATATTCCTTTCTTGTCACAGATTTTATTAGGTAGATAAGTTAAATACAAATCGTGATCTAGCTTAACTAGGACTTGATCAGCTATGAAATTAATATTATTACTAACTAAGATAGTATTTCATTGATAGCATTTGATCTGATCACTAGAGCAAGGGCTGACTAATTATAATGATAAATGTGTGATTTACTTAAATGTCATACATAATCCGTAAATGGATAAGGAGTTTCTAAGCTTAGGAAAATTATTGTTTGAAATAACAGATTAGAATGTTATTGTACATCTCAGTCATGGAAAAATATTACTATTTTGCACAGGAGTAGCTCGCAGAGCCTAGATGTGCACTAAAAAATTATTTTTCGAAATTTTCCCTCGAACTGGAAGGTAATGCAAGTTAAAAATATTACAAGATTTTTGATACAGTAAAAAACTAAATCGTACTACCTACAAGTATATAATGTTATTCTTTCTACTTGTTTTCTTAGTTATTTTTTGAAATTAGAAGTTTAGATCGTTATAGATATTTGCTTAATTGTTATAAAACGAGCAAAATCCACAAGGTCATTAAATAGCCATTAGTTTGGAAGACTTTGGAACAGTGAAGATGCTACTGTCACCGACTGACGATGTACCACAACTCGAATGACCGCTCATTTAGTGTATCTGCAAAATACCAACCACGACTACGAACGATCTCACGCTTTACTTGGATGATCTAACACTACTTTTTTATTTTATAAAATAAAAGTTAAAAAAATAATAAAAAGGAAATGCTTCTTAATAATAAACGAAATTAAATGAAGTACAGAAGATGCGAGTCATGTGGAGTTTCTTCCGTACGTTCTTCTCCACTGTATATGTACATAATATATTGAATTATATCTGAAGCTGACTAGTTGAGTTCATCATCATCAACAGCTCATATACGTTTCCACCGAGGGGCTCACTTAGTAATAATAATAAGAAAATTGTCCACTAATGTCATGCTTCTAGAACCACCGGCAAAATTCGTTGAAAAAGTTGTGTTATGACTAAGTTCATTTCGGATGTTATAGTTGGGGTTATCACTTTATGCTTTTTAGGGATCCCTTGATCTACAAAATTAGAACAAATTTTATAAAAAAATACTTTAAAGAAAGAAAGAAAGAAAGAAAGAAAAATACTTTATTCATAAGGCCCTGAAAGTTTAAGTCCATAAAATAATAAAAGTTTGAAGACAAAAATTCATATCCTACTTAGCTTTACTTAAAACGATCTCTTAAAATAGTCATTGGCATCTAAGAACTCAGGCAAACGTAACAAGTCCTTGGCTAAAGATGAAAGGTGAAATATACATTATTATTATACGCAACGCAATAAGGTATAGAAAAGTACACAGAAACATCAGAAGTGGGATCAAGAGTCAAGTTAAACGGAATTCTATTGTTGTAGGTATTCTTGCAAATGTAGGTATTCTTTATTCGCACATTCAAAATGTAAAATCCCACTATCTAAAAAATAAAACTGTTACTAAAACAAAGATTAAACGAAAATAAGAGTTATCTGGTCATCTTCTTATATAAACATTGAAATAAGCTATAAAATATGATGTAATATTCGCTTGTCTGTTTGTTCACTAATTTATTGGGGGTACAGCAGGGTAAGACATAGGGGTGTAGGCTTTTATATTAATTGATAATGGGACGATCAAGGATCTGGACCATATGTACAAAACATAAAACGTAATATATCGACTATGTACGACGTCTTTGTAATGTTTTGTTTTTAACTTTCCAAATAGGTAAACAAATAAAACTATCATCAGCAAAAGATATTAAGGTAAGTATATATAAGTATATTTTTAAACGTTTTACAAATGTAGTTATAATATTATGTTGTAATACGTCAAAGAAAGGCCCCTCGCGGTCTATAATTTGTATTAGTCAGAAACCAAGCAAATGGTTAGTCACTAAATGTAAAGTTTTGACCAGCTTGACCCTCGACTTGACAAAAACGTAATCGACGAGAGGTATGTAGTTATAATATTATGTTGTAATACGTCAAAGAAAGGCCCCTCGCGGTCTATAATTTGTATTAGTCAGAAACCAAGCAAATGGTTAGTCACTAAATGTAAAGTTTTGACCAGCTTGACCCTCGACTTGACAAAAACGTAATCGACGAGAGGTTTTTAGGTTATTATTTATAACTGCATCTATAATGGACTTTATGCATAAAATCAAGTTTCAACTAACGTGTACAAAAATCAGTATTGCACTCGAATAAATCCGTCTAAATTTTCATTAAATTTGTCCTTCAACCCACACAAGTTCACGTATTCACGTTTTAAAAACAATGGGCGATAACACGCGCACAAAAACGGATGTCAGGATGCTCTCGCCGTAAAAAAATATTGTTTTTTTTTTAATTAATAATTTCATATGATAACATTGACGGTACAACTCGCACGCTCTCTAGATAGTGAATTTCAATGTCGTTGTGTTTATAATTATCCATTTTCACATTCACAGAATTCAGTATTAACGAAATATACCTATAAACTTACTAGCGGCCCGCCCGCGGCTACGCTCGCATTATGTAAGATTTTCCCGTGGGAATAAGACTTTTTCCGTAAAAAGTATCTTATGTGTTAATTCAGGTTACAAACTATCTCCATTCCAAATTTCATCCAAATCCGTTGAGTACTTTAAGCATGAAGGCGGAACAAACATCTAAACATCCAAACATCTCCAAATATATTTTCATACGTCTTATAATATTAGTGTGATTAATGATTATATCATTTACTGCAGATTACGATACACATTGTTTATTTTGTAAGGATAAAGACCTCCCAGTGTCATTCATTATAATCATAATAATTATTACTTGTTTTAATCACACTATCTTCAACAAGAAATGGTAATACAAATTTAATTTACTTTACTTTATCTCACTAATAATATTATAAATGGGAAAATGTTTGAATGTTTAGATGTTTGGATTTTTATTCCACTTTCACGCCTAAACTACTGAACGCATTTGGATGAAATTCAGAATGGAGATAATTTTTACCTTGGATTAACACATCTTTACGGCAAAATATTTATTCCCACGGGAAAAATCTTACACGACGCAAGCGTAGCCGCGGGCGGATTATATATTATACAGGGTGGCCCACCTAAACCGTACCAGCGAAGGTCTGTGGCTAGCTGACACTTATACCTATCGAGTGGACCCCCATGTATGCTCCGCGATTTTGTGTACTTTTCGAGTTATAAATATTTTTGTGATTTTTTCAGATTTCTTAAAATTGTAGGATGTTTTGTTATTATTTTTTTTGTGTGATGTTTGTTTTAATTTTTTAAACGTATTATGGATAACATGTGTATTAATCAGAAAAAATACTAAACACTTCAGTTCTGAGTACAAATAGCTCAAAATATGATCACAAAGTTAAAATTTCTGTCCGAAAGAAAATTTACACTTGAATTCAAGTTAAAAAATAAAATACTTCAAGTAGACTGATGGCCATCACAGCAATATCAAAAACTTTCTATGTTTCTTAGCTTAGATGAAATATAGTGGTAGATCCACGAACGCCGCTCGAAAAACGGCACCATCAAAACAAGGCATAAATTATGCGTATGCCTTGTTTCTATCTCAGTCCGCTAATCGACAGCGCCGATAGTGTACGTCACGATGCCTAAATGTGCAGTGAAAAAGTGCAAAAACTACACGTTAAAAGTGCAAAAAAAAGATGCAGTGTCGTATTTTCAGTAAGTATGGTTTTGGAATTACGATATTCTAAGTATTTTTTTGCATTTCATGGCATTTAACTGTATTTCACTCTTGCATACGCCACTCATAAGAAAGAGTAAACCAACGATAGCTGTGGAACATAGTCGATAGGAAAAGACGTGGAGTCGCCATCATCACTCTTTGTGGGTCGATTTCACGTTACGAATTTTTATGACACTTTTTTTATTTTTTTCTGTAACTTCCGTTTTTTGGCTAACTGTTATATACGCTTTACCTAAAATGACATAGCCCATCAAGCTAGAAGGATTACAAAATTAAAATTATGACACTAATGAGTTTGACATCTGGCGGTTTGACATCGTAAGATTATAAACTAACGAGATATAATACGTAAAATTATATGGTTGGTTTCAGTTCACAATTTTCCGTAAGTTTATAATATCGCGAGTAAGATTATAAGCTAATAGCGTTCACAATCTTACGGTGACATAGATAAACCTCCGGTGCCACGAATAAAACAAATTACCATTTTTCTTTAATTCTCTTAATATTTAAGAGCGTATTGTAATATTTCTTCTTGTACCATATAAAGGCACAAAATTAGAATACAATTATAACGATTATATGCAATAAGATGTAAAAAATTACCATCGCTCACTTCTCGATGTTCAATGTTTAAGTTGATGTTTATTTACATTACTTTGTAGTGTATCTCAAAAAAAAAGTAAGACTAAGCGACGACTCCACAGTTCCTTCGTTCCAAGCCGCGTCAGCGGCAGAGAGATAAGGTATGCGCAGCTCCAAAATAGCGTAACGCGCATATCTCGTTTGGCGATTTTGTACTTTATTGCAATGCTTTAAAGTTCGTATTAAAATAAATATCATTTTTAAATGTGTTCTTTAATTTCTGAAAATCATACTTGTTTCATATCGTAAGTAGAAAAAGGTGATAAGTAAAAAACCTAGCACGCTATTTTAAACGTTATTGTTTAAGAATTAAGGTCTATATTCAAGTTTAGGTAAACAACTTAACGGCTGTTTTGCACATAACTAAAGCGGTATGATATCTGTATAAGCATGTATAAAGTATAGACGACGCGGTGCCGCGATTTGCGCTTGATTTTGTATGAGAATGTGGATCTACCCTATAAATGATCTAAGTTTCTTAGCTTTCAAAATAATAATAAAATAATGGTGCTTAATACGGCATTTTTCTGTAAAATCGGACTTCAAAGTTGGTAGAGTCAAGAATTGAAATTTATTTTTTGTGCATTTAAAGTGACTTTTTTTTTTTTTGGGGTTTACTATGTAGAATATTATGAATACTAAGTAAAAAAAAAAGAAGTAAAACTTTGAGTAATATGCCATTTCACACTTTTTACTTATTATTCATAATATTCTACATAATAAACCTCAAAACTAAAAATAAAGTCACTTTAAATGTACAAAAAAGAAATCTCAATTCTTGACTCTACCAACTTTGAAATCCGATTTTGCAGAAAAATGCCGTATTAAGCACCATTATTTTATTATTATTTTGAAAGCTAAGAAACATAGAAAGTTTCTGAAATTGCTGTGATGGCCTTCAGTCTACTTGAAGTATTTTATTTTTTAAGTTGAATTCAAGTGTAAATTTTCTTTCGGACAGGAATTTTAACTTTGTGATCATATTTTGAGCTATTTGTACTCAGAACTGAAATGTTTAGTATTTTTTCTGATTAATACACATGTTATCCATAATACGTAAAAAAAATTTCAAATAAACATCACACAAAAAAAGTTATAACAAAAAGATACTACAATTTTAAGAAATCTGAAAAATAACAGAAATAATAATTCGAAAAGTACAAAAAATCGCGGAACATACATGGGGCTCCACTCAATAGGTATAAGTGTCACCTAGCCACAGACCTTTACTGGTACGGTTGTTACAGGTGGGCCACCCTGTATCGCTAGTTATAAATTATTGTAATATTTTACATTAAAATCCTGACAACGCGACATTTAAAATGGAAAATCGCAATAAGTAAAAACTGACCTGGATTCTGCGGGATCACACACATGCCTGTATGTAACACATCTAAAATGTGTCTAAACCACTTTACATGTCTTACCCGAAATTCCTAGATAGCCTAGACAGTCAGCAAATTGCTGCCAAAGCACATACAACTAAATGTATTGACAGACTAATTTTATCTTGAGTAATATATGTATGAATAAGTAGAATATGATAAAAGATGCTTACATATAAATCGAAATAACTCGATCTGGCGGTGACATTGACTTCGGTAGCTACGGTCAACGCCGCCGCCATATTGTCACAGAAAAATATAATCACCGATAAACACTCACCCATTTATTGTTTTGTAACTCTGGAGAGATGTTATCTAATAACAAAACTTATTATTTAACACCAAGTACTAGTATTTACCTGCGAGTTTACTTTATTTTTAAAGTTCGTGTCTTTAGTTTTTAATACAAATATTATTTATTGACAGAAAAGATAAAAAAATGTTAATATTATCACACTATATTATAAATGTGAAAATATATTTGGATGTTTAGATGTTTGGTTGGATGTTTGTTCCGCTTTCACGCCTTAACTACTGAACGGATTTGGATGAAATCTGGAATGGAGATAGTTTGTACGATTTCTAAGATATTTTAGTACCGTTTAAGGTACTATGCTATATTCTGTGGTTTAAGCTTGTAATACCGAAGCTGTGTAACAATATGCAAAACTTGTCGGTAGAAATCTAACGACACAGTTCAAATGGACTCAACTCTTAGATTTGCCGTATTTGGTTTTGGGGTAACTTTAAATATTTAATTGACATCGGGCACTTCAAAAATATTTATTGACCGAGCGAGCGAAGCGAGAGACTGAAGCGCCTCTGTTTCAGCTTGGTCAAAACTGCTTTTGTATGTCTATCTGTCTATCCATCTGTCTGTTTGTTCCACTTAACAGGTCGCGTTTCTCAACAGATTCTCGTGAAATTTTGTGAGCAGGTTCAATAAATTAATCGTTTTTTTTTGCCGAGTCAGTTTTTGGAAATTTAAAAAAAATACGGAGTTATGGGGGTTGCCAGCTTACAAAGTCTACCGCTGAGGTTGTTTTCCTCTACAGGTCACATTTCTCAAACAATAAAAAAATAATCAATAATAATAAATAATATAAAATAAATAATAAAAATAAAAAAATATTTGAGTTAAATAAATTTCAAGGGATTGGAGATGTTTGTGGAGAAAACAAAAATATTGAGAGATAAACAAACTCGCGAGGTCTACAGCTCACAGAGCCACTAGTACGAGTATGTAAACTAGAGTTAAGGTCTACAAGTGTTAAAATCTTTAAGAATTTCATAATCAAATAATTAATAAAATGTGTAGTAAATTAAAACAACATAATTAAACTTTTACTTACTTATTATTACACCGTTGATATCCTCAGCATTTGAAGTTAATGAATCGTAATACTTAACGTTTTTTTCGACTAACATTGAATAATAATTAGTGAACAGTGATTACGTTCGGCCGCTGACTTAGCATTGAACTAGAAACATGCTCGACTGAGCCAATAAAAATGCAAACATATTGTTTTACTTGCATTAACTTGCACACCGGCAGAGACAAGCTTATATTATGGAGAGTTGGATATCTAAATGCAATCAAATCATGAAAACAATCCGTATCATCTTTAAATTAAGTCCTGCCACTTCAAACTCACACCCAAGACCACAGTTGCATGTTTAAATATCTAAGTATCATCATGTTTGGCTGTGGCTGTAAGTGATGTATCAGTAAATAAATAAATAGATTCTGCACTATGTAACAAAGCAAATATACCGTCGAAAATAATGAGTAAAAACTAAGTCTGCGGTTAAATTTATGTATTACTAATCAAGCTGCTGCGCCTCAGTACAAAACCTTTGTGCCGTATCACGTGATATAATTTTGCATTTATTTAGACAAATGAATCTATATTAAGTAAGACACTGTAATTAGGCTAGACTAGAGCTGCGGTGATATTTTGACATTAAGTACAAAATAATACTCAATAAAGCAACCTACGGCGTAACCGCACTCTGCGGTTTGCGTACCAAAATACCTGTTCTCAATTACTTTTTAGCCCAGAAAGTACCAGAACACTTCAGATGAATGCCTAAAACGGAATTAATAGAAACCTCATCATTAAATATTCATTTTCTAGCCGGACCTATACCGTCTATTTTCTAAAACTTACCCTGGAATTTAATTTAATTTTAATAGAAAATACCTTAATAGATGAAAAAATAATGTTATCAATTCATGCATTGTGTGTCCATTGAAGGCTTTGAAGGGGCTAGGGCCTGCTCTAAATTAGGGCTATAGTTAATGCAGGTTAGCAATTAATTGATCTTTGGATATAACAAACTCACACAAAACAATTTAAAAACTAACAAAAGTTGCAAGCGAACCCTGTAAAGTTTATTCGGCAAGGTTTATTAAATAAATAAATAAATAAATATGTGGGGACATCTTCACACACGGCCATCTGATCCCAAACTAAGCAGAGCTTGTACTATGGGTACCAGACAGCTGATATACATTACATAAATAGATAAATACATACATATATAGATAAACAACAACCAGACACAAGGCAAACACAAGTGCTCATCACACAAATGTTTGCCCTGGGCGGGATTCGAACCCGCGACCCTGTGCGTCGGAGGCAGATACACTACCACCTGGGCTACGGAGCCGTCATTTCACAGAATGTTTATTACGTGCACATTTAGACAATTATTGAGTGATTTATGTCCAATACGAAAATGAATGCTAACCAGAAAGAGACGAACTTATTTAGTTTTTGATACTATTAATTTAATCTTACTTTGAATAAAGATTTTTTATTATAAAAAAACACATCAAGTTAGTTTCTGAGTATTTTTTAGAAGATGTAGAGTTTGATGGAAGGTGGAGTTGACAGGTGTGGGAACGTAATAAAAGGGAAAAATGGCGCTATTTAAAAACACGTTTTTGCTACCGTTACGACGACTATGAATAATGTGAAAATGACTGAAGATTACATGCTCCACTACTTCACGTGCAAGTCAAGTTTAATAAGTGCATCGGATCAGTCATTATTAACCTTTAGCAAGCATTTATGGCAAAAAATGCAGCTGCTTGCTACGCCATTAAAAGAATATACTTTAATTCTACGAAGGAATTTTATGAATTTTAAAGGGTAAACTTAACGGTTGGGTTGTATTTTATAGGATGAGTTTACTTCAACTCTAATAGGGTATCGGACTACTTTTTTTATTTTATATATCCAAACTACTTAGTTTCTGCTATCGAACACTAAAAGAATTTTAGCTCTATCTTTAAAATTGACCGAGTTATAGAGGTTTGAAATTCAAGATTAGACAGAGAGGCGCATACCCACTTGTGACGTCATTTGTTAGTAACGCCATATAATCTCCATACAAAAAATCGTTTTTTGTAAGAGACAGACAAATTGAAACTTAAAAAATCACTGTAAATTCGTTTTTCAACCGATTGTTTTTTCTTCGCGAATCGTCTGCTACTAATCTATATTATAAAAATAATTCATAAAATATGGTAAATTTAGGAACAGTCTGATCCCTATTGTTTATGTAGGTCGCATTTGTTTTAGGTCCTGCTATATAAAATTGTCCGTAATAGATTTGAGAATTATTACGGCATATTTAATTCAAGAGGGCGAGTTTAGAGATACAGCCTATCCTAGCACATTTCTCATTAGAGGAACCCTACATAGCGGCGTTGATGTAGCTTAGACTAGCAATTTGCTTGATGGTAAGCATTTAAAGTCCCAACTTACTTTGCTACAAGATTTAAGTTACCGGCTACTAGTACGCTACAACAGAAGTCAGAACACACTCTTCATTACATCAATGTGTACTATATCCTACGATACCATACTATTACAAAATTGTAGGTTATTCAGACGTTCCATACAATAATTACAAAGCAGAAAGTTCCATACAAGTTTTTGTCGCGAGTCTAGGCCGCCCTCCGGACGGTGGGCTGGGCTGTATTTACAGTCGGGAACATCGGATGCGAGCGACATTCTTCAAGCTCGGTAATACAGGATAAATTAGCAAAAAATATCTTAGTGTTCGTAGGGTTGTTATCAGGTGAGTAGCGTAGGGTTGCTTCAAACCCCGTGTGAGAGCGAGGTCAACTTTTTTGAAGGGAGAGTATACAGATAATATTAAACTAAATAACTTCACCGAAGCGAAAAATTCTTGATTGAGTACAGGGTTTAAACCTGCATCAGCTCATCGTAATTGATAATCTATAAATAATGTAAATACAGGGAAAACTCGAGCCCCTCGGTGAGTGGAAACGTATATAAGCTGTTGATAATGATTCCTACTAATATCATATCATAAACGTCAAAGTAAAAAAAAAACAAAAATCCAATCAACGCATACGAATATTTGTATTGACGAAGTGAAAAAAATATAGTTTGTGACGTAATCAATTACGCATCAACGGCTGAACGGATTTGAATGTTTGACACAGTTTTTTTTATTACTCACAAATTCCAATTAAAACTATCTATCTAAAAACAATATGTTTGAGTAGGTGTAAGTGGCAGTCAACAAGTTTATTAATAAGCCAGCAAGTATACCTATATAATATTCCCAAGGTAGAACTTTCCGTCAACAAATTTAACAAACGAACGATCGAATCATGTCTGACGTGTGTCCATAATAGGACATAGTAAGTTATGTCACTTATTTAAAAGCAATTAGTATAGCAGTAACAGGTTTCTATCTATAGAATTAAATAGTTAAAGCTACCCTAGCCATCTAGCATACGAGGATGAACCAGTTGGCGGGTCAATTTCATAGACAGACATTCCGACATACGCAAAGATAAATTAATGGACATACGCGAGTAGGGTTGCCATATGGGATACCTATAAAATCCTGGTTTCTAAAAAAAAGTCCTGACATTACGCTAAAGCGCCCGCCCACCACGGTGTGTAGCAAAAATAAGTAGGTATGTATCTATTTTTCTATTTTCGGGTAAAATTTATTAGTAGAAAAAGAAAGTTTTAGTTTTTCGTTTTTTCTAGTTTTGATTATTATTTACTGCCAATGTACCTATAGTTATCGCACTGGGAGAATGCCGTCCTGAAGTTTATCACGTGACTATTTTTAGTGATGTAGCACAAAATATTCAGTAATGAAAATTAAAAAAAAAAAAACAAATAAAATATACGAAAATATCCAAAAATCGATATTAATTACTTAGTTTTCAAAATCGATTTGTATGATTAGTTTTTTTTTAGCTTATAACCACACAACAATAGATTAATAGCTCTTAACGTTAAGTCTCAACTGGAATCCTACCATGCTAATTGAAATACCGCAGTTACCATTTCTTATTACTTCACTTTGCGCAATTTCAAATAAATTATTAAATTACGTATAATTCTTTATTTGTTACCTTATCGGATTCGCTTTAACTCATTGACAATTTGATATTAAACATCTAAGTATGTATTACCACACCAATTATTTTAAGTCTATACGATTATTCGAATATTTTTCGGATACTTCGGAATCGAAGTGGAACAGCGGACCGTAAGCGGACCCAACGGGCTAACCTTGCATCGACGTTCATTCATAACTTCATCTCAGGAAATACGTTGAAATAATTGATAAATCAAATTTTGTATTTGATTTTCAAATAAAATAAAGTGTTTCATAATATAAAAATATAAATTGTACGCACAATGCTATTTTATGTGGCCAGACTTCTTGGAGCGTTAATTCAAAGTTAGTGTACATCACATAAAGATGGTCACGTGATAAACTTCAGGACGGCATTCTCCCAGTGCGATGACTATAATTGATTGTTTTCAAAGAAAAGATCAATAAATAAAACTAAATTTCTATGATTTGTTTTACAAAAATCGTTAGTAAATTACACTTAGGTGAACCGTTATATAAAAAAATATTTGTAAAATAAGAATCACCACAATGAAGGCGACCCTCTGACCCCTAGGTAAATAATACTCTTCGGTTCTTTTCCCGAAGCCAAAATCAATTAAGAATAAGAATAAAAAAACACAACAATAATAATAACAACATAACAAACAAAACATAATAATTACATAATAATTATTATAATAATAATAAATTTTAAAAATAATAATAATATATATTTTATTATTATTTTAATAATTATCGTATGAAGATGTTAAATTAATAGAAACTTCGGTTGTACAAATAGCAATAATATTGCCAAATATCAAGCCAGCATTTCTCATAGGTTTCCACTGAACTACTTCTATTTTTTATAAAAATAACATAAGTACATACGATAGAACAGCCCCACGTAGAAGCCGACGACGGCGATCACGATTTTCACCACATCGTTGGTGGCGTCCACATCGAACTTCTTCAGCAAGTCACTCATGATGAAGGCTTTCACCCTTTCAGTCCTCGCGTTGCACTGACTCTCGACCATTCTCAAAAATATCTCACTTAAAAAAGTAAAGATATCGAAATGCACTGATAACCTTTCACCGAAAGATAGACATGCATCCACTCTACGCATGCAATCGATCGTTTAAAAACATCGTTAAAAATTTGTCGTTTGATATATTTTTTTTAATTATGAAGACGCGTACGATTGATTGCGCGACGCGTGAGAGAATGATCAGCTTAGCACGTAAGTACAGGAGCGCGACAACAAAATGACCCCAACAACTTATCTATGAAAAGCAAGTTGCAGACGAGCAGACTTGGTAACACGTCATACACGCCACAAATTTGTGTTGCGCAAATAATCCCTATGTTTCTAACGTGTTTTTGTATTCGTGAAGGCATCGTTACAGGTCGATGACTGTATGTAATCAGTTGATTTTGATCTGTTATTTGTAGTAGCTTAGTAGTAGATATGAAACTGATAACGGAAAGAAATTCATAATATTTACTATTTTAATTTAATTAATCGAGAGCATCAGTTTGACACAAAAACACAAACGCGTAACCTATTA
The DNA here is from genome assembly GCA_951230895.1 of Carpatolechia fugitivella. NCBI lineage: Eukaryota > Metazoa > Arthropoda > Insecta > Lepidoptera > Gelechiidae > Carpatolechia > Carpatolechia fugitivella. The sequence goes on from OX579665.1 coordinate 5,983,915, forward strand.
ATTATTTACTACACAGCCGGGCTGACAGCACGAATATGAGTACAATTTGTATCAACTGCACTCTGAATGAATTGTAACTGTTATTTGTCAGACAGGGTCTAGTAGAGCTATGAATAGTCGATTCATGAGTCAATGAGATCAACTACAACAACAGGTATGTTTTATTTAACATATTTTCTATTTTGTGACTTTCGAATAATAGTATAATATCCCGAACCATGGTTACAAATTCGACCGTTTACACCGTCCTCACCAAATGACCGTCTACACTGCCCTGACCAAGTGACCGTCTACGCCGCCCTGACCAAGTGACCGTCTACACCGCCCTGACCAAGTGACCGTCTACACCGCCCTCACCAAGTGACCGTCTACACCGCCCTGACCAAGTGACCGTCTACACCGCCCTCACCAAGTGACCGTCTACACCGCCCTCACCAAGTGACCGTCTACACCGCCCTGACCAAGTGACCGTCTACACCGCCCTGACCAAGTGACCGTCTACATCGCCCTCACCAAGTGACCGTCTACACCGCCCTAACCAAGTGACCGTCTACACCGCCCTCACCAAGTGACCGTCTACACCGCCCTCACCAAGTGACCGTCTACACCGCCCTCACCAAGTGACCGTCTACACCGCCCTCACCAAGTGACCGTCTACACCGCCCTCACCAAGTGACCGTCTACACCGCCCTAACCAAGTGACCGTCTACACCGCCCTCACCAAGTGACCGTCTACACCGCCCTCACCAAGTGACCCTCTACACCGCCCTAACCAAGTGACCGTCTACACCGCCCTCACCAAGTGACCGTCTACACCGCCCTCACCAAGTGACCGTCTACACCGCCCTCACCAAGTGACCGTCTACACCGCCCTCACCAAGTGACCGTCTACACCGCCCTCACCAAGTGACCGTCTACACCGCCCTAACCAAGTGACCGTCTACACCGCCCTCACCAAGTGACCGTCTACACCGCCCTCACCAAGTGACCGTCTACACCGCCCTCACCAAGTGACCGTCTACACCGCCCTCACCAAGTGACCGTCTACACCGCCCTAACCAAGTGACCGTCTACACCGCCCTGACCAAGTGACCGTCTACACCGCCCTCACCAAGTGACCGTCTACACCGCCCTAACCAAGTGACCGTCTACACCGCCCTGACCAAGTGACCGTCTACACCGCCCTAACCAAGTGACCACGCTGAAGCTATCTATAGTACATATTGTGTTTATACGATAGCGGAGAGTCCGGTTCTTAAATTTTGGATATCTTTAAGACAGTTGGGCTGTAAATAGCATAACTCATTAATTACTGTGCATTCAGTTATTAACACTACGCAGGGATAGATCAATGACATTTCTCGGTTGTATTTTTCAAAGAAGATTTTAAAACAATTAAATAAGTTATGTTTCATTTTTCTAAGTAAGGAATTTACTTAGGAACAAATAAGGTAAGTTGACAGACGTAGATCATATTAGTGTTCGATCGTTTTGCCTATGCTGCGGTCGGCCGTCTGGTCTAGCATATTGAACTTTGTTTATAAATACAACAGCTAGGTCATGTCAATGCGGTAGTTGCAAGTATGATGAAATACTATTCCGAATAGGTATTTTCAATAATAATAAATGTACGCTAATGTACGCTAATAATTATACGCGTGATAAAAGATTCCTTTCTTCAAAAATTATGACGTATTAACGTCATAATCATCGATAGGCCTACAACTGCATCATCTACATCTGTGCACTGCTGGAATGGATTGGGCAATCTTTAAAATTATATTCTCTATCGTTTAGTTAGACTCTAGACTAGAGCCTGCTCGATTTATTTGCCTAGCACAATTTATATGTTTCGAATAAAATATAACGTTTGTAAGTCGTTGTTATAAGAAAAACTTAAACAAAGCTTAAACTTAAATATACTTGAATAATACAAAGTTATTCAAGTATGTATAGAGCATAACAAAATAAAGTAAAACCTAAACTATAAAACGAATTATTTTTTTGCCACTGGATGCATGCAACATGTACCACACATCGACGAGGATGCCGTCTGAGAAAGCTTCGCCACAAAGGCACCGAATTTTACTACTTTACTGCTTATATTCATCATATTTTACGATTAGAATAGAAATAAAAAAATGAAAAAAATACTTTGAACTTCGTGAGTTAAAAGGCAGTGAACTCGTACTTTTTATCAATAGTCGGCGCTTCCATTTTCTTTTTGCTTTTATGTGTGTAATTTCCGAACAAATTACAGGTTACATACAATACTGCGATGTGGTCGGTCGGTTATAGTTTGATGTTTTTTGTTATTAAATTAGTACTTACTTACACAATAGCTTTAAACGACCACTGCGTCTCTTATAGGAATAATTGTATATTACTTTTATGATACGTAACTATAAAATATTTACAAAAACGCAGTAAGTAGGTACATAATATGGCAATAATATTTTTCCTGATAAATTCCCTATCCTTGAGAGTACACCTCGAACAAAATCGGTTCAATGGATTGGGTTTGAAAGCTGGGCTGGGTATCGATGGATGCATCATAGTACTCGTAGATGCTAGATTCTTTAAATTATAGTCGGATTTATCACTAACTTTACGACAATTTACGCATAATAATAACTACACACAATAAATAGGAGGATCATTAATAAAGTTATAGTTTGCCTGTAGACTATTATTTATACTATACCTAGGTATTTTATCAAAGTGATCCCTAACTAACACTACGGAGAAAATAAATAAATTAACCGCATGTCCAGATAGTTTCTCTCCTATTTATAAACCGGTTTCAAACAGGAGTTTGCTATAAGCTATAATTATTTACCACAAGTTAATTCTTTAACACATTGTTAAATAAAACGTTGGTACCTCAAGGATGGTCTCATATAAATTAAGACAAGATAATACAAAACTTCAACATAAGAGCAAAAAAAATACTGCACGGTATGTTATGGGAAGATAACGCTAGTTATTAAGGGTTTTAATTTTTAAAGTTATCTAACTTAGCCTAGTTTATCACCGACAGGCACATCACAACAATACACACAATAGCAATAATGTTACCTCCTTGTAAAGAACAGACAATATAGACGTTCATCTGACGAATATTCGAGATCATAAATAGTAGCTATTATAAGATTTTCGGTCAGTCACAATCGCAATGACGTGCAAAATACTGCTGTCGTGACGCACATGATTCAATGACGTGAGGACAACTTTAACCACAGAGTGTGACTTTAACTGAAGTGAAAAGACAACAGATAGGGCAAACGGTTAAAATAATTACAAATAACCGGCCAAGCACGTGTCGGGCCACGCAAAGTTTAGGGTTCCGTAGTTGTCCAATATTACTTAGGTACCTGTTTTAAGACAATTAACGTTCATCAAAATCATTTAATATAAGTACCCTGTTTAGCATATTATTCGTTACCCTTAAAGCCTACTTGATGTTCATATTTTCATGATAATGCTCTACTACCAGGTTTTTTTTTTCACTTTTCCAATTACAACGGTTTCGCTGGTGGTTTCAGTTCAAATGTCCACCACTAACGGGTCCCAGTCCCAGATCTAGGACTTTTTCGAAGCGGGGGGCAAAATCTTATAAAAATCGTTCTTTTAACATTCTTTCTCTATGACATGAATTCTAACTAAATAATCGAAAAGTGAAGAATATTTGCGGTAGCATATTATAGAACTTGCAGTACTTGCAATGTGATCTTCAAACAAACAACGCAACGGTCGAAACGGGCCAGCTACACGTTAGTCGCGCGAGTAGTAGTGTCGTGGAGTAATACGCAATAAAAAAAAACATAAAATTAAAAGAAAGTTTATTTATTTATTTACTTGCTGGCTATATCTACTTATTTATTTAAAACAATGTGAATTGTTCAAATATTTTTGGTTTTCAAGCAGATACCAACTTGTCGAATTTTTGAAACTTTAGCTTTAGATTACGAACAAACTTGCAGGATTTCTTTTTCTGTAAGTATTTTCGGAAGGATGTTTTGGTTCGAAGTTTTCTAAGAAATAAGGAGATGCCAATTACAATCAAAAGGATTTAATAATATGGACTGTAGTCTGTAGATGATTTATAGTTTTGTGGGGTTTTCAATGAAACTGTGAATTATCATGAACTATTAAGCCCGGGCTATAGAGCTGAATTGAACTGGATATTAGTATCTTTACGGTGTTACAAAAAGACGAGTAAATTTTGTATGGAGACCATCTACATTTTGTATGGGAATGCGATTTTTTTAAATAGTTTTTCGACCTATGTTCTTTGGGGAAAGTTGTTCAGTTTTACGAGCAGATTCACACCCTTTCGGCTTTATTTGTAGTTTTGTAACACCTGGTATATAATTTATTTAATAATGAAAGAAAGAAAGAAAGAAGAAATAATGAGAGCATCGGTGGTCTAGTGGCTAGGGCCGCTGCCTCCCGTCCGGGAGTCGCGACGTACCAATGTGTTTTCGAGTTTCGAAGTAATATGTACGTTTATTCGTTTTTACGCCTTTACGGTGAAGGAAAACATCGTGATGAAACCTGCACACTCCTGCGAAGAAATTCAAAGTTTGTGTGTGAAGTCGACCAACCCGCACTGTGCCAGCGTGGTCGACTAACGCCTAATCGCCCTAATTCAGGGTAGGCTCAAGCCCCTCGGTGGGGACGTATATGAGCTGTTGATAATAGATAATTTATTAGTAACTCAATGTGTTGATAAAATAACTTATAATTTGGATGAATGAGCAAACTGATTTGAATTTCGAACACGCTGACCTTTGGCTTTAGTTTGAATCAAAGCATGAATCTTATCTGCGTACCTTTTGTCATTTCCGTTAGGTCTGCTGGAAGATATTTCATTAGCAATAAGCAGTAAGTACCTGGTGTCGTTTTTTTATGTTTTGTTTTTGTAATTTTCTTGTGTAATGGTTAAATAAATAAATAATTGAATGAAAACATAATTAGGATTTAGGACGGCTCTGTAGCCTACTCGATAGTACGCCTGCCTTCGAAGCACAGGGTCGCGGGTTTGAATCCCGTCCAGAGCAAACATTCGTGTGATGAGCACTTGTGTTCGCCTTGTGTCTGGTTGTTGTTTATCTATATAAGTATGTATTTATATATGTATGTAATGTATGTCAGCTGTCTGATACTCATAGTACAAGCTCTGCTTAGTTTGGGATCAGATGGCCGTGTGTGAAATGTCCCCACTGTGTAATTTAATTAACTTCATCTGGTGAAGATCTGGTGATTTCATTCGCAGCCGTAGTTAGTAGTTCGCGAATAAGTTGAAGTGTACAGACAAGTGCAATTCAATCGTAAGGGCGTTTGCGCACTAGAGCTTGTCCAGGCCGAAATGTCGCGCCCCACCACCGCATTTACTATTTTGTTGTTTTAGGTTTTAGTTTTTCTGTTTGACCGTGATGTAGGCATACAGATCGTAGTTCACGTAACAGTCGACGCTCCCACACAGATGAAGTGTCGTTGTTAATGTTGCACTCGCACATCTAAAACAACTGAATAAGTATAATATAGTGGGGCGCGCCATTTCAAACTGGACAAGCTCTACACGTATTCGGTTCGTGTCCGTTTCTGATTTGGTTTGGCCATCCTAGTAACGAATAATCGACAAAACGAAAAAATAAAATAAAAATATGGACGGAAATGAAATAAATGAAATGGAATGGACGTGGATTTGTAATGGACGTTTGCGCACTCATATGTAAACGGTACGTGTTCGATACGTAAATTCTCACTTCGGATCGTTTTTTGACGGATCAAAACCGAGTCGAAGTAGCCGCCATAAAAATTGTACGTACGCTTGTGCACTACACTCGATTCGTATTCGGTTTCACGGATGAAGAGTAAGGTACGGGGAGCGGAAATCTCGCGCTGCCAACGAAATCTGATGGTGCAATATCATCTCGAATACGGGTGAAAAACGGATCAATGCGCAAACGCTAGACCTACGTGATTTTCCCGAACGTGTTGTTCACGTGTCGAACAAGAATCGAATCGAATACGGATAAGTGCGCAAACGCCCTAATAGTATTGAGTGCGTTTATATTAGTAGTGCGACTTGTTGTATTAGGTTGTTTATTTATGTCCAAACTAAACACGATTAGTGATTTTATCCTTGACTTGTTGACTATCAGACGATTACCCTTCCGGTAAACGTTTATTTTCGAGTGCTGTAATATTTGATAACCTGCTTATCAGGAAATAGTTCGGGCATGTTTATTGATCAATCATACCTGTCCAGTTACTATTATTTCTTCTGTGCCAGTACTTGATAGACCGTTACTAAATAGAAATAAGTACAATCGCCAGCACATGCGCTATGCGATTTGACACTTTGACCTTGCGAGCGCCCTTCTTGTAGGGGTGTATTCGTAATGCAAGTGCCTAGCCTAGCTGCATGTGATGTCACAGTAGTACATTATTTTGGGTGCCTGCCAAGACCCACACAGAAACAAACACAACTACTTAAAACTTAGACCCAGAAGAGATATTTAATTCATTATTCTAATATCTGCCAAATTATGGCCAACAGTGAACTAAAGCTCTGCTCACGCCTTTAAGTATACAAGCGTGACGTTATGTATGGTAGGCAATATCTGACCGATCGGGAATCAAACCCGGAGCTCTTGAGGTAGAAGGTGTCTACAAAATTAGCTGTATAATTCGGGCCTGACTGACTGACTGTGGTATTTTTCCGATAATAAGTTGATAAAAAATATAGGACGAATTTTTGGAGTTAATGTAAAAAGAGGAAATACTTTAGTTAGCAAGTTATTCGTACGACCGAATCTACATCGCAAGTCCTATCGGTTGGTTGTTTAGTCCATGTAACTCAAAAAAGTTCCACAGTCAAAATCTTAAAGTCTACAAACTGGTCGGCCAACTAAGTAGGTAAGTAGGTATGAATTCTTTTTTTTTGAGAACTTTGAAATCATAGATTTTTTGTTTGCAATATTGTAAAACAAAAGTTGTTTAATTGAGATTTGTGTCATTTAGTTCGTAACACCACAGGTAACACTTTGTAACCATACATTAATTACACTTTATATGTAGGTATAAAATCTTGAATACGACGTTAAGTTACGAGTGGTTATGAGGTCAGCACAGCCATGTGCTTGCTGCTTGACTGTACTATCATTGCATGTCTCCATAGACGTGAGCAGGTTTCCTCATGATGGAAGATCCTTAGACCATAGTTCAGGGCAAAAGGTGAAGGTTTATTGTAGTGTATTATTTTATCTAATAATAAAAACCATAAGTGAGTCAGTGTCAGTAAGTGAGTACAAGTCCGATTTCCGGCTCTGACTAGTTTAGAGTCAGATGGTCGTGTGTGTGTGAGACGTATCCACATTTTAATTACTTATTATTATTTAATAACATTAGGTGTAATCAAATAACAATAACATCTCAAATGTAAAGTAAAGGTTATGTGCAGCAACATTTTCAATAAGGATAATTCAAGTTTTTTTTGTTTGTTTACGTTTCATACGTAGTGTCATGTGAGTACTTAAAAAACAGTTTTTTTTATACCTACGTCATTGGCTATACCGTTAGCCAGTTAGTTAACATCTAGGTTAGTACTGTGACTGGCAGACATCTTGAGTAAGCTAAATCCGAGGTAGAAAGACCACAACTGCACAAACATTTGATTTTTGACCACATTTTTTGCTAGTTACTGTACCTACACAATTCAAACATCACAACAAGTTCTAAAACTACCTGTTTACTTACACATTTATTTGTCATTTTTTATATGTAACTATTTAGAATAACAAGGTGACTCAGCACATGCAGGAAATTATTATTTAAATAAACCTTCTTGTGTTGTAAAAAAAGATGTCTTGAATAGAGGCCACTTTAATAACAAAAACTACAGATCTGATTAGTGTGTAGCTCAGGTATACCTACCTACATGGATAGGTTTAAAAAAACAGAAAAATATTATAATTATTATGGAAAAAAATATTTTGTTTCTGAGTGGTAGGTATATGTGAAGATTTTAAAAACTCTTTTTTTTTTCTGTGTAAAAAGAAATAAATATTACTTCTCTCTATATCTATGACTTTACCAGTTTTTTAACATAATATTTTTAAAGTGATTTTAAAGTAGTTCACAGTTTATCTGGTTAGCCTTGATATAAGTTCAGGGCGAGTAAATGTCAGGGTGAAATTATACATGCTAAGACATCATCATCAATTGTAAACTTTATGTAGGTTGCAAATGAAACCGAGCTTAAATTAATTCTTCTTCAGTCATACTCTAAAAATTAGGGGAATAAATATTTTAATTATTTTATACCACCACACCTCCTGAATCCTATACAATACTCGATGGTGCCTGCCTACTAAATTATTTAGCAGAAATTCAGTATTTAAAAGCAAAGAGAATACATATCAATTATTATGAGTTCCATTTCATTCCTAATAGGAATATTTGCAAAGGATTACGAACTCAAGAACTTTTTGATTTTAATAACATAATAAAGTCATAAATAAGATTAGACCAATTTTTTTATTTGTCAGTTATTATGAAGTGATTTTTTTTTAATCATATGTTTTAAAATCTTCTTCTTATTTACTTGCTTCATTTTAAGGTCAACAACAGACCTCACAAACCCTGGTGACAGTAAAGGTGTACAGCTGAACAACTATAAAATATAATACCCTAAAACACCTACATTAAAAGTACAAAGTAACTGAACTATTAGTTAGTACCCAATGAATGGATAAGTGTGCAAGTGGGTTATAGGAGGCTCGGTTCCGCTTACTTAGCTTCTAATGAAGGTCTAGACTAGACCATGAATAACACTTACCAATGAAGTCGTACCAGCTCAGCGTGTAGTTATACTTAAAATACCAGAGCAAATCCATCTTGAAGAGTTTATAAAACAGCTGATTTCTTAGGTTAATACTGTTCGTTACACAAAAACTTAATACTTGGAAGAAATAATACTCTGTCAGGTCACAAATATCATTACATTCCACTGGAATATCCTATTTCGTTCTAAGCTATTTTATTTTAAATAATATCTTCAACATTATTCACACAAGACATCGATCAACAACAGAGCTTGTATTCCATTTAAATTTATAGTTCTTATTTGCTGTCTTGTAATTACTCATGGGGTTTATATATATTTCTTTCTCTTTTTTCTGTCGTCAATGAAACAAGTGGAAGTCATTTTTTTTTAAATATAGAGCTTATTTGGTACAATTTTTGTGTAAGCTAATAACAAGATCAATGTTTTCGTTTGCCTATTCAACATAGATTTTCACATATAAAATTGTATAACTGATCGATTATGACTATCCTGTTTGACCACACAATCATCATAATATCAAACCAAACCAAGACATGCCAAGCAGACCTATTCATTCGATCATTGCAATAATGGCTTAAAAAAGCGCAATTTGAGGAATGTTGTGTTCTCGTTCTATATTACTATACTCTTTGTTGTGTTCTGTCAGATTTGTTTTTTGATTTATTTTTCGAGTTTTCTGAATTTATGTGTTGTGAAAAATAAGATCAAATGGTGAATATATTTCACATTAAAACCGGTATACTGTGGCAATTACTCATAAACATGATTTCTCGGGGCCGTTTTTGGAAACGAGTTATAATAATAATTTTTGTTTTTATCGTATCATTCTTTGTCTCAGTATTACTATTCGGAGATCTAAAAGTACCTAGAGTAATGCATCTTACAGACTTGAACAAGTGTCCGGCATGTTACGGAGTAAGCGTGTGCCCGGAACTATATTCTAACCAAATTACCCTTGAGAATCATGGATTGGAAACTCTATTTAACGCAAAAAACATTTACCATGGGTATACAAAAACGAACCGCAAAGTTGTATTAAAAAAGTTAGCTCACAGTTTCGAGCTAAACAAATTTGACGCTAGTCTTTGCAAGGAGTGGAATTTGAAAGAAAACTGCAAAACGTTAGATTTGTTGAATGTCACTAACGGTATTGATAAAAAGATTGAGCAGCTAGTACAATACAACTTCACTGCTTCTAAATATGAACCTGCTAGAAAAGGTCTGATCTACTGTCCGTATGCGTTTGGCATACATGACTTCATACTGCCAGCTTTGTCTAAAATAAAGCAAAGTAGAAATTACGAGTCTGAATTGATTAATGTTTGGACAATGTTGAGTTTAAATCCTGAACCGTTAGTCTTACAGGTAGTAATTAGTAATTTACACTTATCTCTGTATTCTTTTAAAATTATCATCATTTACAAAATGTAGTATCTATCTAAATTTCTAAAACTAATACTTTTTTATTTGCAGGTGATTCCCAAATCAAAAGGTTGGCATGTACCAGCTTATGGAGGAGTATGTGGCCGCCTTGAGTTAGTTGCCTACGAGGGCGATCCCCTCACTCACCTGTACCATATTCCATGGCACAGGAAACTTACCATTGCTAAAAATTTGATGGATGCTGCTATGGATTTCACTTTTAAACATGATAGGTAACGCTAACAAAAATAGTACATAAGACTTTTTAAATAAATGAAGATCTTTCAGTTTATATGCCAACTAGCGGTCTGCCTATAGCTACTGCATTGTGTAAGATTTTCCCATGGGAATTAGACTCTTCCTATTAAAAGTATCTTATATGTTAACACAATCCAAGGTACAAACTATTTCTATTGCAAATTTCATCAAAATCCTTTCAGTGATTTAATGCAGATAGACTGTAACGGTTGCATAATAATTTATTATACTTTGCTAAAAGATAATTTTATATTAAATCTGTGGTCATTCCTTAGAACTTGTTATAAGAAGATAATTTTAATTACTTGTTTCAGATTCCGTTTCTACCTCATGGACTGGGTTGTAGACAACATAGTTGCAAATAAAAAGGATGAAGTCACAATCATAGACTTGGAAGACATTATAGTTTTAGATAAACACATTTCACCAAAATTAGATCTACCTAACTGGTACCAGCGTTATAGCAGGGATGATCTTCAGCCGGCCAATGAATTTTCAATAGAAAAAATTTGTATGCATCATCTGAGTGATCACAACATATTCAGTGTATGCGACATTTTGGCTGGAGAAGATTATCCATTCTTAAATCCTGTCCCAGCAGACTTCAAACCATGGCCACATCTATCAACATTGCTACAGAACTGCCTGAAAGGAACTGATAGGTTCAAGACTGGGACCCTACTTCAGCATTACCTGGCTGAAATTACGAGTATAACAAAGAAAAAGTTGGAACCAGTCAGCTGATGATAAAATATTTTAATTCTTGGAATTCCTAGAAAATTATAGGCTGTTTTAAATAAAAGCAGAAAAAAATAAGAAATGATCTGTTGTGGATTCGCCAACTTTGCAACACTGTCTGGGGAGTTATTATTTGCTGTCACATGGTACTGCACTTACTATAGAATCTGATGATTGTGCTGAATGTGAACAAGTACTGAACAAACATCTCACTGTCTGTACAATCCATGGACCAACTTCACAAGTGTTCACTACCAACTTGGTCAATGGGGATAATTTTTCATTCCTTTGTGGAACATTACTTTAGAAATTTCTTTTGATCTGTGATATTTAGTGTTCTAAGGGCTTATGTTAATGTTTATTTTTGTATTGTTTAATTAAATACTCTTTTAATAATTAAAAAAAAAAAATGTAAGTATTCTAAAATGAAACAAAATCTGTACAAATTGAGTGAAATTTATTGTTAACTGTAATAAATAAAATAATTCAATACATTATATGTAAGATGCTCTTATCCATTTCCTGTCCCACATACAGCATTTACTTAACCACTTCTGAATCACTTGATGCAATATTTTTTTTGTATTTATCAAAAGTGAAACATTTTAATTGAGATAAAAATCAAAATTGATTCTAATACAGTCCCATGTCTTAAAATTAAAATGGTAGTCCATTTATTTTACACGAATGCGAATCGCATGAATTTGATTGAATAGGATATTATTTATGACCTGCAAACTAAAATTTTACATAAGAGACAGCAGCCTTTATTTCGCTGGCTTTTTACAAATATATATTCTGGGTGGGAGCTCTTTAATTTACAAACTAGTCTACTTTTAACTACCTCATAATAAGGCCGAGTTTTACATAATACTTAACTGATTAGTTGTTTGTTTTAGTAAATTGGTTTCTTGTCTGCACTCCGCTTTAGCATATATATTTTTCGAAGTAATCACCAGGGTCCGTACATTTGTTACAGCTGACTGGTGGCATACTTGCCGATAGACTTCTAGATGGCCTAACGCACTTAAGTTTTCTTGGCGAACACGCTATTACGTCACGGACCAGTCATCTCTAACAAATGTTCGGACCCTGGTTCTGCAACTGTCAACGTCAATGACAGTACCTAACATTAATTAAAACAGCTAGTTATTATTAAGCGTGGTTTAAGCTACGAAAGAACACTAGACAGCACTGCACTGATATTCAAGACACAAAGGTGAAATACGAACAGGATTAGCGCGAAACATGTGATAATAAAATAACCTAATTGTGACGAATTTGAACTGACGCGGAACCATTTTTAGTTTTCAGTCCGTCCGTGGCATGCAATAAGAATATCATTTAATATACAGTAGCGCAGCGTCCTAATTTGTTGTCTACTCCTTCGTGTCTACATAATAAACACAAAGTTGTAAATTATACAAGACGATATATTTTCCACTGCGCTTCAGCGTTTTTCATACATATAACGATACAATGCAGTAATGTCAGATGCATCAGATACAACATAGTGGTAAAGTTATCCCATCATGGGGCGCCCCATCCCGCGGCCGCTCGCCGCGTTCGGGATGTCTGCCGAGGTTTGCTTTACGTTCTTGATAGTTTCGTCTACGGACAGGATCTGAAACAATACGATTCGTTTTAGTTATGAACTTTGCGAGGAATATTATAATGCGTGAAACGTGTTTTAAACACCTCTGTGCCTCATGTCTACTATCGATCCACATGAAAGTTCAGTAATTGGATCCGTTGTTTTAATCATTGGTATAGTGTTTGCATACAACAGGGGTCGTCGAAATGACGCGTGACGGAATAAGGATGGTGCAGGGAAGTGCCTTTCCTAGGAACCCCTAGGGAAGAACAGGCCTTGCGCCTGCGCAAGGCATTTTTAAGAAGTGAGTAAGTAGAAGTACCGAGTTATCGTGCCTTGCGAAGCTCGGTATCGTTTCGTTTTGTGGACAATTTACATGTAATAGTTAATAAAATAACCTGGAATTTGAAATGACGCGGAACTCGCATGAAATAAGAATATCATTTAATATACAGCGAAATTTGAGTAAGTACAGCGCAGCGTCCTAATTTAATTACACGATTCAGCCTGACATTGGCTGTTTTAATCAAAGTGTGAAATGTCTCGCAACTCTAGGATCGAATCTAGAATCTTCAGAACAGAGCCGAACGCTACGAATAACGTCCATTTGATGATGTATAGAGTGCACCGTCAGCCTGTGACTCTATCCAGTATAAGTAGAAACTTGACGTCATCGATATTTATTGATACAGTGAGGCTTTTAAGCGCTGGTCGTATGTTGGTTCGTCATCAACAGCTATGAGCCTACTCTTAATCCCGCGCTGGCTCAGTCGGGTTGTTCGACTTCACACGCCTTCTTCTGAAAATCTGCAAATTTCTTTACAGGAGTGAGTATGTTTGAATGTGAATGGATATGTTGGGAGAGGACGACCGAAGAAAAGATGGATGGATTGTGTAAAAGATGATATGTGCAGGAAGGATGTGAGTGTTGAAATGACGGCTGATAGGGATGAATGGAGAAGAAAACATACTGCGCCGACCCCAAATGATGGGATAAGGGCAAGTCAATGATGAGTGAGTATGTTTGAATGTGAAATGTAATTTGAATGTGGATGGATATGTTGGGAGAGGACGACCGAAGAAAAGATGGATGGATTGTGTAAAAGATGATATGTGCAGGAAGGATGTGAGTGTTGAAATGACGGCTGATAGGGATGAATGGAGAAGAAAACATACTGCGCCGACCCCAAATGATGGGATAAGAGCAAGTCAATGATGAGTGAGTATGTTTGAATGTGAAATGTAATTTGAATGTGGATGGATATGTTGGGAGAGGACGACCGAAGAAAAGATGGATGGATTGTGTAAAAGATGATATGTGCAGGAAGGATGTGAGTGTTGAAATGACGGCTGATAGGGATGAATGGAGAAGAAAACATACTGCGCCGACCCCAAATGATGGGATAAGGGCAAGTCAATGATGAGTGAGTATGTTTGAATGTGAAATGTAATTTGAATGTGGATGGATATGTTGGGAGAGGACGACCGAAGAAAAGATGGATGGATTGTGTAAAAGATGATATGTGCAGGAAGGATGTGTGTTGAAATGACGGCTGATAGGGATGAATGGAGAAGAAAACATACTGCGCCGACCCCAAATGATGGGATAAGGGCAAGTCAATGATGAGCGAGTATGTTTGAATGTGAAATGTAATTTGAATGTGGATGAATATGTTGGGAGAGGACGACCGAAGAAAAGATGGATGGGTTGTGTAAAAGATGATATGTGCAGGAAGGATGTGAGTGTTGAAATGACGGCTGATAGGGATGAATGGAGAAGAAAACATACTGCGCCGACCCCAAATGATGGGATAAGGGCAAGTCAATGATGAGCGAGTATGTTTGAATGTGAAATGTAATTTGAATGTGGATGGATATGTTGGGAGAGGACGACCGAAGAAAAGATGGATGGATTGTGTAAAAGATGATATGTGCAGGAAGGATGTGAGTGTTGAAATGACGGCTGATAGGGATGAATGGAGAAGAAAACATACTGCGCCGACCCCAAATGATGGGATAAGGGCAAGTCAATGATGAGCGAGTATGTTTGAATGTGAAATGTAATTTGAATGTGGATGGATATGTTGGGAGAGGACGACCGAAGAAAAGATGGATGGATTGTGTAAAAGATGATATGTGCAGGAAGGATGTGAGTGTTGAAATGACGGCTGATAGGGATGAATGGAGAAGAAAACATACTGCGCCGACCCCAAATAATGGGATAAGGGCAAGTCAATGATGAGCGAGTATGTTTGAATGTGAAATGTAATTTGAATGTGGATGGATATGTTGGGAGAGGACGACCGAAGAAAAGATGGATGGGTTGTGTAAAAGATGATATGTGCAGGAAGGATGTGAGTGTTGAAATGACGGCTGATAGGGATGAATGGAGAAGAAAACATACTGCGCCGACCCCAAATGATGGGATAAGGGCAAGTCAATGATGAGCGAGTATGTTTGAATGTGAAATGTAATTTGAATGTGGATGGATATGTTGGGAGAGGACGACCGAAGAAAAGATGGATGGGTTGTGTAAAAGATGATATGTGCAGGAAGGATGTGAGTGTTGAAATGACGGCTGATAAGGATGAATGGAGAAGAAAACATACTGCGCCGACCCCAAATGATGGGATAAGGGCAAGTCAATGATGAGCGTGTATGTTTGAATGTGAAATGTAATTTGAATGTGGATGGATATGTTGGGAGAGGACGACCGAAGAAAAGATGGATGATTGTGTAAAAGATGATATGTGCAGGAAGGATGTGAGTGTTGAAATGACGGCTGATAGAGATGAATGGACGAAGAAAACATACTGCGCCGACCCCAAATGATGGGATAAGGGCAAGTCAATGATGAGCGAATATGTTTTCTCACGATGTTTTCCTTCACCGTAACAGGACAAACGTACATATGGATTCGAATTTCGAAAACACATTGGTACGTGGTGGGGATCGAACCCTTGTGTCACGGCCAGGAGGCAGCGGCCCCAGCCCCCGCGGGTCGGCAGTGGCGTACCAGCGCGGCGGCCTCGCAGGCGGCGCTGATGGCGTTGATCTTGACGACGGCCGGCTCCCACACGAACGACGCGAAGTTGTCCGCGATATCCTCCTTCTGGATGTCCACGCCGAACCAATTCTCGCCTGGGGACAGATGTAACACTACATTTAAATCTTGTTGTTTACACAAAAAAAATTGTCATGGTGCGGTTTGCACATCGCCACAGACATAAAAAACGATGATTAATAAGAGGCATTTCAGTCTATGAAACTGACCAACTTTCATTCCACATTTGAAAATATATATTTTTTAAATAATAATAGTTGGGTTACTGTATGATGAGCTCTGACAGATTAAAATTTTAAAAACTTTTTAATATTATTTCGTTTATTTATTTATTAAGTAAAATTACATACTGTTTAATGATAAAATAAGAGGTGAAGTTACTTTTTAAAAATATTTTAGCTATTATGGTTTTTAAACTGAATATTATAAAAAAAAGTTGTTAAGTTTGAAGAATTTTGAAGCTGTCAAAACTCATCCTATAGTAACCCGAGTATGTAGGTCAGCTGAACAGTTTTGTATTGGAGAACTTCAAAAACATAAGTTGTTCAGTTTAATGGGCAGAGAGCTCACCGTCCGAGAAGTAAAGCGATATTTTGCTAACACATTGACATGTTAAATATTTGCCAGAAGCGGTTTGGATGTAACTTTAATTTTGTTTCAAGTTTGTCTAATTAAGTATTCTGAATAACAAAATTCAGAGCGTGGGCTCGCCTAGCTAGCGGTCACCCATCCTCACCGTGGTGATGCTTCTGCCGCAGCTTGTTAAGCAGCGTGGGTCGACGGTCACCCATCAACACATGCGCACATACACCCACATAACCATAAACACACACACACACACAGACACACACAAACATTCACACAATCACCCCTATTCATACATACACACAAACAACTTTTTTCCCCCTCTATCTATAAATTACTTGTCATTAATAGCATGTTATTCCTCATCGGTCAACTCCATACATCAAGTTAGTCTATCAGCTGACAGCGCGATTTTGTATGAAGAGGCCAACTGTTTTGTTGTCCATCAGGCTATGTTCCTTAGGCAAAGTTGTTTGGTTTCATGGTCTGCTGAACTCTCTCGTAAAGGATAGTAACCCAGTTAATTTGTAATTTGTAAGCTGAACCACTTTCTTGGTCGACCTGCTAGACCGCTATGATCATATCCTCACCGTTGTGGTGCTTCTGCCGCAGCTTGTTGAGCAGCGTGGTGGCGTCGAGGCCGGCGTTGTCGCACAGCTGCCGCGGGATGGCCTCGAAGGCGCGCGCGATGCCGGCCAGCAGCAGCTGCTCCTTGCCAGCGACGCCCTTGGAGTACTCGCGCAGGTGACGGGATAGCGCCATGTCTATTGCGCCTCCGCCTGCAAAATGGACAACAAATGTCAAAGATGGTGGTTAGTTTGATGCTGGATTCCGTGCCAATAGGGGACTATAATCAGACTACTTTTTTTTAATTTTAGTTTCCACAAGGCTTGGCATCTGGAGGCTCAAGATCGAGACAGTTGGCGAAAACGAGGGGAGGCCTTTGCCCAGCAGTGGGACACAAATACGGCTACATAAAAAAAAAACAAACTTCTTAGTTTCTGCTATCGAACATTTTTGCTCTATCTTTAAAACTAACTGAGTTATAAAGGTTTGAAATTCAAGATTAGACAGAGAGGCACATACCCACTCCCACTTGTTACGTAATTTGTTAGTAACGCCATATAATCTCCATAAAAAAAATCTTTTTTGAAAAAGACAGACAAGACATATTGAAGCTTTAAAAAATCACTGTAAATTCGTTTTTCAACAGATTCTGTTCTTTTCTTCGTGAATCGTCTGCTGCTAATCTATATTTTAAAAATAATTCATAAAAATATGGTAAATTTGGGAACAGTCCGATCCCCTTTTATTTTTATTTTTTTATTATTATTACAATACTGGAGAAATGAGTAGTCGTCCTTGCGCAATAGTCAACGCTGGAATAGGGAACTGGAACTAAATAATATAATAAGTGCATGTTCCAAATGGGCGCTATTCAATGAGGAAGGAGCGCTATTGGACGACAAAACGTCAAAACATCCATCTGACATTTGCTCATTCAAGGTCAGCGCTGCCAGTGGCTGGCGTAGCTGAGGTTTCTTGTTAGTGGGGATGCAAGTTTCGTATATCTAAAAATCTAAAAACATATTAAAATTCTTTACTAAGAAATAAAAAAAATGCTTAAAAAAATGGAATTTTTAAATTTTTATTTTTTCAAATCCCGTATCGGACTAACAAAAAAACCTTGACTTTTTGAAGCAGATGAATTTTTTTTTAAATATATTTTCATATAAATAATAATAATTTGATTTAAATCCCGGATCGGATTAACAAAAAACATTAGACTTTTTGAAGCAGTTATCTCTCTCTCTCTTTTCGAGGAAACGTTACGCGCCGCTTCGGTTCGGAACATCAGCGTCACGTGGCCACCCCACACGCACGTCGCTTACCGGCGACGACGGCGTCGTTCTTGATGGTCCGGCGCACGATCATGATGGCGTCGTGCAGGGAGCGCTCCGTCTCCTCGAGGAACTGTTCCGCGCCGCCTCGGAGGATAAGTGTGCACGTTTTGCCTGCTGGACACCCTGTATAAAACCGAAAGAAACACTTAAATTAAATTTAAATAAAAAAATGTGCATCAAAAAAATTATATTAAAATCCCGCCTCGGACATTTTGACCGTTGGACACTGTTATGTATAAAACGCATCTTTTTTATATTCATTATTTTGGCACAACTGTCAAATACATGACGTAGGTTTCATTGATGTCACTACCCTTCCTTTCCTCATTTTCCCCGAGAAAAACACAAAAAGCGAGGGTAGATCAAAAACTACCAACGTCAAGCTGGCAGAAGCAAAGCTCTGTCTATTCGCTCGTCGGCCGCCATCTAGTAAAGTCTATCGTTCGACGATACTATCGAAGGCTTAGCGAATTAGCTATAACACACGCGGCCATCCATATTTGCGCCGTGGTCGCGACTTCTAGCATCAGGGAGGATCACAAGCTAGGAAACAAAGGATTGGACAGTAGCTGCTGAGCGCCATCCATTTCGCAGCCCACTAAGGAAAGAGACCAGCGGTAAGTGTTTTTCTCACACCTTTCTTTCCCCTTGTTCGATTCCCACCCAGACACCCTGTATCGAACCATATTATCAAAAATACAGTATTATCATTTCAATCAACAATGAAGTACGACGAAACGATTATTAAAAAACCCCTTTTGCTCCTAGCGAAATTCACAGGTTGTCGATATTTATTTGATTGATTAAAGGTACAAGTTGGAAGCGAGCTGAACTGCCAACTGCTGACGGCACCTGCAGCGACTGCCGGCAGTTGGCAGTTGCGGTCGCATTACAACTTGTACCTTTACACTTTTCGTCATATTCATAATATTTTAATGCAACGGAGAATATTGGAATGAATTACAAAAAAGTAAAATAATATCGGATTGTTTTCCACAAAAGTGCTAACTAGTTGTTACGCTACATTAACTAAACTATTCTACATCTTAACTGAAATGACTTTATTCGTTAAATACAAGAGCTCACTTTATAATAACGGCGAATTTGGACCGAACTAATATTTAACTTATTTAATCACAATATTACACGACTATTTTACTTGAATGTGAAATCTATCTAAACAAGAAATACATTTGTATACATCTAGCTACATCAAGTATTCGGTCTTACCATCCGGAGCAAGTTCTTTATCGTAGACTGTGGATAAGGAAAAGAGTTAAGAATTAAGGTGGAATTTTTGAAGCGGGCGCGATCACCGTCCTAAAGAAGCGAAAAGTTTAAAATGAAAACATCGCGAGAAAACATGCACCACGTATCTGAGAATAAAACAAAAGTTGTATGTGAAGTCGCCGAATTCACACTGGGCCTGCGCTACCACCAAAAAAAAACGACTTTTCATACAAAATACACAATCAACTTTACTAATTTGTATGGGAGGCAGAAATTTTTTTGGGGGATTTCAACCCATGTTCCTTGGAAAGTTGTTGCTTATGATGATCTGAATATTATATTTAAATTTTGCTAAGGATTACAAACTCATGCTGTATAAATGAGCTGGTAACAGAAACTACAAAAAACATGGCAAAATGAGGCTTCATAGACCAGGTGCATAAGCATAGCAGTGATTGTAGAGTCCTGTTTCAAAGTTTGGCACAATGCTCTTATCCACTGTGTTGACAATCGTTGGGTTGTCACAGCCTGGAGGCCCTTGCACAACTCTAGAGGCCCTTATGTACGCGGCATCATATAATGCCGTTGCAGTTTCAGTAGCCTCCGTGGCCGAGTGGTCGAGATTTCGACGTCCATTACGGAGATTCCGGTTTCGATTCCCGGCGGGGACACTATCAAGCAAAAATCTCTTTGTGAGACTTTCCCCAGTTTGCTTAGGACATTGCAGGCTGAATCACCTGATTGTCCGAAAAGAAAGATGATTCCATGCTTCGGAAGGCACGTTAAGCCGCTGGTCTCGGCTACTATCTAGTCGTTACATGAGCCAAGTCAGTGGCCTTTGCGGCTCTATAACACTGACACCAGGGTTTGTAAGGTCGGTTGTCGACCTTACAACCCACACGATGATGATATCCGTGGTGTGTGTGTGTGTACTGACCGGTGAAGAAGTTGTACCGCTCCCCGCCGACCTGCCTCTCGGTGAAGTGTGCGCAGTGGCCCAGCGCTTCGGGCTTCAGTTCGCGCACCGAGGATAGGACTGCGCCCCCGCAGGCCCGCTGGGTGCGACGCATGTCTTCGTCCGTCACGCGACCCGCGCAGAACATGTCCCTGAATGGTTGAAATCAATTTTATAATAACATAATCAAATGACTCCGGCGCGATAATGCTCTAATCCCTTTTTTAAATCCAGCTGTATTTTTGTTTTTATGACACATATGAGATAGAAAATGATTCAGATGAAAGAATCATATAATTTTGAATAAATAATAACAATAACAGCAAATAAAATAATAACATATTCTCTAAGTTCAAATTCGATGATTGACAGATGTCCATCTCCAGTCCCTTTCTATATTTAAAAGGCGAAAAGAAAGGACGAACTTATCAAGGATTAGAACACAATTTCCTGAATCGGCCCTAAAGATGTTACAAAAATAGGCAACACATTAACGTATTTCGTGTAAAAATTTAACGTAATAGTTCAATTAATGCACGCATTCCGTATCTCATAGCCTTATTTTAAAATTCCTAATAAAATATTAACTGAAAAGGCGACCACATACTAATGTAATGTACAGATCCTTGGAGGCTTTTATCTAGCAGTGGATTTCTAAAGGCTGCAATGTACCTGTCTGCGAAGTACTGCGTGGCGACGTCGCCTATGGGCAGCTTGCTGAGCACCACGTTGGCCCCGCTGTATGTACCTGTCTGCCAAGTGTGTACCTGTCTGCGAAGTACTGCGTGGCGACGTCGCCTATGGGCAGCTTGCTGAGCACCACGTTGGCCCCGCTGTATGTACCTGTCTGCCAAGTGTGTACCTGTCTGCGAAGTACTGCGTGGCGACGTCGCCTATGGGCAGCTTGCTGAGCACCACGTTGGCCCCGCTGTATGTACCTGTCTGCCAAGTGTGTACCTGTCTGCGAAGTACTGCGTGGCGACGTCGCCTATGGGCAGCTTGCTGAGCACCACGTTGGCCCCGCTGTATGTACCTGTCTGCCAAGTGTGTACCTGTCTGCGAAGTACTGCGTGGCGACGTCGCCTATGGGCAGCTTGCTGAGCACCACGTTGGCCCCGCTGTATGTACCTGTCTGCCAAGTGTGTACCTGTCTGCGAAGTACTGCGTGGCGACGTCGCCTATGGGCAGCTTGCTGAGCACCACGTTGGCCCCGCTGTATGTACCTGTCTGCCAAGTGTGTACCTGTCTGCGAAGTACTGCGTGGCGACGTCGCCTATGGGCAGCTTGCTGAGCACCACGTTGGCCCCGCTGTATGTACCTGTCTGCCAAGTGTGTACCTGTCTGCGAAGTACTGCGTGGCGACGCCGCCTATGGGCAGCTTGCTGAGCACCACGTTGGCCCCGCTGTATGTACCTGTCTGCCAAGTGTGTACCTGTCTGCGAAGTACTGCGTGGCGACGCCGCCTATGGGCAGCTTGCTGAGCACCACGTTGGCCCCGCTGTATGTACCTGTCTGCCAAGTGTGTACCTGTCTGCGAAGTACTGCGTGGCGACGTCGCCTATGGGCAGCTTGCTGAGCACCACGTTGGCCCCGCTGTATGTACCTGTCTGCCAAGTGTGTACCTGTCTGCGAAGTACTGCGTGGCGACGCCGCCTATGGGCAGCTTGCTGAGCACCACGTTGGCCCCGCTGTATGTACCTGTCTGCCAAGTGTGTAACTGTCTGCGAAGTACTGCGTGGCGACGCCGCCTATGGGCAGCTTGCTGAGCACCACGTTGGCCCCGCTGTATGTACCTGTCTACCAAGTGTGTACCTGTCTGCGAAGTACTGCGTGGCGACGCCGCCTATGGGCAGCTTGCTGAGCACCACGTTGGCCCCGCTGTATGTACCTGTCTGCCAAGTGTGTACCTGTCTGCGAAGTACTGCGTGGCGACGTCGCCTATGGGCAGCTTGCTGAGCACCACGTTGGCCCCGCTGTATGTACCTGTCTACCAAGTGTGTACCTGTCTGCGAAGTACTGCGTGGCGACGTCGCCTATGGGCAGCTTGCTGAGCACCACGTTGGCCCCGCTGTATGTACCTCTCTACCAAGTGTGTACCTGTCTGCGAAGTACTGCGTGGCGACGTCGCCTATGGGCAGCTTGCTGAGCACCACGTTGGCCCCGCTGTATGTACCTGTCTGCCAAGTGTGTACCTGTCTGCGAAGTACTGCGTGGCGACGTCGCCTATGGGCAGCTTGCTGAGCACCACGTTGGCCCCACTGTATGTACCTGTCTGCCAAGTGTGTACCTGTCTGCGAAGTACTGCGTGGCGACGTCGCCTATGGGCAGCTTGCTGAGCACCACGTTGGCCCCGCTGTATGTACCTGTCTGCCAAGTGTGTACCTGTCTGCGAAGTACTGCGTGGCGACGTCGCCTATGGGCAGCTTGCTGAGCACCACGTTGGCCTCGCTGTATGTACCTGTCTACCAAGTGTGTACCTGTCTGCGAAGTACTGCGTGGCGACGTCGCCTATGGGCAGCTTGCTGAGCACCACGTTGGCCCCGCTGTATGTACCCGTCTGCCAAGTGTGTACCTGTCTGCGAAGTACTGCGTGGCAACGTCGCCTATGGGCAGCTTGCTGAGCACCACGTTGGCCCCGCTGTATGTACCTGTCTACCAAGTGCATACCTGTCTGCGAAGTACTGCGTGGCGACGTCGCCTATGGGCAGCTTGCTGAGCACCACGTTGGCCCCGCTGTATGTACCTGTCTACCAAGTGTATACCTGTCTGCGAAGTACTGCGTGGCGACGTCGCCTATGGGCAGCTTGCTGAGCACCACGTTGGCCCCGCTGTATGTACCTGTCTACCAAGTGTATACCTGTCTGCGAAGTACTGCGTGGCGACGTCGCCTATGGGCAGCTTGCTGAGCACCACGTTGGCCCCGCTGTATGTACCTGTCTACCAAGTGTATACCTGTCTGCGAAGTACTGCGTGGCGACGTCGCCTATGGGCAGCTTGCTGAGCACCACGTTGGCCCCGCTGGCGTGCAGGGCTGCCAGCTTGTCGTACAGGATCTGCCACTCGGCGTCTACCACCTTCTGGTATTCGCGCACGTTGTCTACTCGCACCTGGACATAAGGAAGTGTTTATTTAAAGTCTGCATCTGCTATAGTACAGGTACAAAGTAATTAGAACAGTTGAAAAGAAAAAAAGGAAGTATTACCATTGATTTTGGATTATAATTCTTTTTCTTTAATTTTTCTTTCTTTTTTTGTAGTGTCAATGTGTGCAAATGTTTTTTATCTTGAATAGTACACAAAAAAAAAAACAAAAAAAAAGTTTTTTTTTTAAATAGTCGCCATTTCCTGACACTACAAAAAAAAAGAAAGAAAAAAAAAACATTTATTTCCATAGGATGTTATTATGTAACAACATCCTATGGAAATAAATGTTTTTTATCTTGATTTTTTTTTAATAGTCGCCATTTCCTGACACTACAAAAAAAAAAGAAAGAAAAAATAAAGAAAAATAATTATAATCCAAAATCAATGGCAATACTTCTTTTTTTTCTTCTCAACTGTTCTAATTACTTTGTACTGTACTATAGCAGATGCAGACTTAATAATAACAATCGTTTATTACTTGAAGCCTTAAAAACTAATTACAATACTTACAGTATTTGACACTCGTATTTACTTAAGGACTAGGCGTACATCAATGGGTTATTGTTGACGCTAAAATGGGTCGAACCTGTGCTTAGATCCGTCATTAATATTCGGAAATTATTAGCCAAGAAATGTAACGCAACTGTTGTTAATTAATCATTTATAATTATAATCCAGATATCGGAACTTCTTCATTTTTAAAGGAAATCTCATTTTTTAAATTTTTTATAATGATATTGCTAGCTCATTTCTGAATTATGAATTTCAATTTTGTATATCTACTACTAACTTTAACATAAATTCTACAAAATAACGCAAAATTTGCGATACCAATTTGGTATTTATTCTTCAGAGCAAATGGCTCGTTGTATGCGGCTGTCAAGACGTATTGACGCAGCGGCGCAGACGACGACGCTAAGCGCCGCAGACAAAGGAATGTTAAAATATCGCGCGCGCCGCATATAGAATATTAATATCTTGTTTATAAGTACATTACGTTACCTCAGCATTGTCCCTTTCAGCCTTGAGTTCGAGCTCGATGTTAAGTAGCGCGATCTTGCAGTCGTTATATGTCTTCGGCTGCATCTCGAAGCCGGCGTAAGAGAACGTCTTCTTGAACGCCACTCCTGCTACCAAGAACGAGTCTTCGAGGGCTCCTCCTGACACCTTCTTGATGCCTGGTAACGAAAAAACAATAAATTATGTAATGAATGCCAGCAAATTAGTAATTATAGTAAGCGGTTGTCAAAAATATTCTATATTTAAAGTAAAAACCCATCATAAATGTTTTTGTCAACAAGAATATTCGGAAATTGGATCCGTGTTTATAATCATAGGGTTTTTTCTTCTTCTTAGCGAGTTAATAAGGTTTTCTCCGACACGCTCGAAAATGTGATCATTACTATAAAAAAACAGTACGCAAAGTGACTAATTTTTGGACGAAACATTGCTCCATACGTCCCATACATAAGTTCTAATATTTATCACTTTATCCTCTACTTCGACTTCTTGAACCATTCATTGTTATAACATTTTCCTAATTCAATGATGAGTTAACTCCTTCATGAAAAATAAGTACCAAAATAAATACATAGTACGATACAATTAAAAGCGACGAAAATTCGAAAATCCCATATAGCGCACTTTTTTTTGTGCTAGTGTCACACAGAGCATACAGCCAACTCAAATTACTACTATTTTTATAGGATTCATATAAAATTTATTTAATATAAATAAATAATTAAAAAAAAAAAAAACTTTTTTTAGATTTTTTTGTATATTTTTTGTTGAGGGTATATTACCGATCATATCGAGCGGCAGCAGCGGCGCGTCTAACGACAGTACGGCGTCCACCACCATCTTGGAGAAGTGTCCCTTCTGCTGGTGGATCAGCTTGGACGACATGGCGGTCACGGCGCACTTCTGAAGCAGGTCCCTGACGAATACAGATGGCGATAAGTAGGTTTCAATTTACTGATCTGGGGATTTTAATCTTTTTTCATACATCCGCCTCTGCCTCTGGGCTTGTGGTGGTTTGTTTAAAGCGTTTTTAAAATGTGCACAAACCAATGCAGGTGAATTTATTTTACCTTCTCTATCTTTACATAGTATAAAACAAAGTCGCTCTTCGCGTCTGTCTGTCTGTATGTCCCCTGTTCAATGTGTAGTCCCTAAGTCGCCTCTTACGACACCCACGGGAAGAGTAGGGGTTGGTGACAAATGTATTCTACTCTGCCGTCACCACATGGCTTTATTATTGCGTTTTTCTTTTCAGCAGCAAAAGTGTTAACAATGCCTACCGTAGTTCCTCAGGCGACTTCTTCTCTACCGTAATGGCCATCTCGTGCACCTTGTCGATGGCGAGTTTCGATGCCGTGCGCACCGCTCGGACTATGATGCGCGGGTGCACTCCTGTTAATACAAAACGTAAGGCGTTAAGAAAAAGAAAAGGTACATATTGCAAATGTTTTCTTTTTTTAGGAACAGAGCCTATGAATACGATTTTTCTTATATGTAGGATACAGAGCGCTATTAGTCCTATCGGCGACTGAGTGAAATTGTATCTACTTCTTCAGAGTGTACCAGCGGCGTAAAGCGCCATATTTCGAGTAAATGTAATTGAATTTATTATTAATTTCATTTTTATATTCTGTGTGTTGTGTTAGTAAATGTTTGTCTTTAGCAGAGCCCATGTTGATGCCTAGCGTTGGAACACCTTTACTAAAGCGTCATCTTATTATTATTGTTGTGTTAGTAAATGTTTCTCTTTGGCAGAGCCCAAGTTGATGCCTATCGTTGGAACACCTTTACTAAAGCGTCATCTTATTATTATTGTTGTGTTAGTAAATGTTTCTCTTTAGCAGAGCCCAAGTTGATGCCTAGCGTTGGAACACCTTTACTAAAGCGTCATCTTATTATTATTGTTGTGTTAGTAAATGTTTCTCTTTAGCAGAGCCCAAGTTGATGCCTAGCGTTGGAACACCTTTACTAAAGCGTCATCTTATTATTATTGTTGTGTTAGTAAATGTTTGTCTTTAGCAGAGCCCAAGTTGATGCCTAGCGTTGGAACACCTTTACTAAAGCGTCATCTTATTATTATTGTTGTGTTAGTAAATGTTTCTCTTTGGCAGAGCCCAAGTTGATGCCTAGCGTTGGAACACCTTTACTAAAGCGTCATCTTATTATTATTGTTGTGTTAGTAAATGTTTCTCTTTGGCAGAGCCCAAGTTGATGCCTAGCGTTGGAACACCTTTACTAAAGCGTCATCTTATTATTATTATTGTTGTGTTAGTAAATGTTTCTCTTTGGCAGAGCCCAAGTTGATGCCTAGCGTTGGAACACCTTTACTAAAGCGTCATCTTATTATTATTGTTGTGTTAGTAAATGTTTCTCTTTGGCAGAGCCCAAGTTGATGCCTAGCGTTGGAACACCTTTACTAAAGCGTCATCTTATTATTATTGTTGTGTTAGTAAATGTTTCTCTTTGGCAGAGCCCAAGTTGATGCCTAGCGTTGGAACACCTTTACTAAAGCGTCATCTTATTATTATTGTTGTGTTAGTAAATGTTTCTCTTTGGCAGAGCCCAAGTTGATGCCTAGCGTTGGAACACCTTTACTAAAGCGTCATCTTATTACTATTGTTGTGTTAGTAAATGTTTCTCTTTGGCAGAGCCCAAGTTGATGCCTAGCGTTGGAACACCTTTAAGCGTCATCTTATTATTATTGTTGATGTAAGGTCAACTACACTACAAAATATGTACACCCATCATAAAAATTGCTGTCCACAAAACATATTCGGAAATTGGATCCGTGTTTATAATCATTGGGTGTTGTGTCATTTGTATATTGCTAAATGTAAGGCTTGTGATTATAATATCATCATAAGAATCAATAAAACATATTTCTTTTTATTGCTTACCTTCTTCAACAAAAGACTTCATCCTCTTCAAGATCTCTCCAGCGAGGATCACAACGGATGTGGTGCCATCGCCGACCTGGAATCACATCATCTCTTATACAAACAATCTTATACATTTAAAGATATTCTGTATCCAAAGGATATAATAAAACCCATCATAAATGTTTTCGTCCACAAAAATATTCGGAAATTGGATCCGTGTTTATAATCACAGGGTTTTATGACTATCGGTACAAATTTTAAGTCTGTTATTTTCTTCATCAATGATAGTATTATTTTAGTAAAATTTTACATGTCATGTTACACATGTTCTATTAATTAAAATGCTCATTAAATTGTTGATGAATAATAAAAGATACTTAGAATATTTAAAAGTCTCAATGAAAATTCTGCTATAATGTTACCTCGGCATCCTGTGACTTGGCAATATCCACCAGAGTTTTGGCAGCTGGGTGCACAACGTCTAACAACTGAAAAATAATAATAATTTAGTAATTAATTCACTTTGTGAATGTATTACTCATCAAGATTTACGTAGGTACAATATAATACACTTAAGATTAGAAAAGTTGAAAAAGAAATGTTTTTCTTTCCTACATAATGTTGTATGAATAGTTTTTATGTCAATCTAATATATAATGATTTAAGTAGCACACACTTACAAATTAAATTAAATTAATAAAGATTGAGTTTTGAAAAACCTGAACATGGAATAACAAATGGATTTTCCATACCTTCATGATAGTAGCTCCATCATTAGATATGACAGCTTTTCCTTGGTGATCCACTATCAGCTTATCCATTCCGCGAGGGCCAAGAGTTGTGCGCACCTGAATATAGAAATAGAACACCTATAATAGTGGTAGTACTGTACTACTGGGTTTCCTGGAAGAGTTGGGTTGGCTCGAATGACACTGCATTCCCACCCACACTCAAAATAGGCGCATTAGACATCGAGTTGCTGAAACCAGCCCGTTTTGACAATTGAAATGAAATAATAATTTATTTGTTAAAAAAAAAATTACTAAAGATCGACAATTGACAATAGTGGTAGTAATATGTGACATTGTGAGCAATTGGAATTACAGTCACTGTTTATAAATCAATCCATAATATATTATTGGGATAGACCTTTATTGGTATTATTTCTAATTAGTGACTGGATGTTTAATTTATTAACAGATTCAATGATGTCACATACCGCATCAACGACCAGGCCGCAAGCATTGATGTTGGAGATGACCTGTGGCTTCCCCTGGGATTGGTCAGTCCCCTCTTTCAGTAGTAAGATTTGAGGTTGCTGTGGACAATACATTTAAAACATTAAGTGTGTGGAATTTTCGTATAATACTGGCCTGTATGGTTTTTGTAACTTAAACAAGTAACTGTTACTCTTTTCAATCTTTCATTCACTGAAAGATGTAGTTTGCAACATTGCTTGATGATCCATACACAAGTTGACTCATTCTGTGGCATAGTACAAAGACATTTTAACAATTTTATATATAAAATAAATATCCATAAGCAGAGTAATGTTTTTACATAGTAATGTAACAATCAGCTAATTTCAGCGTAGATTTTACCTAAATAAAATTCTCATCAGATCAGAGCAATAATGAAAAAAAAACTGAAATCTTCGAATAAAGGTTTATGTTATTGGAAAATTTACGTGATTTAAGGTATATTTAACGAAAAATAAAACTGATAACTTAAAGTTTTCAGTCAAGTATCGCAGATCACATGAGCAGACGGCCGGAGGCAAACATTTTTGAGCTCCAGAACATTCGAGTGTATTAAGTAAAAACTATAAAATTGGTATAAACCTAGCCTTATATCTTTTATTTTATATATCATTTTATACTGAAAATATAACGGATAAATAGATAAAAACATTTATTTTCGGAATTTTTAACTTACCATTTTGAAACACAAATATTAACGTAAATACACTTTTTCAACACGAAATACTGGTTTATCAGTAATATATACGGTCGATTTACTTTAATTATCGCAATAAAAACAGAAATAAGTCAAAGATTACTGTGGAAAACTGAAATTGAAGTATTCCCAAAGAAATATTTATTTTCAGTATTTACGAAATAAATATCACCGTGACAATGACAGTACTGACTGTTCACCCTGGGCGCATTCCGAATAAGACTTTCAGCACTGTCAGCGATCAGAAAAGCAAAAAAACGTATGAGTCTATTTTAGCGCGTCTCAGAACGCAGGGCTCGAGCCTTTCCTGAATTCGGGCGATATTAAGCGCCCACTACACTCTCGTCCGAAGTTCTTCGATGAAGTGTCAAATTGGTGTCAAAGTGAAGCCCGAAACGAAGCGAACTGCACGAAGTGCCTCTCTATACTCTCGTCCTCGGCTTACTTCGATCAACTTCACGAGTAGTGTAGTGGACGCTTTAGCTTAACATCTTAACAAAATGTTAACTGAAGTCTTGATCATGCTTGTATTGTCTTTTGGATTTTTTTACCATCAAATGTAGATGACGTCATAGGAGATATTCAAACTCATTTTGGCCGCGTTCCGATTTGCGCTGACATCACTTTGAGTACCCAAAACCGCGTACTGAATCACTGTCATTGGGATTACGGCAGCCATTGTGACGTCACGGATTGCGTCATGACCGTCGCCATCTTCAGCTAACGGCGCCCAGCGAAATTCACGTAAGCGTAATGTCAAATTCGACTTTGACATATTGTTTATTTATTTTTAAAAGTTAAATGTTTAAATGTAAAATTAACGTGTCTTATATTTATTTGGTTGAACAAAATTAAAAACACGTTATTCAATTATGAAATGGTGATAAATTACTGAAATATTTTTGTAGGTTAGGGTTGCCAGATGTTCGATAGTAAAAGTATCGAGTAGGTTATGTAATATATTACGATAGTTTTGGCTCAAGCACATACATACACAAGATAATATCATAGGCAATCTGATAAAATATAAATATCAAACATGCTTTTTTGTATTTTTTTAATTTTACGTGCCTATTTACATCTCCATTTTTAAAAATTCGCATACCTTTTCTTATTTTAGTTTTCACAGCTGTACGATACTTTTTTAATACTTATAATAATTTAGAAATTTGCCAGTTTTGGTACGGTAATCAACATCTGGCAAGACTGAGTTATAAGCAGTTTCAGCGCGGTCAAACGCCTTTCCGTTTTGATTTCACTCATGAGCTGTATTATCGCGATTTCTGAATCGGTACGCGAGTAATCGCTGTCAGTACTTTGAGCAGTGGAATCTAATTCGGAATACACCCTTTATGTGCCCCGCCGTCTGCGTTGAGTTAGCAGCCTCACCATCGATTTTGATGGTTTTAACCATGTCAAAAAATTGTTAGGAATAGGTTTAAATTTGTTTATAAGTCTCAGAAAAAGTTTGATTGTATTTCAGAAGATATTTGAGTATCTTACTGACGCTTCTAGATCGACGTCAAGCTAGCAGCCTCACCAAGATAGACTGGCTCTATCATTATGATTTATATGTCAAAAAATTGTAAGTAAATGGTTTATCTTGCATACAAAGTTTCAACGAAATCAGTTCAGTAGGAGCCGAGATATTACACCCCCTTGGTGAGGCTTCCAGCTTGACGCTTGACGCGAAGACGATTCCCGTCAAACGGAGGTATGTCCAAGCAAAGTAAATATACCAAAAAATTGTTAGGAATAGGTTTATCTTATTCCAGCAAAAAAACTTTCAATTCGTTGGGACGTTTACTCAGAAAATGATTCTAAACTTCTACATACTTATTAATTTTCCAACCGTCAATCAATTTTAAACTTTCTCTGAGTAGAAATAGGGTTGAAATTGGTGGTTTAGCCTTTGACAGGTACACTTATGCTGCCCATTTTTTAATGGGCAGCATTGAGGGCGCATTCCGAATCGGACTTTTAGCACTGTCAGCGATCAGAAAAGCAAAAAAAACGTATGAGTTTTGACTGCTGGGCCCCGTTTCACGAAGTAACAAGTTACTAGTAACAAACTAGTTACAATAATTTGAAATAATGTGACAGGCTGGCTGGACAATTCTTCCAAATGCGTAGCTAATTCGCCCAAACTGTAAGCCCTTCACCGACCCCTACTCTTCCCGTGGGTGTCGTAAGAGGTGACTTAGGGACTACACATTGAACAGGGAACGGGCAGCAGCGCTCTCTGATACAGTTACATTTTAATCTGCGATCTCCAACCCACCTGCCAAGCGTGGAGATTATGGCAAAACCCTCCACTTAAGTGGAGGAGGCTCATAGTCCAGCAGTGGACTGTAACGGGCCGTTGATGTAAGCCCTTATCGTTTTATCTCATTATCTACGCAATGTACATCGAATTGTACTTGTAATTTGTAACTTGTATTTAGCTTCGAGAAACGGCCCCCGAACGTGATTACGGGTGCTTTAATCGATTTTAGCGCGTCTTGGAACGCAGGGGCAATGTGCGTGAAAAAAAAAACAATGTCACTGTCAGTCATACTGCAATATATATTTTGCAGGTTGCATTTTTATTTTAGTTTTCGTTTGTGCTATGTTGAGTGTATACGTTGTCATTGGCAAAATACGTCCAATCTAGACGTGAAGCCATTTAAAAAAAAAAAAAAAAATTATTAGTTTATCGATAAAATGGCACAATAACGTGAACTTAAATTGTGCATTCCATTAAACAATGAGTTCTGACTCTGACGATGAGAATGTTATTCGGTACGGCACCCCTCTTGAGCCTTACGAGGAAGGTAAGCTACTTTCGGAAACACTTAATTTTATATTTATTAACATTATTTTAGCCCAATAGGAACACCTGCATTCCCTTTTACACCTTACCAATAAATCGTATTTAATATGCGATTTAACAGCAAAAAATATGCTTTAATAAACATAACCACAACTTACCAAGTTGTTTAGTTTTAGCTACCTACTATACCTACATAATGTTAATGATCAATGAGATGTAACATGCAAAAGTTAATAAAGTATTCACTTAATTTCATATCTGAAGAGATTGTAAAGGTATTGCGAATAGAGTGGCCTGACTGATGTATGTTAAATATCCTATAGCATTTTTTTTGTTATTATTGAACATTACCTGGTTGACCGAGCTTAGCTCGTTTATTTTTTTTGTAAGACACCTACGCATTTCGATAAACTCTACTTACTTCATACGTTCAGAAGAAAGTACATGCGGCTAGACATAGTAGCACCACTCTTACACTTTAAACAAGCAAGATAAGAATAATAAGGATCTCGGAAACATACGGCTGCAACAATTTCGCAATTTAGTTTCGGAGGCAATAAATCGATCTAGCTTATAAAATAGATTTCCTCGTATTTTCAGGCTTAAAAGAATTGATACGCGATATCATTGGATGGAGGAGGCCTTTACCCTAAAGGGATCTGTTAGCAATCAACATTGAAATGTAAATAGAATGAAAACTTTGTTAAACAGAATTAAAAAGGCTTTATTATTATTATTATTATTATCATTGAAATAGAAAGGTAATTTTGGCTCAGTCGGGACACCGCAAGTTTGCAGTTTGAATCTCAACAAATATATTTTTTTTATTCTTTCATTTAGTTATTTAAATACAAAAATGAAAGAAAATTTCTGATAAATTTTTTGGTGGTCTGAAAGTTTTCCATCAGATGGCCCGAGTAAAATGAGGAAAAGAATATATTATGTATTATAAAATAATAGGATGGGACTTTTGATAGGAATTAGAAAGGATTATTATAGGAAAATAAATTATTCCCATACCAACTAACCTACCAACTTAATAGCAGTAGTTCCAATTTTGGCCACTTCACAGATACAGTGGTAAAGGGGGCGCTATATAAATTTGCATTTATTTAGGTTGCATGGATAATTTCGATGAAATTTAGCATTATATGGGGTTTCGGGAGCGATAAATTGATCTACTAGGTTTAATTTTTAGTAAAAATAGATTTCCCTGCATTGAATTAGGATCGGAATTTGGATAGAATTCAGAAAGGAAAATAAATTATTATTCCCATGCCTAACAGTTGTAAAGGCAGTGCTAGTAGTAATATAAAATTGAATTTGTTGAGGTTGCGTGGATTAAATAACGTCTCCGTGGATAAAATAGCATTTTCCATTTCTGTGTTACATATCTGAAAAAATTACTGAAAATACTTTTAAATGCTTTTTTAGAAGAAAATTTCGTCACTATCTGAGTTGTAGTGCCATCTGTTGCAGAACTTTCGGTGTAAGAAAAACGAAGTGATTTTCTGTAAAGGTATTTTAATTGAACTAAGTAAATGAATCGCAAAAATCAGACAAAATTGATAAACCGAATTAATAAACAGAAGAAAAACTCTATTACAAGACAGGAAGAAGAACAAACGAGACATATCTGAAATAAGTAAGAAAATAAACACAAGTATAAGATTACACAGGAAAAAGAAACGAGAAGAAAACATACTTTACCATATCGAAAAATCAGGTGGCATAAAGAAAGCGCTAAATGAACTGAACGAAACTAAAAACTGGATACCTAAAATGAAGAACAAAACGAAAAAATCCGAAACGAACAGGAAAGAAATAATCAAAACTGCCACACAATTCTATAAACTTCTTTATGAAGACAAAGAAAGGACAGTAGAACCAAAAATAGATACCGCAGACAATGTTCCACTGATCCTGAAATGCGAAGTAGAGAAGGCTGTGAAGTCACAGAAAAATTTCAAGTCGGCTGGGGAAGATGGGATAACTAACGAATTACTCAAAGGTACACTGGAAGAAATAATAGAACACCTTACAAAACTATTTAACGACATACTAAACACGGAGGAGATCTCCGAACAGTGGAACAAAAGCTCAATAATCCTGATACACAAAAAAGGCGAAAAGGATCAAATAAATAACTATAGGCCTATCAGTATAAAAGTCTTCTCAAAAATAATCCTAGCACGCATAGAAAAAATTTTAGACGAAAACCAACCGGCTGAACAGGCAGGGTTTAGAACCAACTTCTCCACAATTGACCATATCCACGTGCTAAGACAAGTAATAGAAAAATGTAACGAATTCTGCTACAAGTACTATATCGCATTTGTTGACTACAACAAAGCATTCGACTCTTTAAAACACAAAATGATATGGGAAGCACTAGGAAAACAAGGGGTAGATAAGAAATACATCCAAATTCTAAAACAAATTTACAATAATAGTTCTGCAAAAATACAGTTGGATAGGAAAGGCGAATCATTCCAGATACAAAAAGGTGTACGTCAAGGAGATCCACTTTCCCCGAAACTCTTCTCCGCTGTACTGGAGCAGGTATTCCGAAATTTAGAATGGGACGACTATGGGATAAACATTAATGGTACAAAACTGCATCATCTCAGATTTGCCGATGACCTAGTCCTAATAAGCCATACACCCACAGAACTACAAGAAATGCTGCAAAATCTAGCAGACCAAAGTGAAAAAGTAGGGTTAACAATGAACGAATCAAAAACTAAAGTCATGACAAATGGACACAAAACCACTATCGCTATTAACGACAACATCATAGAATTTGTGGATGAATATGAATATCTTGGCCAGACCATAGCCACTGCTGACATCATTGACAAGGAAATCACGAAACGAATCGCAAATTCATGGAAACGCTTCTGGTCTCTCAAGGAAGTTATGAAAAACAAGGATATACACTTGAAGGCAAAAAGTAAGGTTTTCAACTCTTGCATTCTACCATGCCTACCATACGGTTGCGAAACTTGGGCATTAACAAAGAACAATCTTAAAAAGCTTCAAGTTTGCCAAAACAGTATGGAAAGAAGTATTTTACATCTCAAACTGAAAGACAAAGTAAAATTGACCAAAATAAGGAAAAAAAACAAAAGTAATAGGGATCACCGATACAATAAAAAAGAGGAAATGGAAATGGACAGGACACATGGTAAGAGAAGGCAGGGATAAATGGACTGAAAGAATAACACCATGGTACCCAAGAGAGGGGAAAAGGAGGAGAGGCAGGCCAATCAGAAGATGGGAGGACGAAATAAAGGAAGTAGCGGGAAAGCAGTGGACAAAAGAAGCACGGGACAGAGTGAAATGGAAGTTCCTGGAAGAGGCTTTTGTCAAGAAAGACAAGCTAGGGGAGAAGTAGAAAAAAAAAAACTAAAACAAAAGAAAATTATTTAAATACATTTATTATATTATTGTTAAGTTGCACGAATTGTCCCTAGAAATAAGCTATAAAAAATAAACAAAAATAAATAAATAAGTAAATGAAAAAATAAGTAATAACAACGACGACGACGGTAAGTAATAAATAAAAAAACATACCTATAAAAATTGCTCTATCTGTTGGAAAAAATTTAGACCATGAAAAAATAAGGTACTAAATAAGAATTTTTTATTTCTGTCATTTTTGTATTTAAATAACTAAATGAAAGAATTAAAAAGTTAAAAACAAACAAAAAAAAGAAACATGAACAAAAAATAAAAAAGTACATTCATGTGGATTCGATCGTCTGACCTTCGGTTTCATTGACTCCCGGTTCCCCAACAGAGCCACCGCTATAACATATTATGCAAAGGTGTTTATAATTTTATAGATGAAGTACCCTCAAAGAAGAAATTCCAGCAGCCGGCTGAGCAGTATGCTGTAGACGACCATGGTCGGAGGAGGTTCCACGGGGCCTTCACTGGGGGCTTCTCAGCAGGGTTCCAGAACACTGTCGGCACAGCTGAAGGATGGACTCCTGCTACCTTCAAGAGCTCAAGAGTTGAGAAGGCCCAGAGATCTGTAAGTATTTGGAATCTAGCAATTGTATTCAATTCAATTCAATAATTCAATGCAAAGCCTAATTTGAATTATGACAAATGCTGTGACAGAATAAAGAAGTCAAAAATAAGAGGCAACACAGACAGCAGATTTTTTTTTAAGTTTTATGGTCCGGTTACTAAGGATAGCAGATTTTCATTTGTCTTGCCTTGTAAATAGTATGCATGTATTCAATAATTTAGTGGAGAAGTGAACAAAGGTAGAACTACTACTACTACATTAATGTATTTTTATCTTACCTCACCTGTACACAGAACACTATTACTCCTGGCGGATTTTGCACCTGTAACTGGCAATAAATGTTATTTTTTTTTTTGTTTTTACTGACCTGAAGTTGTTGTTCTAACTCTAAATGACTGATGATATTTAATGTTATTATATTTATTATTAGTTTGTTTTTATAAACTACAGTATAAAATAAAGTCTCTTTAGTCATAATCACAATCATCATGAATAAAATTGCTTTGGGTTGATGATAATGGACTTTATTTTGATGTGACTTGACAGAGCCAAAGACCTGAAGACTTCATGGACGATGAGGACCGCAGTGAGTTTGGCATCGCGCCGCGCCACGTGCAGACTCACAGCGAGTTCTCGGGGCAAAAGCGGCCAAGGCAGAGGCAGTTCCATGATGGGCCTATCCCGGGTAATAATCATAAGATTCTTCAACTAATAGCAAGAAGGGTTTCTACGGGTATAAAATTTGAATTTATAATGATAATCAACAATATAAAAATGGCCGCATCAAAATTTTTTAGTATAAAATTTTACCATCTAAGTAACAAAGCCATTAAATATCTTTTTGTTCATATGAACATTATATCCCAGAAACATTGGCACTGATTCAGGAAATCATGCTCTAATTCTAATTTTAAAATCCAGCTGTCCTTTTCATTTTTATGACTGATGAATTCAGAATAATTCAGATGAACAAATTATATTATTTTGAATGAACGATTACCTAAAATAAGCGTGTAGCCGTCAGATTAAGAGATTTTTTAATTGGATGTTTTACAAATGTTCTCTAAAATTGTGCAATCGAAACATCGATTAAAATTAGATGTTTGACAGCTCTAATATTAGGATGGCCATCTCCTATAAGTTTAGGTGAAAAACACTGACGAACATAAATTAAAGAAAGAAAGAAAGAAAAATCAATCAATTAAGGATTAGAGTGTGACTGTGTGAATCGCTACCATTACCTGTCTAGAAATAAAATCCAACTGGTAAAGATAAAAGGTTATTTATCTAAACTAAATACAAAAATCGGTAGAAAGAAGGATGCATTAATAATATGATTAATTTACCAAACAAAGAACTTTAACCATGACACTCTTCAGAGCATACTGTCAGAGTTTTTACACGTGCAGCCTGTGGAACAACTTCACGCGGTGGGCGTACAGCGCACTTCGCGTGCAGTACAACGATGCTCTCAGGATTCTGTTGAAAATGCCGCGTTATTGTAGCGCCTCTGCCATGTTCGCGGAAGCGCATACTGATGACTTTTATGCCATAATAAGGAAACGAAGCGCTTCGTTAATGGCTCGCCTACAAGCTAGTACCAATGGAATCCTGAGAGTATTGTTTGAGCGTTGGGACTCGCCGATGATGGGAAGGTGGTTGCGGCTGCATGCCAGTGCCGCCCCCTTCATACAATAGTATGTAATATGACGTTTTGATTAAATTTTTGTTTTTGATTTAATTTAATTTTGATTTTAATGTATTTTTAATGGTGATTTGAATTTTATTTTTATTGATTGAAATTTTTGTGTTTTAATGATATTGTTGTATTGTTTTATTAATCTATGGATCTGAGTCCGAAATAAATGAAATTTAATTTAATTTAATTTAATTTTAATAACTACTGAAAAAATCCAGAAGTTCCATCATGTTCATGGACCTAGTGAATGGAACCGCTGGAATCATGTGAAATAACAAATGGTCAAGCGTTATGCCGTAGGCTACTACCTACAGAAGTATTTAGTACCCAACTACGGTTAGTTACATAAGCCATATCTTTGGCGGCTCTTTAACATCGACACCAGAGTTTGTGAAGTCGGTTGTCGGTTTTACAACCCACACTATGAAAAAAAAGTGAAATATCTCTTTAACTTTGGAATTAAAACTTGACGGCTCCATAGCCCAGGTCGTAGTGTGTGCATCTGCCTCCGACGCACAGGGTCGCGGGTACGAATCTCGCCCAGGGCAAACACTTGTGTTTGCCTTGTGTCTGGTTGTTGTTTGTCTATATAAGTATGTAGTTATCTATTCATGTAATGTGTGTCAGCTGTCTGGTACAAGCTCTGCTTAGTTTGGGATCAGATGGCCGTGTGTGAAGTTGTCCCCACATATTTATATTTATTTATTTAGATTCTTGTACTGGTTCCACTTAAAAATAATCTCTTGTTTGTAGGCGAGCCAGTGTTAGAGCAGTTGGTCCGCGCGGTGCATGAAACAGCAGCAGTGAAGATGCTCCGCGCGATGGGCTGGCGACCCGGGCAGGGCACCGGAGACAGGCTCAGCAAAGCGGCCAAGAAACAGGCTAGCGACCTACACAAGGTCTACGGGTGCTACATGCCGCCTGACTTGAGACAGGTGAGTTGTGGTCAATACGGTACAGACTAACATTACACCTACATATAAATCAGTAATAAACAAATTACCTTCTGATCATTCTGGTCTGATAGGTATATTCAATATTAAAATCGAAATGGAGCCAAAAAAGATATTACATGTGTACCCATTAGTGACACTAGGCTCGAGCACTATAGGAATAACATTTTAGAAAAATTACCGGAATCACCGTACATTGAAAACCCAAATCTGTTGTATAATTCGGCATTTAACTTAGTCAAAAGTGAATATGATAGGGTATTTAAACCAAAAACTATAAAAGTAAACAATAAGGCATTGTTTAGTGATTGGGCGACAGTGGGCATTCATAGGAGCAGACGGAGGTTATACGAACTTTATGAAGAGAGATTGTATAACACAAGTCCTGCCTTTGCGGATTATGTTCGCAAGTATTCAAAAATGTTCAAACGCGTTTGTGTTATAGCTAAATCAAATTTTATTAAGAACAAGATCAAATTAAGTAACAATATAATGAAAACGACTTGGCAAATTATAAGTAGCGAAACTGGAAAGGCCAAGGCTACAAATAATAACTTCAGGCTTAACGTAAACGACCAAATTTTAAGTACAGACTTGGAAGTAGCTAAAGCTTTTGTAAACTTTTTTACGGACATTCCAGTTTCGACAACCAAATCTTTAAACTCATCTCCCACTGCTGCTGAATCTATACTTAAGCAAAACGTTAACGAATGTAAAACTGATTTTAAATTTAGACACGTAAATAGTGAAGATATTGTAAAAGCGTTTAAATCTTTAGAAATGAAAAAGACAGCTGATGTCCATGGCCTATCCGTGAAAATTATAAGTTCTATTATAGATTGTATTGCACCGCAGTTATGTTGTATATTTAACCAATGTATAGATAGTGGAGTATTTCCTGACTTGATGAAACTAAGTATAAGTCATACCTTTGTTTAAAGCCGGTAGCACATTAGACCCTACTAATTTTAGACCTATATCGATACTACCGACTCTTAGTAAAATATTTGATAGACTAATACTAAATCAGTTACAGGGCCATTTTTATCATAATAACTTGGTGCATATCGACCAGTTTGGTTTCACAAAGGGTCGTTCGACAGCCGATGCTGGTGTTGAACTTATAAACAATGTTTTTGATGCCTGGGAAGATGCAATGGATGCTATTGGTGTCTTCTGCGATCTATCCAAGGCTTTTGATTGTGTCCATCATGACACTCTTGTCAGGAAGCTACGCCACTACGGTGTAAAAGATCAGCCACTTCACCTTATAGAGTCATATCTAACGAATAGAGTTCAGATGGTCGATATTAATGGCAAGAGATCACCTGGATCTTTAATAAGTATGGGCGTCCCGCAGGGTTCAATTCTTGGTCCTTTCTTGTTTTTAGTATATATTAATGATTTGCCTTATCTTGTTAAAGAAAAACATGGATTAGTATTGTTTGCTGATGATACTTCTTTGATATTCAAAGTTAAAAGACAACAGTCAAACTATGACGACGTAAACAATGCTATCTCTAATGTAGTCAACTGGTTTACTGTTAATAATTTATTACTTAATGAAAAGAAAACGAAATGTGTAAAATTTGTATTACCTAATGTTAAACCAATAAATACAGATATATTAGTTAAAGGACAGAGATTGGACCTTGTAGATTCGACAGTCTTTTTAGGCATTACTTTGGACGCTAAACTCCAATGGGATGCTCATATAACTAAATGGTCGAACAGACTGAGTTCAGCAGCGCTCGCAGTTAAAAAAATTAGAGCTCTTACCGACGTAGACACCGCTAGACTAGTCTACTTTAGTTACTTTCATAGTCTAATGACCTATGGTATTCTATTGTGGGGTCACGCTGCGAATGCTAATAGTATATTTATTCTGCAGAAACGGGCTGTTCGTGCAATTTATAGATTAGGGCCTAGAGTGTCACTGAGGGAAAAGTTTAAAGAAATCAATATTCTGACATTTGTGTCTCAATATATCTATGATAATCTTGTGTATGTAAAACGAAATATGAGTAATTTTTAGAAGTACAGTGATATACACAATTTTAATACTAGAAATAAAGACAAGTTGGTTGCTTATGTCAGCCGACTACATAAAATTAATAATTCTTTTAAAGGCAATTGTATACGCTATTACAATAAGGTCCCTACTGATATTAAAAACTTGCCTTTAGACAAGTTTAAAATAATTATAAAACAGAAATTGTATAAAAAAGGTTACTATAGGATATCTGATTACTTAGAGGATAGATGTCCATGGGAATAGATTGCTTGAGTGGCAGGCCTTTTCGATATTTAATTAGCATTAATTTTGTAATATTTTAATTTTTTATTTAAAAAAGGAAACGCAAAAGATGCGGCGACTGTGGAGTTTCTTCGGTGAGCTCTTCTCCACAGATTCCGCCATTGTGTTAGTGAACTCACCCAAAAAATGTAATGACGGATCTAAGTGATGTAATAACATCCTATGGAAATAAATTAATTTGACTTTGACTTTGACGATAGGGAATATGCATAAAAAAATAGTATTTTTTCATAGTTCATCTAAAAGTATACAAAAATAGAATACTGACAGCCAAAACAGAATCGAAATTGATCGAAAAACAAACTAGATACAACATTATTAAACAAATATATCTGTCCCTCTTACGGAAACAAAATTTTCTATAGCGGACGTATGGCCCGCGTGACATATGAAGTCACATGTCACGTCGGATTTCTCTGTCTAACCATCAACTTTGAAGCCTCATAACTTTGTTTCTGAGCAAGATATTTAAAAAAAAAATATTATGTGTTTATCTGGAACTTGAAATATTTCGATGAATAAAAAATGTGCATATTACTCCCTATTGGACAAAAAAATATGATAAACAAAAGGACCTACTCCTATATACAGTGCGACAAGTTTATCTGACCGTAGTGCCAGCCAAGAGGCAAGCACGCGACCAACATAAGGTCTACGGGTGCTACTTGCCGCCTGACTTGGGACAGGCTAGCAGGTTAAGTAAAGATATTCAAAGTGCGCGGTAG
The DNA here is from genome assembly GCA_951230895.1 of Carpatolechia fugitivella. Lineage (NCBI taxonomy): Eukaryota > Metazoa > Arthropoda > Insecta > Lepidoptera > Gelechiidae > Carpatolechia > Carpatolechia fugitivella. The sequence goes on from OX579665.1 coordinate 6,026,065, forward strand.
AGAGGCTTAGCAAGGCGGCTAAGAGGCAAGCCAGCGACCAACATAAGGTCTACGGGTGCTACTTGCCGCCTGACTTGGGACAGGCTAGCAGGTTAAGTAAAGATATTCAAAGTGCGCGGTAGAGAGGCTTAGCAAGGCGGCTAAGAGGCAAGCCAGCGACCAACATAAGGTCTACGGGTGCTACTTGCCGCCTGACTTGGGACAGGCTAGCAGGTTAAGTAAAGATATTCAAAGTGCGCGGTAGAGAGGCTTAGCAAGGCGGCTAAGAGGCAAGCCAGCGACCAACATAAGGTCTACGGGTGCTACTTGCCGCCTGACTTGGGACAGGCTAGCAGGTTAAGTAAAGATATTCAAAGTACGCGGTAGAGAGGCTTAGCAAGGCGGCTAAGAGGCAAGCCAGCGACCAACATAAGGTCTACGGGTGCTACTTGTCGCCTGACTTGGGACAGGCTAGCAGGTTAAGTAAAGATATTCAAAGTGCGCGGTAGAGAGGCTTAGCAAGGCGGCTAAGAGGCAAGCCAGCGACCAACATAAGGTCTACGGGTGCTACTTGTCGCCTGACTTGGGACAGGCTAGCAGGTTAAGTAAAGATATTCAAAGTGCGCGGTAGAGAGGCTTAGCAAGGCGGCTAAGAGGCAAGCCAGCGACCAACATAAGGTCTACGGGTGCTACTTGCCGCCTGACTTGGGACAGGCTAGCAGGTTAAGTAAAGATATTCAAAGTGCGCGGTAGAGAGGCTTAGCAAGGCGGCTAAGAGGCAAGCCAGCGACCAACATAAGGTCTACGGGTGCTACTTGCCGCCTGACTTGGGACAGGCTAGCAGGTTAAGTAAAGATATTCAAAGTACGCGGTAGAGAGGCTTAGCAAGGCGGCTAAGAGGCAAGCCAGCGACCAACATAAGGTCTACGGGTGCTACTTGTCGCCTGACTTGGGACAGGCTAGCAGGTTAAGTAAAGATATTCAAAGTGCGCGGTAGAGAGGCTTAGCAAGGCGGCTAAGAGGCAAGCCAGCGACCAACATAAGGTCTACGGGTGCTACTTGTCGCCTGACTTGGGACAGGCTAGCAGGTTAAGTAAAGATATTCAAAGTGCGCGGTAGAGAGGCTTAGCAAGGCGGCTAAGAGGCAAGCCAGCGACCAACATAAGGTCTACGGGTGCTACTTGTCGCCTGACTTGGGACAGGCTAGCAGGTTAAGTAAAGATATTCAAAGTGCGCGGTAGAGAGGCTTAGCAAGGCGGCTAAGAGGCAAGCCAGCGACCAACACAAGGTCTACGGGAGCTACATGACTTATGTGTGATTCTTTATATTTTTATTTAAAGTGCAAAAGATACGAGTTTCTTCTGGCCGTTCTTCTCCACAGCGAGCGTACACTGGTTGTGAACGTGCCAACCATGATACCCATGACGTAGAAAATTTATTTGTATAAATCTTAATTCAAATAAATTCTTTTTGATTTTGATTTAAGGCTTCACACACGGCAGCTATAATGTAAATATGTACGATGCACGTGCCGTGTGGTGACGGCAGAGTAGAATACATTTGTCACCAACCCCTACTCTTCCCGTGGGTGTCGTAAGAGGTGACTTAGGGACTACACATTGAACAGGGAACGAGCAGCAGCGCTCTCTGATACAGTAACCTTTTAATCTGCGATCTCCAACCCGCCTGCCAAGCGTGGAGATTATGGCAAATCCCTCCACTTAAATGGAGGAGGCTCATGGTCCAGCAGTGGACTGTAACGGGCCGTTGTTGTAGCACGATACATCTTTACATCTTTCAATTGAAATCGTCAGACCACACACGACAGCTATAATGTTTATTTTTACAGATATATTATTATGACAGCTGTAATGTACACCTATACATTATAGCTGCCGTGTGTAAAGCCCTTTAGTCTCAAGTCTTTCACTGCAACTGATTCGAATGCACATGTATATTAATATTTGCTACTTTCTTCCATTATTGAACAAATACACTAGATGTCCGCCCGCGGCTACGCTCGCGTTGTGTAAGATTTTCCCTTGGGGATAAGACATTTTCCCGTAAAAAGTATTCTGTGTGTTAATCCAGGGTACAAACTATCTCCATTCCAAATTTCATTCAAATCCGTTCAGTAGTTTAGGCGTGAAATCGGAACAAACATCTAAACATGCAAATATATTTTCACATTTATAATATTAGTGTGATTACTATCATTGTTTACTAGGACAAAGAAGAAACTCCGCAATCGGACGACGACGAGTCGGAATACGACTACGAGACTCTGTTCGCGCCGGACGACTATGAGCCTTATGTGCTAGCCCGTAAGAGCGACCGCTTCGGGCTGGGGTACTCGGGGCTGAGTCGGCGGCCCGTGCTGGGGCAGTCGGCGTGGGGCGGAGCACCCGCCAGCCACTTGGTCATGAAGGATAAGGGGCGGAAGGTGAGTGTTGGACTATGAATGAACTGTTAGCATGCAAGAGTGACCCATTTGGACTGGGCAGCGTACAGAGGTTATTTTTTCATTATATTCACACTACATTATGACGGCTCCGTAGCTCAAGTGGTAGTGTATCTGCCTCCGACGCACAGGGTCGCGGGTTCGAATCCCGCCCAGGGCAAATATTCGTGTGATGAGCACTTGTGTTTGCCTTGTGTCTGGTTGTTGTATATCTATATAAGTATGTATTTATCTATTTATGTAATGTATGTCAACTGTCTGGTACCCATAGTACAAGCTCTGCTTAGCTTAGGATCAGATGTGAAGATGCCTTCACATATTTATTTATAATTATTATTATTTCTTTCTTTCTAAACTATAAATAATCGAGTTCTTATGGTAAGGTCAACAAAACTAATGTTCAGGCTGGACGTACTGACAAAGATCGGATTGTAAGAGTGTGTGATTTTATCGACTAAAAAATAAAAATTATTATTTTCGGACAACTTGAGTTATTTGCTTAAGATAGAGCGCGCCCGATATGATGTTACATCAAATTTGTTTAATTTGTAGGTTTCAATTCGCGGCCAGGCTTTCGGCGTGGGCGCCTTCGAAGCAGACGACGAGGACATCTACGCCAATGAGGACATGAGCGGCTACGACTTCGCGATCGGGGGACCGGCGCCGCGGAGCAAGACGGAAACAGCCAAGAAAGAGAGCAATGTATGTATCCGTGTTTTATTTAAAAATCCGCCGGAGAAATGACTCGTTTAGAATTACAACTGTGCTAGCAGAGGCCCAGCGCGCAGCGTTACAGAAAAAAGTAGAAACAACAATTTATGTAAGAGATTCTTTTTTTATAATTGAAATAAGAGATACTTATTTGTTGGTCCCGGCTACTATTATACGAACCAAGTCAGTGGCCTCTGGCTCTGCCAGCTCTATCATAGCATAGTGTCATAACACTGACGCCAGATAACGAAACGATAATAACGAACGAACGGTAATATCAGTTCCTTATCCTCGCACACATTGGATCCATTCACACAAACTATGTATATAGCACTAATTTGACGGTGCCATAAAACAACAAGGGAACATCAACAGCTGATATAATTATATTCTCTTGTTGGACAGACTGTAGCTGATTACAGCCATCCAGGTCCTCAACCCTCACTTATATGTTCGTCAGGTATTGGAGGGTTTCGTGCGGGCATCGAACCCGCTCCCACCAGTCCCCAGCCACCCCCCGCCCGCCCTGCCGCGCGGCTTCACCCCCGCGCCCGCCGGGCAAAGGCGGACCAGGTTCGAGCCCACAGACCGCCCGCAGAGGGATCAAGGTAGCGTTATTAGCACAGGAAGCCGTGAGAAGCCATGTTGAACGATCGTCAGACAACCACTGATCGATCGATTTTTCTCCTTAACAAACGCGAAAACCAAAAAGTGATCGTTGGTCCAAGGATGTTGGAAGGGTGCGTGCGGGCGTCGAACCCGCGCTGGCCCCCAACTACAACTAGCGGCAAACTTCTTGAGCATCGCGTGAGGCGGTGGGGGAACGTTTGCGCATGTGCAGACGACGCCGGCGCGGTGCGGGGGCGAGGGGCAACTCACCAACCAATCCTGCGCGTATCGCCGGCAACGAGCGCGCCGCCTCCTCGCCCCGCGCCGCACCACCAAAGAGACCTATTTTTTGTTTCTGCGCATTCAAGGTCGTCGCTCAAGAAGATTGCCGCTAGCTATACCAACCAACAACCTAACTTTCACCAAAGGGAAGTGACGCAAAGCGGCCTGATTTTCCATCATCATCGTCCTTTCAAACAAAAGACGTCTACGGATAACGAATTTTAGATGTATTTAAAATTTTATAATAATAATAATATAATAATAACTTTTATTTCTTCCACAATAGTATGGTAACATAAACTCTAACAAAAGTGACAGGTTACAAACTTAAACATTCAAAAATTATGTCATGGTAACACAATAAAAGAGATTTCTATTCTACAAGGTAAAAATCGTGGAAGACAGGAACCCAAACTAGGAAAACCCTGTACTATGGGCTCCTGGCACCCCCTCTCGGAGTAGGCTAAATAGGGTTACAAGTTTGTAGTTATGTAGTAGTCATCATCATCGTTGTGGGTTGTAAAGTCGACAACCGTATGCCATCATCATCAACAGCTCATATACGTCCCCGCCGAGGGGCTCGAGCCTATCCTGATTTAGAGCGATTAGGCCTTAGTCGACCACGCTGGCCCAGTGCGGGTTGGTCGACTTCACACACAACCTTTGAATTTCTTTGCAGGAGTGTGCAGGTATAATCACGATGTTTTCTTTCACCGTAAGAGCGTCGAATAAACGTAATATGATTTCGAAATTCGCAAACACGTTTGGTGGTACGTGGTGGGGATCGAACCCGTGTCTCCCGGGCCCTAACCACTAGACCACCGCATGTCGTAGTGAAAAGAGATTTAAATGAATTAAGCGATTATAGCGCTGTGCTGCAATAGCGGTGAGATAATCTTTCAGTGAAATTGATCTCATTAAATTATTTTTATTAATATTTTCAGGTCTAGGTCGCCACGAACTAACAGCAGAAGCTCGCGGTGCGCTCCTAGGTGAAACAGTTCCAAAACCCATACAAGAAGACCCCATACAACCAACAGAACCAATACGAACCCCCACACAACCCATACAAACCGACCCGATCGCAAAACTTCTCGGGCGAAACGTCAATTTCACAACGTCGGAGCCAAAAGAACTAGACTTCATTTCTATAAAAGATTCAGGCAAAGAAATAACGAAAATATTCAAACCGTTCTCGAACAATCCGGAAAAACAAAAGAGATACGAAATGTTCGTGAAGGACCGAGAGAGCTTCGTGCGGGAGAGAGACAGCACGATAGATAGACTGAGCGAGTGGGAGAGGAATAGGGAGATGTCGGAGTTTGAACAGGCGGCTAAGTTGTATAGACCTTTGACCGGAGAAATGGGAGATAGGTGAGTAAAGCCGAAAACTTTTGTAATAAGTTCGTGTTTTTTTTTGTGATGCAGTAATTTTGATTTTTGCCTGTTAAATATCAAAAAATATGTAAGAAAACTGCGCCTAAAAAACCTACCTGGTAATGATTCATGTCGCCTCCCAATATCTAAAAAGATTAGAAAGCAAAAGAGTACAGAAGGGAGTTTCGAACGACATTTGGCAACATTGAATCCAGCTATCCTTTTCGGTTTTATGACCAATGAGAGACAGGACATGAATTTTGTTATTTTGAAAGAATGATAAACCTAACCGCCGTGTGGTGACGGGTGCCTTGTGGTGACGGCAGAGTAGAATACATTTGTCACCAACCCCTACTCTTCCCGTGGGTGTCGTAGGAGGCGACTTAGGGACTACACATTGAACAGGGAACGGGCAGCAGCGCTCTCTGATACAGTAACTTTTAATCTGCGATCTCCAACCCGCCTGCCAAGCGTGGAGATTATGGCAAAACCAAACACTTAAGTGGAGGAGGCTCATAGTCCAGCAGAGCCAGAGTCCAGAACGGGCCGTTTTTTTTTTTTTTGATATACCTAAATAAAGAGCATAGCTATCAAATTAAGAAATTTTAAACCCGCGTCTTTACGTCCGCTTTGAAATTGTACAATCGACGCGTCTATAAGGTTCAAATTCACCATAATATCTTATATATTATATTATTTTATACATATTAGGATGTCCGTTTCTTATTTCTTTTTATTTTTAAGTATTTAAAAGCGAAAATCATGGACGAAAGAAAGATTTGAGCATAACTGCCTTAATTAAAATAAACTTTTTAAAACGGTCAAATTGTACTGTACTTGCTTATTTAACTTACTCGTCGTTTTATATTTGCAATATTTATTTTTTAATTTGAAGGGCCCCGTTTCACGAAGCAACAATACTAGTAACAAGTTACAATTTGATATACATTGCGTAGCCAATTCGCCTAAACTGTAAGCCGTTATCGTTTTATCTAATCGTCTACGCAATGTACGTCGAATTGTACTTGTAATTTGTAACTTGTAGCTTCGTGAAACGGTTGCAGGTATAGACATAATAATTTTTCTTCAGATTCACACACGCAGCCGAGCCAGACGAAGGTGCGACCAACCCCCTATTCGCCGTAGCCAAAAGCAAAAACAACTACGGGCTAGCGACGCCGGAACAAATAGCAGCTGCTGAAGAGGGAGTGTATGGAGTCATGACTAGAACCACGTCTGTATGGAGGCCCGAGGGACTGGTCTGCAAGAGGTTCAACGTGCCCGACCCTGGGGTTAATAGGTAAGCACTAAGCATAAAGGGTGGTTTCTGGGTTCAAATCTCTATATAAAAGAAAAAAAAAAACTACGAGCTAGCGACGCCGGAACAAATAGCAGCTGCTGAAGAGGGAGTGTATGGAGTCATGACTAGAACCACGTCTGTATGGAGGCCCGAGGGACTGGTCTGCAAGAGGTTCAACGTGCCCGACCCTGGGGTTAATAGGTAAGCACTAAGCATAAAGGGTGGTTTCTGGGTTCAAATCTCTATATAAAAGAAAAAAAAAAACTACGAGCTAGCGACGCCGGAACAAATAGCAGCTGCTGAAGAGGGAGTGTATGGCGGACGTGTCTTCGTTTTAATTTTTTAATTTTAGTTTATTGAAGTGTTTAGTGTATAATTTCGATAGTGTATTATCCAGTGAATGTTTCGGGACTATAAGTTTATAGTTCAAAGTTAGTTAGTTCTTTGTTCTATTATCTAATACTTTAAACGAGCAATTCTTGTATATACCTATATACCTATATATATGACGCGGCGCGGCGGTGAAAGCATCAGAATGGAAAACTAAATGAAAAGTCTTTAATGTGGGCGAAATTGTGAATAGAGCCGAAAAGGATCGACGAATCCTTGGGCATGTGCTGTGCGCGGGCGTCATAGCTAGACTGCCCCTTCAAAATCGTCACACCGTGCTCTACGCACATCCACTTAAGAAATATTCCTGTGGTTCGCAAACTTATTCAGTGATTCTCAAACAGCCACCCAAGACTTCATCCATGAGCTAAATAGTATAACTCACGTTACCAGTTCGGTCTATGTATCTTATGCTGCGACATATATATATATATATATATATAATGAGAATCTCGGAAACGGCTGCTACGATTTCGATGAAATTTGGTATATAGGGGGTCTCGAGGGCGATAAATCGATCTAGCTAGCTTTTGTTTTTGGTAAAACAGGATTTCCCCATGTTTTCGGGCTTAAAAGAATTTGTACGCCATATCATTAAAAGAGAAGGTTAATTTCGCCGCTATCCATAACGACGCGGTGGCTCTGTTGGGGAACCGGGAGGCAATGAAACCGAAGGTCAGACGATCGAATCCACATGAATGTACTTTTTTGATTTTTTTGTTCATGTTTCTTTTTTGTTTGTTTTTAACTTTTTAATTCTTTCATTTAGTTATTTAAATACAAAAATGACAGAAATATATTTTTTTTATTTAGTACCTTATTTTTTCGTGGTCAAAATTTTTTCCAACAGATAGAGCAATTTTTATAGGTATGTTTTTTTTTTATTACTTACCGTCGTCGTCGTTGTTATTACTTATTTTTTCATTTACTTAGTTCAATTAAAATACCTTTACAGAAAATCACTTCGTTTTTCTTACACCAAAAGTTCTGCAACAGATGGCACTACAACTCACGAAATTACAAGTGACGAAATTTTCACATAGTGACAAAAAAAGTATTTTCAGTTATTTTTTCAAACATGTAACACAGAAATGGAAAATGCAATTTTATCCACGGAGACGTTATTTAATCTACGCAACCTCAACAAATTCAATTTTATATTACTACTAGCGCTCTGCCTTTACCACTGTTAGGCATGGGAATAATAATTTATTTTCCTTTCTGAATTCTATCCAAATTCCGATCCTAATTTATTGTCAATGCAGAGAAATCTATTTTTACTAAAAATTAAACCTAGTAGATCAATTTATCGCTCCCGAAACCCCATATAATGCTAAATTTCATCGAAATTATCCACGCAACCTCAATAAATGCAAATTTATATTACTACTAGCGCCGCCTTTACCGCTGTATCTGTGAAGTGGCCAAAATTGGAACTACTGCTAATAAGTTGGTAGGTTAGTTGGTATGGGAATAATTTATTTTCCTATAATAATCCTTTCTGAATCCTATCAAAAGTCCCATCCTATTATTTTTTAATACATAATATATTCTTTTCCTCGTTTTACTCGGGCCATCTGATGGAAATCTTTCAGACCACCAAAAAATTTATCAGAAATTTTCTTTCATTTTTGTATTTAAATAACTAAATGAAAGAATAAAAAAATATAAAAAAAGAAACAAACGAAAAAAGAACAAAGCCAAAATTACCTTTCTATTTCAATGATATCGCGTATCAATTCTTTTAAGCCTGAAAATACGGGGAAATCTATTTTATAATCTAGATCGATTTATTGCCCCCGAAACTAAATTGCGAAATCGTTGCAGCCGTACGTTTCCGAGATCCTTATTATTCTTATCTTGCTCGTTTAAAGTATAAGAGTGGTGCTACTATGTCTAGCCGCGTGTGCTTTCTTCTGAACGTATGAAGTAAGTAGAGTTTACCGAAATGCGTAGGTGTCCTACAAAAAAAAATAAACGAGCTAAGCTCGGTCAACCAGGTACTAGTTATAATAGAACAATTGAATCGCTTACACTTTGCTGACATTTTTAGATGATGCCAAGAGGCCTCGTGGTGGCTTCAGTAATTGTACCATCACATTACTGAGCCCAATTCACCGAACAATCATCCAAGGATATATCTTGAAACCTACAAATATCACTCGTCACTGGCGAAATACGTCTATATAAGATGTGTCGCCATTAGTTAGGAAGAAGAAAAAAAAATAGACGCACGTGATATGGGTACACGTGTGAACCTGTATTGTACTCTGCACGTGTCCACCGAGGGACCCTGCCCTGCCTGGAATACGGCGATAGATGATTATTTTTAGTCAGTTAACATTTGATTTGTTCTTCTTGCAGGGCTGCGCCACAGAAGGAAGACAAACCGAAAGTGTCTTACTCAATCTTCTCGTACCTAGAAACATCAGTCCATGACAAGGAGAGCTTCGCTAAAGAACAGACCACATTCGGCGGCTCAAAGTCATTGACTACCGGTATCATGCCTAAAACACCAAAAGAAAATAAACAGCAAGAAAAACTAAGCTCAAAAACCGAGATGTCAGACCCACAACCCTCAACGAGCGAATCAGGCGCAGGCTTCAACAAAAGAATGACCGTCGCCGAATTATTTTTAAAAGAGTCTGAAAAAGCCCTGAAAAATAATAACAAAGAAGCTATCACTGAAACCATAGAAAAGTTCGACAAAATGGATCTTTATAAATCGATATTTCTTAGCGATAGCGAAGAAGAGGAGTTGCCGAAAGATAAAAATGTAACTCATGAAATAAACTTTGAGGATTTCGTTGATGTTCCAAGAAATGTAGAACGAAATACTTCACCACCTAGAGGGATCTTCGCGAATATAGACTTTGATGAGCTTAATTCTTGGAAAAGAGGTGCCGAATCAAAAAAACCTGACAAAAATAACAAACCGGACGAAAAAGGAGACGGCAATACTGCAAGTAGTGCTGAAGAAAAGGGACAAAACACTTCAAACGAAGAAGATATGTATGGACCAAAAATACCAGAAAATATTCAAAAGAAACTAGAAACTCCTCAGCCAGACAACTTCAGACCAGCATTCAGAAGCAAAAGTAAGAAAGACGAGGAAGTCCACGAAATATCTTCATCAAGTTCCGATTCTTGGGTCGACGTGAAAGAAATGAAATCTAAAAAGATTAAAAAGAAAAAGAGTAAAAAACATAAGCACAAAAAGTCTAAACACAAAAAAAAGGATAGGTAGGTAATTAACTAATTAGGTGAAGCTTCAAATAAATTGTAATTTAATATATGATATTGTTTTATTTATAAGTATCATCACGTACTGGAAGACGCAGCGTGGGTAGGCCTCCACAAGGTAGACGACCTGGTGAAGGTCGCGGGAAGCCGCTGGATGCAGGCCGAGCTGAAACCAGGCATTGTGGAGATCCTTGGGGGAGGCCTTTGTCATTCATTTATCATCAGAGATGAAATCATAACTTTTAGGATATATGAATTAAAAACTGTCTGTAGTCAGCTCCATAGCATGTCTGATGGGGGACGCCTGCGACAGAGCGCAGACGGGTGACCTGCTCTGTTTAAAGAACTATTTCACCCCTCCACACTCCATAGCATAGTTGCGTAGTAGCCTACACAGCTCAGAGTCGTGAGTTCGATTCCTGCCCAGGGCAAACATTCGTGTGGTGAGCATTAGTGTTTGCCTAGTTTCTGGATATTGTTTATCTCTATTATGTAAGGTGACCAATAAATTGGTTTATCACCCTAAGGTTGAATGTCAGTTGCAAATTATAGAACAACATTATTTTCGTTTGCAGAACGATCTGTCAAATTTTCGATAACTAGGAAATTTAATGAAAAATGGTAACCCACTTTCTTGGTCGACCTTACCTATATCAGTCACTTGCCCGTGTAAGAAGTCCCAAAATATTATATTTATTTATACTGGCCCTCCTAAACACGCGCAATCCTCATGCGTACTGCGTGCGTATCACGAAAAGCTCTTACGATCTTGTTTACGCCGAAAACTACGTAACAGTTAAACAGTTATTTTGATATGAGGTAAATAAACACTTACAGAATGACTTACGTAAAAAAACTGTGTACGCGAAGTTTAGGACACGTTCGTATCAAGGTCAATGAAAGACTATGGCGGGAAAAGAAAACTTGCGACTCTAGGAGTACCCCAGCTACCCTACAATAGAGCATAGAAACTAATACAATCTAATTGCTAATTAGAAATTATTATTTTCGTTCTAGAATATTTATTTCAGTCGCAGACGACGAGCTGTCTATCGCGAGAGTGATTCAGGGACGAAGTACTATGAAAGAAAATAGATTTTATCGTGTTTCGATTTAAATATACGCCGTACATTGACACTTTTGTTAAGTTATATTTATATAAAATACTGCGCGAAACCGCAATGAAGAGATGAAATAACGTTAACAACTTACATCGTTATCGTCCCAATTTATCAATAAACAAGTCTGAAAGAGTGAGATAAACGTATGCCTTTTCTTAATGCACGACAGAGTAAGAGCACAAACTGTTGATGAGAGAGAGATGGGACATACGGCTTTGAACAAGTGAAAAAGAGATATCCATATAACAGTGCATGCAACATTATTTTATTCTTTCACGGCTTGTACGCATGCGTCATTAAGACAAGACAGGGTAGAACTCAGATATATATTTGAAAAACCAATGGAAAAATGTGCAACAATAACAAAATTGGTATAATTTTAAGTACTTTCTTGCATAGGTATTCCAATTGTATATGAGCTGTTCACTAAAACAAAAGCCATACACGAATTAAAGTGCTAAAAAAATAGTTCCTTCTGTTCTTTCTTTCTTTCTTTCTGTGGGCCTGCCTGCATAAAGATATTTTTTTAAGAAGTAATGACGCACCTGTTCTTTTTCCGACGCACCAATCTTTTTTTACTAATGTCCTTGCCATTTTGTTTCTAATTTTGTGTTTAATTTTTGTTTTTATTTTGTTTTAAATAAATGAATGAAAATTAAAATACAACAGTATATGAAACAGCTTGAATTGATTAATATTATTTTTCGATCATACAATAATCCCAGATAAAACAAAATTAGTTTAGCCAGCTACGGCCCTGTCAAAATACAATCAGCTGTTTGTAATGACAGTTCCTCTGACAAAATACAAAATGGTTGAAAACTAAAGTTGGCAAACAAAGAAACGCAGCGTAATATCGTATTTTAGCGTTGAAAACAGTTTTTTTTAAGTGAAAGCTAGTTAGTTTAGTGAGCGTTGAGTGTGTACTGCACAATGTTGGACTTGGAAATCATTCCGGAGCGTTCCCTGGGCTGCGATACATGGGAATTCGTACTTGGTGAGCCTCCGCTTGTTGTATACCTTACGTCAATAATTTGCGTTGTATTTCTGCGGATTTGGCTTACGCAATTTTCGTGTTGCATCCTGCAGGATGTAAGGCGTACTATGAACTAGACTCCACGGTAAACATTCTCGGTTGTGGAGGCAGCTACATTGATTTTTTCGTGCTTCTAATGTCATGGGCGAGTCTTTGTTACTATCGATGTTTATTTTTTTTTGCTGCCTGCTATACTTGACCGTGAAACCGCTGGCTGCGTTGTTTTCATGTATATTCATGATATTTCGTCAGGGGTGTCGTCTGATGACAATTTTGGACTTGTCTTGTATCTCCAACAGGTCTCTTGTTGTTGGGTGACCAAGGGCCCAAGGGCATCTTATTGTAAGGTCTTTAAGTACTTGCTGTTGACCTGATTTTGTACATTTAGACAAAACCAGTAAAATTATAACACAGCGACACACCAAACCTTTTCTTTAAAAAATATTACAGCAAACCTTTAATACAGTTTCCCTAGGTGCAAAGTTTTTTTTTTACTATAATAATAAAAATATTTTATTACTATCAATATAAGAATACTAGTTTTCAGATAATTATTTTGTCTTTTTACTTTGTAAGATGCAGGTATTAACAACTCATTTATAGCTATTAATCTATTGTATTTAAGGAAAAACAAATATAGGTGGATAATAGCTATGTTTTTATGTGTATTGTACTATCCTTCTTAGTGTTATAGGACATAGCAATCTAAAATGGTGTCATCACCGGACTGCGGCCGGTCGTGAACAATCTAGTCCTGTAACATATTATTAATATCTTCTCCCTTTAAAGTTATTTGATGACTCAATAGATTGTCTTATTTGTGTGTTTAAAAGAAAAGCAGAAAATAATAATTTAAATAATATTTTCTTATTTATATATTATACTTTTAAACAAAGCAAAAATTTAAATTTTGGCAATCTACGACAGGATACCAATCACCACCACTAATATCACACCACAACACACCATTACTCTTTTATAATCAAATTGCACCTAAAGCAAAATGATCAAGTTGGCATGTCACTCACACTCCTTATTTAATGGGCTCTGATTTCTAGTAAAACATCAACATCAACTATTTGAAGAACTGGCCCCGATTCGGGAAGTCATGCTCTAATTGTAATTCTAAAATCCAGCTGTCCTTTTAGTTTTTATGACCAATGAGAGAGGTGATGAATTCAGATGAACGAATGATGTTAATTTGAACTAATGATAACCTAAAATAAGGGCACAGCATCACATATTTTAAGTGCTCTCTAAAAAATTGTGCAATCAAGGTGGCCATAAGATTCAAATTTGATGTTTGACAGCTCTAATATCAGGATGGCCATCTGTTGGCCCTTTTCAATCTTTAAAAGGTGAAAAAGATGGACAAACTTAAATTAAGGATTAGAGTGTGACAACAAAGTAGGTACCTAAGTATTTAGTTTTGCTATATAAAATTATTTTTCCATGTTTACTAATATTTTTCACATATCTCTTTTTTCTGAATGTTATTAACATGTTTGTGTAGCTTCTGTGTGTATTAATTTTTATTTAACATAAAACATGAAGTCCATTCTTTCAAGAACAAAGCCAGTCATTCAACTCAAGTTGCAAACAAAGTTACATTTTCATTTATAAACTCAAGAATTGAAACCAGTTTATTTGTTATTAAAAATGTGTTCACTGCTTTAGTAAATTGGTTTTCCTTGTACTTGTCTTATCAGTCAATAACAGCCGATGCTTAGAGTCAAATAAAGTATTTAATTGTAACATGTGTAGTGTAACTGATTACTACATTACAAATGTATTCTTTGTTACATTAAATCAGTTTCTTGATTTAGTAGGTACAAGATGAATGAATTTTGAACTTAAAAACATTGTTTGTAATGTTCAAATTGTATATAATTACTTTTATTGTAGATACTGGTCTAAAATTTGAAATTATATTATATTCATTATAACCATGGAGGTGGGACGTATATGAGCTGTTGATGATGGTGATGATAGCCATTTTCTCTTATGTACCTTAGTAGAGTCCTATAGCTTTTATTTTATGCAATCTATCTTATATGATATCATATCATTCTGAAATAGTTAGTTTTCAAGCTGGAAATCTGAAGACAGAAGATTTGTAACTATAGATATAAGGTAACATCTAAAGCAAAAATTTTTTGTTCCCTCAAATTTTAGCAACAACTCTTTTGTATGTTGATTGTAAGTGGGTATATGAATATTATTTTATTTATTTTATTATATAAAATTGAGTTTTGGGCCTCATATTGTTTGAGTGCAAAACCCACCCACTGCTGAGACAGGCCTCTTGCTGGTGCCTTATTTCGGAGTCCTGTGCTGCCCTCACTTCCCTTCTACTGCCTCCGATATCATCTGACCATACGACTGGTGCATTTACGCCTTTCGTACATACAACAAAAAAGAGTACGATGAACCATTGTTATTAGGGCGTTTTCTGTTTTCCGGAATTCATCCGCATGCTTTGCATAATAAAACCGGTCAAGTGCGAGTCAAACTCGGACACGTATCTTGTGCCATCGTACAAAAAATGCTCTGACTTTTTCACGTTTACGTTTATTGTATAGGGGTCCCCTTTAATTTTTAGTTTTATTTTTATTATTCGTTGTTATAGAGGCACAATATGAGATGTCCCCACATATATTTATTTATTATTAATAGAAGTACGCATTCTGTGAAAATTCTAACTGTGAGATACATCTCGCTGACAGACGGATATGGGGTACAAACTAAAAAACGTACTAAAGAAATAATACGACCTTATACATAGACAATTTTCCAAGTGTAGTGGCTAGGGCCTCTGTCTTTCGTCTGGGAGACGCGGGTTCGATTCCCACCACGTACCAGTGTTTTCAAATTTCGAATTTATATGTACTAGGTTTATAGTAAGTATATATACATACATATATACAAATGCACACACATATTATAAACAAGTAGGTATATATATATACATTTGTATTATATTTTTACATACAAACTCCTCAAACCTCAAACTCATACAAACTCTTACCACACTTACACCCCCTCCCCCACACACATACACCACATACACATGCCAATGGAGAAAGGGTCGAGTAGCTAGTGGCTTTCCTGATCCCAAGCAATCACTGCGTCCCCCCTCCCACCTGGTCTCGCAATCACACACATACTTCACACACTGGAGAGAGAGGGAGTGAGGCCAGGGGTCTTCCAATCCCAAGTATTTACTGCGTAGGGCTGGCTTCTCTCCCTCCCTCGCTACATGTATACTCACACCCCCCACCTGCACACACACACCCTGGATTTTATGTACTCATTGTATATTTGAAGAATTACTCGGAACTAGAATGATCTTAGACTGTCTTAATAGTTATATCTTAAGCTACTTGTTTGCCTTACTACTTTTCTGTTTATGTAAAACTATACTAGTGCCAGATTATGTTCTAATTAAATAAGGGGAAGTCACTGTAGCCTGTAACACAGTTATCCAACTAGCACAGGCTACAGGGTTCCAAGCTCACATGTAATGCACTTTTAGATCAATAAAGAATTTTTATTATTATTATTACTTACTACGTTTATTCAACGCTCTTCCGGTGAAGGAAAACATCGTGAGAAAACCTGCACATTCCTGCGAAGAAATTCGAAGGTTGTGTGTGAAAGTCGACCAACCCACACTATGCCAACGTGGTCGACTATAGCCTGATTACCCTATTCCGAGGAAGGCTCGAGCCCCTCAGTGGGGACGAATATGAGCCTGTTCATAATTTAGGTGTTTGAAGTAGAATATAAATATATTATGATAGTCTATTGCGCTATCTAAATGTAAATGCGATTGCTCATTATTTGGCCATTGCTACAAGTCCATTTAGATATCAATATTAATTAACATATAAATATTTAGGTAATGTTGATATATTTAAAATATAGTTTCTACAGAAAACGAATACAAACACAAACATAAACAAAAAACAAAAAAAAACAAACCTTAAATATCTAACATACCTCCCCGAACCGTTCCCGGAGCAAAGCTTCCAAGAATGCTCGCCGCGTTACCACGCTGGACTGCCAGGGACAAGCTTTGCGCCAGAAACGACCCGGAGCGGGGGTCGCCACCTCTTTCCCTAAGACGGCAACCAATCTCCCTGATGAATTTTGTTGTCTCCGCGCCCCAGGGACCCAACGTCTCAACCGCCACCGGTATAAAAATGTATGAGCTGAGCTCTCTGTATTTTTTATGTTTTCTTTGGGCTGCTAATTCGGCCGCTGCTCCAGCCACACGAGAAGTGTGGTTGAGATGACATGCGGCAATCGTGTTGACGCAAGTCGCGTCCCAAATCAGGCTTCTGCCCCTCTGCCAGGGAACCAACGATTGTCCCATACAAGTCCTAAATCCTAATACCAATTGTCTTGCCGTTGTCTGCGGAATATTATAACATAACATGCATAAAAAAATTAGATTTTTCATAGTTCATCTGAAAGTATACAAAAATAGAATACTGTCAGTCAAAACAGAATCGAAATTGATCGAAAAACAAACTAGTTACAACATTATTAAATAAATATCTTTACGAAAACAAAATTTTCTGTGGTGGATGTATGGCCCGCGACACATATGACGTCACATGTCTCGTCGGACCTCTCTGTCTAACCATCAACTTTGAAGCCTTATAACTTTGTTTCTGAGCAACATATTTGGAAAATTATTTTTTATGTGTTTATCTGGAACTTGAAATATTTCGATTAATGAATTTAAAAAAATTGTGCATGGTAGCATAATAACTATTTTGTCTAGCTAGAGAAGTTAATAATTTGATTTGATTATTATCAAATTATTATAGGTGATTCATTATTTATATATGAACGAGCGGCCCGCCCGCGGTTACGCTCGCATTCTGTAAGATTTTCCCGTGGGAATACGACTTTTTCCCGTATCCTATGATCCCTATGTGTTAATCCAGGTTACAAACGGTCTCCATTTCAAACATCCAAATCCGTTAAGTACTTTAAGCGTGAATGTGGGACAAACATCTAAACATCCAAATATATTTTCACATTTATAATATTAGTGGGATGTGGTGATTCATCGATTTTTGTTTTAGGTAATTTAGGGTAGGTTCGAGCCCTTCGGTGAGAATGGGGGAGACACGATGAGCTGTTAAGAAAAAAAAAATATTATTCAAAATAAACAGATAAAAAGTATTTTTTATCTCGTTCAAGTTTTTGACTTCATTGAACTTGAAAACTAATTTATTTACTGAATCGTTTTAATAGTTCGTTGACTTTGAACCCGGTCCTCGACATTGAAATGTTGTAAACAAAAGTAGTAGCATAACATTTGCACCGTAGACCGTAGTACGTAATATATTTATTTATCTTTCGCGCAGGCGGCGTAAAAATTCGCGGAAATATACCTACGCACCATTTAATAAACAAGGCGCAATTACCTACGTCCGTATTTTTCGTCTACGCTTGTGCGAAAATATTATTCGTTCCATTCGCAAATAAAATTCCGATTCAATTTATTCGATTGTTTACGCGTGCTATCTGATAGTGTGCGCGGTCGTTGAAATGGGCTTTTTGTACAACTGCCTTTTTTAATTTATAGTAGTCACTTAGAAAATGTTTTCGACAATAAACATACATAAATCACGCCTTTACCCCAATGGTATGAGCAGAAACAATATAAATCAAATTCAAGAGGCTTAATAACTGACACCCGGGTTAGTAAGTTCGGTCATATGTAACAACAATGAGTTGACCGTATGACCTTATTTTTTCATATTATATTTAGTTTTTTATTTGTTTATTTACACACCTACTTATATATTAATTATGTATCCATTTACATTTATTTTATTAAGTCTTGTACGTATATTAAATTATTTTAGTAAAGGTTCTGCGGAAGACCGGCGGCGTTATGGAGGGCACTATATGTGTCCTCCATAGCATCATGCTGAGCTGGGACCTCTTTGCTTGCCAAATTGCAACAAATTTAACTGCTTTTATTTTTGTTTTCTTTAATATTGTAAGCAAATAAACGTTTTTTCTTTCTTCTTTCTTCCTTTCAACAATTTCCGTAGATGATATAAAATGAAAGAAACATAAAGGATGAATCCCCAACACTTCATCAATACACTATAAACTGCTTCTTGTTCTTATTTTGATTTTGTTTTCTGTATAAATTCATTCAAATTGACAGTTAGCAAAAATATAATTGTTGACAAAACCCATCAGAGCGACTGTACTAACAGTGTTACGTAGTCTTACACGTTCGGCCTTACTACCAGGCCGGGTGATTCACCTCGCGTCAGATGTTTTGATAGTTCTCTTCGCGAATATCCACGATTGCATTGACATTGATAAGATTACGATATAAGACCACTAGTTAATCTTCCTCGATGTCCTTCTTTACGTAATTGAGATACAAATTCTAGTTTTTACTGGTACTGTTTGTAAACAACTATAAAGCCATTTTGCTTGTTTTTACAAAATACGCCGTATTATCAGTATTATTAGGTGAAACGTAATTATTTTTGATGATAAGCGTTTTACAGGCTTACTACAAAACGTTACGTAGTTATTTAAAAAAAAATACGCGATAATAAATAATAAAATCTCTATGCTACGTTTTTATTTTAGTCTAATTAGCGACCTAGATTGATGAGGAGAGTGGTGTGATAATGACCGTTACTTTTTTAGCTTTTAGTACATTACCTGCATAATTATTTATAACTTTTTTCTTTACTACTTTTTATTTTTATTGTTTTAGTTAGTAATTTTTGTTGTTTGTATTAAATCACACTAATATTATAAATGTGAAAATATATTTGGATGTTTGTTCCGCTTTCACGCCTTAACTACTGAACGGATTTGGATGAAATTTGGAATGGAGATAGTTTGTAACCTGGATTAATACATAGGATACTTTTTACGGGAAAATATTTTATTCCCACGGGAAAATCTTACACAACGCGAGCGTAGACGCGGGCGGACCACTAGTCTTATAATACGTTTATCAATCCAACACTGCCAGTGACCTTTATCTGATGACCTATATCATCCATCAAACAAAGTCTCGTAATAAAAATACCGAATATTAAATTACAACCGGTGGTGATCGTTCTTTCCCTTGTCAGAAATGAAGGTAACAGTCATGGCGTCCAAAATCCAAATTGTGTAAGAAGTTGACAACATTAGATAGATTTCTGCTCCGTTATTTATATTTCTGTAATTGTTGCCAAGGAATTTTATGTCATCATTATGTACTTCTAATACAAACATCTTATAAACATTTTATATCAATAGATACTGTGTTGGTCGGAGTAAGAGCGTCGGTGGTCTAGTGTTCGGACCGCTTCTGTCCGGGAGACGCGGGTTCGATACTCACCACGTACCAATGTGTTTAGAATATTGAAGTCATATGTACGTTTATTCGACGCTCTTACGGTGAAGGAAAACATCACGATGAAACCTATACACTCCTGCGAAGAAATTCAAGTGTTTTGTGTGAAATCGACCAACCCGCACTGGGCCAGCGTGGTCGACTAAGGCCTAATCGCCCTAATTCAGGGTAGGCTCGAGCCCCTCGGTAGGGACGTATGAGCTGTTGATGATTGATGATACTATGTTGGTTGATGGACACGTTTGCTAGGATGTAATTTGCTTTATATTTGTGAATTTATTATATGATTTATTGCTTGTTTATATTCTGTCTAGACATGACGTGGCAGTTTTGAGGTCACCCTGACCTATACCATAGATAAATAAGTACATTGCTTATAATTGCTTTACCGTAGCTGTGAGGAGTGTTAGCTGATGCAATACCATTTATATTCCGAAGATTATACAACGCTATCAGAATAAGAATAAGAATAGAATAAGAATAAATTTATTGAGTAATATGTACAATAAAACTACTACAGACTAAATAAATACAAAGGGAAATAACAGCACGAGCCTGAACTAGGACAATCCTGTATTTCAGGCTAAAAATAAGACTTAAATATTAATATTACCTATATAAATATAAACAATTACATGCTAAATATAAATAAATTAAAGTAAATAGCAATAGGCACAAAATAAAGTATGACATGCAAACATCCGCGTCAGCACATTCATAAACTGGGTCAAAGTCAATATTGCACAAATCCTCTTCAAGTGTGTTTACATTTTGGCGATTTTAGGCGCCGTCATAATCAATAGAGTTAATGTACCGTTTTTCGGCTAGTTTTTTAGCGGGGCAATCATCGTCACCAGTTTTATGATTACCGGGCTTTTTAAAGTGCGAGCTTAGTTCAGTTTATATTATCATCATAGTTCAGCTTATATTATCATCCTCAAGTCCGTACTGGAAGGACTTACCCAGAATAGTGGCCTACGCTAAAATGGAGATGATGATGATGATGATGATCTATCCGACCGATTTCGGCCATGGCGACCACTTCTACTCCTAGTCAGTCGGGCGCTGGTGCACCCGAAGATGGCTTATGTAGCCGATCTTCGCAGCAAACTCCCGTGCACAGAGAGGGCACGTGAGCACGCCCCTTACATAATTATAGTCGATGGCGGCGGGTGGACGGGCCTTCAGCTCGCAAAATGGAGATAATCAGTTAGCAAACCAAGTACGAATTGGTCGTTCTATATTTTATTTATTTATTTAGTATAGAAACAAACAGTCGCTTACATGTTATACACAGTACAATGATAAGATATTACAGCGTAGACCTATAGTTTCCTAAAGAATATTATAGTTATTATAATGAACATAAGGTTCAAGAATTAAAAATACATTAAAAGGAAATTGGTGCAGTAAACATAATGCATACGTACTCGTAAAAGGTAAATCTATAAAAAAAGTATTATATTATTTATGTATAAACATTTTTTTTTAACTTAAAACTCAATCTTTAAAGCTACAAGGAACTTCCAGCAACTTAACATAAAGGCCCCTTTTAAATAGTTCAATCTTTATTCTTATAAAGATTAAACTATTTGTAAAAATAATATTATTATATACGTTAAATAAAATGTTTTTTTGTTTATTTGTTCCAGGGATGCATTTCTCTCAGTCTGTTGCCATAATACAGAGTCAAGTGGGCACAATAAGAGGAGTTCAAGTACTCTATAGTGATCAGGTAATTATCACGTTGTTGTTCGTGGATATAAACAAACTATATTGTTACTATATTGTTAGGTCATTCATAGCTTGGCAAAAAAAGTTTGGAAAAAATGAGGGCGCTTCTATCGCACTTGTGGCCACCTCGTAATCAAATAGGAGAGGAAAAATTACGTAATTTATAAAATATTGTAAAATTAAAGAATAATAATCAGCATGGCATACAAATGGGATAATAAAAAGCAACCCAGCATCAAGCAACTCGGCAGCAACCACGGAATATAAAACAAGAAGGGAATGGACAAGTGGGCGGGGCGCGTGTGTCATAACTATGAGTAGGTCCGCATAGTTTTGTTTAGTTCGGTGAGCTTGCAAAAACTATTCCTAATTTCTTTAGGCTAAGGTATGCATGTTGTAGTACGCCATCTAGGTCAGAAGCGTTGAACTACGTGAAGAAAGTATAGTGTATATCTGAGCTCATGCGAAAATATACTTTATTTGTTTAATGGTAAAGTAACATTTACATTTAGTAATGAAGTATATATAACATTTTGTTTGAAACGAGTACAACAGCTCTGATTAGTCAAATGCCCGATTGTCTTAGTCTGTGTGTGATGTAAACAGTGCTGTCTATGTGTGAGTTTGGCGACACTGGTTCTCATAGAAATAATTACGTTTGTCCTTTCCCCTCTTGTTTTATATTCCGTGGCAGCAACTGTCACCGCGCCAAACTCTCTTTTGTCAAGCTGTAGTCTTGTCTAGGCACAATAGCAACGGCTACGACGTGTGGGCTTTATTTTATAGTAATCTAAGAAACTCTATTGAAGCCCATGTCTTAGAAACTTGAACCAATCATTCATTTAATGTATTTTTTTTAATAACCTCGTCTGATATTGAGGAAATCACCATCTCAATTTTGTATCATATCAATAAATGCCTTTAAGTCTATGAGGTCTATGATTGTTTCGTTTTTGCGAAAATGGGGGCTGAAGTATCCAACTTTCGTTCTTTAGTTAAATTTCCACTCCATTGACAGACCTACTGGATTTTTATGATTAATTATCCATTATTATTATGTATAACAATTTTTAAATTATAATATTTTACTCATATTGACCTTGTCTATTTCAGAACCCACTATCGGTGGACCTAGTAATAAATATGCCTCAGGACGGCGTGCGATTAATATTTGATCCGGTCGCGCAGCGGCTAAAGATTATAGAGATCTATAATATGAAATTAGTTAAACTTAGGTATAGGTAAGTGTCAATATAAATATATTATGTGTGTCACACTCACACAACACTAAAAAGTTTTTTGGCCTTGTTTTTAATTAGATTGCTTAGAATTAGAAAATCAATGCAGACTTGCTAAAACAATAAGAACCTATCCACGTGATAATTTTGATCGAAGCGCGTGTTCATTCTCATTGAAAAACCTACAGATAGCAGCGCATCGAACTGTTATGTTACTACATTATATTATAATGCTGTAGATACAAAAAAACCTGTGATTTACACTGCAAAAATCGCTGCAAGGAAAGGGCGTAAAATACTAAAAGGAGCAACAGTCACTCAACTACAAACACATTTGTTCCATAAATGGAACCTCATGGCGTTGCTGACTTCAATTGAATTCTACAGCTAACCACAAGTCTCAATCATCTTTAGCAAAAAAATACTTTATGAAATGCTCATAGAGTAGGTATAGAGTTTTTGACTTTACTTAAATGACTTTTCAGCGGCATGTGCTTCAACTCTGAGGAGATAACGCCGTCGATAGAGCAAATAGAGCATTGTTTCGGCGCAACGCACCCGGGGCTGTACGACTCGCAGCGCCATCTGTTCGCGCTCAACTTCCGCGGACTCTCCTTCTACTTTCCCGTTGATAGCAAGTTTGAGGTATGTACCGACCGACACCAAGAGAGAGAGAGAAAAAGAGAGAAAGAGCATTGTTTCGTCGCGACGCACCCGGGGCTGTATAACTCGTAGCGCCATCTGTTCAACTCTACGACAAGTGATAGGCACGTCGTCGTCGGCAAATATCTCTGTTGCTGCGTTTAAAACATTTAAACAAACAAACGTATTTATGAATTTGTAATATTAGTGCGATAACCGCACAACTACTTTTGGCTAACTTCACGCGCATCTAGACCATAGGCTATGGTGTATATTAATATTTATTTGACAGAATGATGTCACAAATTTGCAGCCGCCTAGTCCTATTCTAATGTGCTTGTAAGAGCGCAGCGGATAAACGTTTTCTAAACCTGACTGACCCTGTGTTTGCTTCTGTTAAGTAGGATGTGGATGTGGTGTTTCAGCCGGGCTACGCTCACGGCCTCGGCTCGCTGCAATTCCCCAACGGCGGCTCGCCCGTCGTCTCGCGCACCACCATCTACTATGGATCTCAACATCAGGTAGTCAACCTTTTCCATAATTTTTTTATATGATTAATATTGTCATGCCCTCTAATAGTTTGACGATATTGGTAAATTGACAAGATCAAACTGAAAAATAGAATAAAGAAGAGTCCTATATTATTTAATCTTAATACCTAGAAGTGAGTAATGAGTTTAAATTGGACCATCTTGATTGACTATGTAAACAATAAATATTTTCCTTATCATCTATATAGAAAATTTAATTATTCCAGTCTTGCAGTGTAGTATAAAATAATACTCAACTATAATGAGGCTTATTTCTTTATTTACCTGCGTCTAAATCAAACAAGACCACTGAGAAATGTTTTAAACTGTTATGAAAGGATTTCTCGCTACCAATGTTGGACTTTGAGCTCTTTGTGTTTTTAAAAGTAATTTCCGAGTGCTAGCTCTGCACTCGTTCTCTTTATCCAGCAAATAACTATCATCTTTGTCATCTTACTCTAATAGACGATAAAAAAAACATAGGTACCAAATCGCTGTTCCTTGCTTAGTTTCATAGAATAACACTTTCATAAATTATAATGTTTAAAACGATTATAATATCACGCTGTATAGTATACAACGTGTTAGCTAAATAACATCAAACCTCTCGGGTGATAGTAATTAAACAACTTTTATTCCAGAAGTTCCAAAAACAAAAACTTTTCATACAAACTGATCAGCTAATGGGTGTTTTTCATTTCTTTTTTTAATTTTAGTTCTCACTTTTTCACTAGATGACTGTTTTATTTGGCCATAGTGTGTTTTAATTTAGTTGTCAAATTGAAGTTTTTTTTAAATGTTATGGCTCTGGGTACAGACTATGGCAGTGTTACAGCGACACAAAATTTAAAGTCCCTTATCAAGTAACCCTGTCGGATTTTCTCTGTGACATGTGACATAAGCCATCAATTATTTTCTATTACATTTACTACTAAACTTTATAAATTATTATAAAATTATTAAATAAAAATCAGTTTAATTGTTTTTTTTTTACCCCATTTGTGAGGAAGGTTGTTAAGGTTTTGCAAGTGGAACCCAGCGCCACATAGCAGGCTTTTTAGAACTAAAAGAAAAACCCCCATTGAGGCCATTAATATGAAATAAAAAAAAATTGCGAAAACTTGTGAAACAAAAGTTGTTCAGTTTCATGGGCTGAGCTTCCACCCGAGAGGTGTTGCGTTATTTTGCTTACACGTAGATGTAAATGTCCCCGGTTCTAGGCCAGCAACACAGTGACGACGGGCAGCAGTGTAAGCGTGGTGCCGCTGCCGGACCTGCCGCTGTCGTGTGTCCGCCACCAGCTGCATCTGCGCCGCGCCACCGTGCTGCGCGACGCACACGCCACGCAGGGGCTGCGGCTGCATATGTTCACGCAGGGTGAGTCGCCGTCGGTTCTCCGTGCAATATGCCCCGCCCACTGCCACTTAAGTCTCGAAATAGGGGATCGGACTACTTTTTTTATTTTATATATCCAAACTTCTTAGTTTCTGCTATCGAACACTAAAAGAATTTTTGCTCTATCTTTAAAATTGACCGAGTTATAAAGGTTTGAAATTCAAGATTAGACAGAGAGGCACATACCCACTTATGACGTCATTTGTTAGTAACACCATATAATCTCCATTAAAAAAATCGGTTTTGAAAGAGACAGACATATTGAAACTTTAAAAAATCACTGTAAATTCGTTTTTCAACCGATTCTGTTTTATCTTCGCGAATCGTCTGCTACTAATCTATATTTTAAAAATAATTCATAAAATATGGTAAATTCATAAAATATGGTGTACAGTCCGATCCCCTATTCATTGGGCTATGTCAGCAACTTTGGTTTGCCTGCGATTCTCATAATTTCTGATTCGATCTCACAGGGAAACTCCGAAGCCTTTATAAGGCCCATTGTAAGCGATCATTGTAAGCGTATGTAAGTTATATGAACAAAAATATTCTATTAAATTGTTGTTTTCTACCAGGCACGAGCAGATCCCTAGAGCCGGTCCAAGTGAACGTATGTCGCGTGGTGCGTTTCGGCGACTCGTGCCAGTCCGTTGCGCGTTCTCTAGGCGCGCCGCAACGACTCTACTACAAAGCCGACGACAAGATGCGCATACATCGCGCGTCGTCGCGCCGCCGCCCGCCGCCGGCCAGCGATTACTTCTTCAACTACTTCACGCTGGGACTGGTGAGTTACCTTTCTTATCGTCATATCGTAAGTTACAGGAAGCGACACAACACGATACAGAAGAGCAATAACATTATACAGGAGTGCAATAATATGGTGTAGAAGCGCAACAACATAGTACATAAAGCGCAATAGCAAAGTACAGGCAACGCAACAACATATTACAAGAAGCGCAACAACATAGTACATAAAGTGCAATAGCAAAGTACAGGCAACGCAACAACATATTACAAGAAGCGCAACAACATAGTACATAAAGTGCAATAGCAAAGTACAG
This sequence comes from Carpatolechia fugitivella, assembly GCA_951230895.1. Classification (NCBI taxonomy): domain Eukaryota; kingdom Metazoa; phylum Arthropoda; class Insecta; order Lepidoptera; family Gelechiidae; genus Carpatolechia; species Carpatolechia fugitivella. Next base: position 6,052,576 of record OX579665.1, read on the forward strand.
GCAACGCAACAACATATTACAAGAAGCGCAACAACATAGTACATAAAGTGCAATAGCAAAGTACAGGCAACGCAACAACATATTACAAGAAGCGCAACAACATAGTACATAAAGTGCAATAGCAAAGTACAGGCAACGCAACAACATATTACAGGAAGCGCAACAACATAGTACATAAAGCGCAATAGCACAGTACAGGCAACGTAACAACATATTACAGGAAGCGCAACAATATAGTAAAGTCGACCAATAAAATGGTTTACCACCCTAAGGTTGCATGCCAGTCGCAAATTATAGAACAACAAAGATTATTTTCGTTTGCAGAACGATCTGTCAGATACCGAGTATAAACCTTATTGAAATTTTCGATAAATAGGAAATTGAATGAAAAATGGTAAAACACTTTCTCGGTCGACCATACATAAAGCGCAATAGCACAGTACAGGCAACGCAACAACATATTACAGGAAGCGCAACAACAAGTTATACGCAACAATATGGCAGCAGACACTGTAATATCGTGATACACAAGTTGAACAACACAATGGAAGAAGCGTGTCTGAGCTCTTGCTAGTTCAGTACATTGGGTTGATAGTTGTTGATGAGAAAACAAGAAAATCTCTTTCAAAACTTGATAAAATGTTTATTAAAAATATTTGATATAAAAATGGTGCGCACACAGTGAGGAACGAACGTGAACTAATTAAAATGCGTAAACAGCAAAAAATACACAATAATGCAAATGCTGACTGAGTAAAAATGTATGATGTGATCGTACAAAGCGTAAAGATTTATAATCATAATAATAGAGTAATGTAAGAAAAAATTAACGTCATTTTCCTAATAAGTATTGCGACCAGAACAATCACTACATTACATACCCACCTGCATGATTTTGCATCTCAAATCGTTGATTTGGTACATACATGAAATTACAGTGTCTTGCGGAAAAAGTGATCTTTCCCGAGGCTCTCCAAGTGAGATAGAGGGAGAAGTTCTGCCTCTCCCCCTAAACGCCTCACGTAGTTAACGGACGCCCCCTTAACCGTATGCGTATGGTTCCAGGACGTGCTGTTCGACGCGCGCACGCACCAAGTGAAGAAGTTCGTCCTGCACACCAACTACCCGGGCCACTACAACTTCAACACCTACCACCGCTGCGAGTTCGAGCTGCAAGTGCAGCCCGATAAGTGAGTATATATTTGACACTAGCGGTCCGCCCGCGGCTACTATTATCATAAATATGAAAATGTGGATATTTGGATGTTTGTTACGTCGTCGTCTTCGTTACTCAATCACGCAAGAACGGCTCAATGGATAGAGTTAACCTGGATTAACACATAAGTTACTTTTTACAGGATCTCGTATTCCCATGGGAAACCAAGTTCGCGCTCGCCTTGGTATAAATAGCAATTAGGTCCGTTAACAGCTTCCGTGGTCGAGCGGTCGAGATTTCGACGCCCATTACGGAGGTTCCGGGTTCGATTCCCGGTGGGGACACTGTCAAGCAAAAATCTCTTTGTGAGACTTTCCCCAGTTTGGTTAGGACATTGCAGGCTGAATCACCTGATTGTTCGAAAAGAAAGATGATTCCGTGCTTCGGAAGGCATGTTAAGACGTTGGTCCCAGTTTATCTCGTTACATGAGCCAAGTCAGTGGCCTTTGGCGGCTCTATAACACTAACACCAGGGTTTGTGAGGTCGGTTGACGACCTTACAACCCACACGATGATGATGATGGGGTCCGTTAGGGAAAAATCCCCATGGGAAAAATGTTATAGAATGAAGCGTAGCCGCGGGCGGGCAGTAATACACGTTCTATTCCAGATGCGACCCCAACTCTTTGGTGGTGGGCGGCGGCGCGGTGGCCATCACGGCGTACAGCAAGTGGGAGTGCGTTCAGCGCGCCTTGCGGGTCTGCCAGCGCCCCGTCGTGCTCAACCGGGCCTCCTCCACCAACACCACCAACCCCTTCGGCTCCACTTTCTGCTACGGCTACCAGGACCTCATCTTCGAGGTGAGTCGCACCAGTAACAGTCTGCCAGCGCCCCGTCGTGCTCAACCGGGCCTCCTCCACCAACACCACCAACCCCTTCGGCTCCACTTTCTGCTACGGCTACCAGGACCTCATCTTCGAGGTGAGTCTCACCAGTAACAGTCTGCCAGCGCCCCGTCGTGCTCAACCTGACCTCCTCCACCAACACCACCAACCCCTTCGGCTCCACTTTCTGCTACGGCTACCAGGACCTCATCTTCGAGGTGAGTCTCACCAGTAACAGTCTGCCAGCGCCCCGTCGTGCTCAACCTGGCCTCCTCCACCAACACCACCAACCCCTTCGGCTCCACTTTCTGCTACGGCTACCAGGACCTCATCTTCGAGGTGAGTCTCACCAGTAACAGTCTGCCAGCGCCCCGTCGTGCTCAACCTGGCCTCCTCCACCAACACCACCAACCCCTTCGGCTCCACCTTCTGCTACACAAGCTTCGCAAGCGAAGCGACCACGGAAATTTAGGGCACTTCTATTTGAAGGCGGCACCGCCCCGTGTAATTTGTAATTTGTGTAATTTATACAAACGGACATACCAACCAATCACATGAACCTCCTTTTGGGCTCGCCGCAGTCGGGTAACTCTACGCGCATTTTTTTTTATTTCCCATGATTAAAACTACCATCCATCTCTACCACATATCCCATGATTAAAAGGTATCGTTGCAGGTGATGTCCAACAACTACATCGCATCGATAACGCTGTACCAGCCCGAGGGCGCGCGGCCGCTCCCCGCTCTCGGCTCCGTCGCGTGACACTCACAGGTAAATAAATACATTTTTATTATTAAGTATTTATTTTCTCTGAACTATCCCACTGCTGGGAGAAGGCCTCCCCTTTATCCTTCCACCGTTCTCGATCTTGTGACTCCCAATCATTTTCGAAAGCGTCGAGATCGTTTTCGAGGTCTGCCTCTCCCACGTCGGCTGTCATTGACACCCGCCCGGTAGCGACCCTACTCTTCGCCCGCCTCTTTTATGCGGGGTTTGGAGCGCAGGACGGTGTTATGTTAAAAAAACAACAACAATCAATGTCAATGTTAACAATAATAATCTATGGTGTTATAATTATACACATTATATTACAAAATCGCCTATTTCCAATAGAAAGGACAGTATAGTGGTCCAAATGTCCACTACTCAAACTGCTATAGGTATAAAGAAAAAAAAAATAGTCAGTATCTAGGAATCTATGAGGTGCCGCACTATCGCGGATTTTTGATGGAACTAATTCCTAAATTTATGAAATTAAATTTTGATTCTTCTTAGAAGTTTGATCTAAATATTAAAAGACTTTTATTGTGCTATTTTACAGAAAAATATATTCCTTCTAATAAATACAGAATTATTATTACCTTTTAGATCCTTATTTTTGAAATTGGTCAAAACTAACTGCTTCGGTTGTTGCATTACCGTCAAATGTGTATTACATCCTAATTACGATCTACACTATAAAATTAATCATGAAATTTTGTCACAGGTATCCCCAGTTAAAAGCAAATATGCGTCCTGAACTAATTCAGCAAACTCCGCAAAATCCTCCACTAGTGTGGCAACCCAGGTAACCTGTCACACCAACTCTACAAAATTTAGCAAATCGCGCGCCGCGACACATTTCGCCCCCACTTGAAAGCACCTAAGAGGAAACAGTATTTAAAAAAAATATGTGATAAAAAAACTGTGAAAAAACTTAAAAAAAATATTAAGTGAGTGACAGATCTCAAGGTGTGTAAGTTTTATTTAATTTCTTAGCTGCGATGGACGGTAATAGTTTAAAGATAAATCTTAAAAAAACACATCGTAAAAATAAAAACAAGTATTTTTAAGTGGACAGTTTTAAATAGTCAAAATGTGTTCTAATATATGATTTTTAACGTGGACACTAAATTCGAAATCAAGAATAGAAAATAAACTGTTGTACATATTTTTAAAAGATTGAAAATTTCGTGAAATTTAAAATTAATTAATTAATGTAATAAAAGAAAACATGAGAAATTGATGTATTTTTTCTATGAAATAATTTCGGTCGGGATGTTTGTTGCATGTTTGGTGAAAGTAAAAAAAATGTGCGGCACATTTTTCTCTGAAGCGCCACGGAATGCCATTGATGATTGCGTATGTGTATAATAACTAAGGAAGTAGTTGTGCCTCAGAATGTAGAGCGTATTCACTTGTAGACTGAGAGCTGGCAACAACAGGATTTACCGTCGCATTTTTATAGTTCAATTTCATTTAATAACATATAATGGGCGGAGTTTTGTCATGTCAAAAAATAATAAGAACTGTACGGGCTTACGGACTTAATTGAATATGATTAACTTTTACATTTTGTTTATATTACGGTTTACTAGGAAAAAAATATTCATTATGTAAATTGAAACACTTTCTAACCTATTTCTGTCGTGCGTAGCATGAAAGGTTGTGTCCTTTAAATTAATTATGATTCTGTTGCCGACTCTCAGACTATAATACATACGATGATAATATTTTAATACTGAAAGATCTATATGGAAGTGAATACGCGTTTATGCTTTTATTTATTCATTTTATATTTTGAATTATATTATGCTATTTTTATTATGAACATTTCTATTTTGTATTATTTTCCTGATCTAAAATGCAACTCGTAACAAATATTACTGTTCAATATTGTATTTATTTCTTATAATTATAGCAACATTATGGGTCACTCAACCAATCAAAATGTACAATTCGGTGTTGCCATTTGAGTATTTAGCCGTCTAGGCCCCGTTTCACGAAGCAACAAGTTACAATTTGATATACGTTGCGTAGCTAATTTGCCTAAACTGTAAGCTCTTATAGTTTTATCTAATCGTCTACGCAATGTACGTCGAATTGTACTTGTAATTTGTAACTTGTAGCTTTGTGAAACGGCCCCCTGGAGTTGCCTATCGTTCATTTCTAAAATTATCTGCTTTTTCTCTCAGGCAGTGAAGTAACTGACGATTATTATACCTGTCAGATAATTGATTAGAAAACACGACAAAAAACAATACAATAAAGCCACGCTTACAAGTAAACGGTTTTTTTCTGTTATATAATATTATAATAGACTGGTTTAGTATACTAAACCAGTGAGTCTAGAAGCATTAAAATTTATACAGAAATTAATATAACAACCCCTACATAGCACAAAGAAGGAATTTTGAAAATCCATCCCCTAAAGTAGGGGACGAAAATGTGTATGTTAGTTCGCCATTTTCTGAAATGATCGTTGGGCTATCGGCTATTCTTTGACAAAAAGTTTTATATGCCAGTCCACTACATACTGAAAGGTATTGCCCATAATGTATAGAAAGCCAATGACTTCACAACAGCGGTATTTGTTATTTTGTATTGCATTAAGGCCGTCATAGACAGCGCTGTATAATATTATATTATGAAGCCACAGACCTCTCGCCACCTATAATTTGTATGCAGTTAGCGGCCAAGCAAACCGGCGAAATGTCACTATGGCCTTAATCTCACTAGCGCAGCAGTGGTGTCGCAACCAGTCGCGCTACCAACAAAATGTATACAGCTCTATGGAGGATACCTCACCCGAAGACAGCTTGGTTGCGCAACCAATTTGGTGGCGGTAACCAGTATCTACCACTACTACCGTAGGGCCAAGAGAAGCGAGATTTGACAGCTGTCAAACTCAAAGGAAATAAAGTTAAGCAAGCACCGAAAAATTTACTCTGTGCCAATGAGGTAAGAAACATCTCGCTTCTCTTGGTGACTCTACTGTAATGTAATATGTGTAGAGCTTACTGACGGACGACTCACTCACTCGGTTCAGTTGAGCGGTCAGTCACGCCCCCTTCCCCCGCACAAGCCCCTTTATTTCCTCACGATGACGTCATTTGCACGTGTTCTCTGGTGTTTTTCGATTGGTAGGTCAAGACGCTGCTGCCATGGTATCCTAGGGCGTATTCCGAATCAGACTTTCAGTTCAGCGCTGTCAGCGATCAGAAAAGCAAAAAAACGCATGAGTTTTGCCTGCTGACAGTATAATATTCGGAATGCAATAAAATTACGGGTGCTTTAATCCATTTCAGCGCGTCTCGGAACGCAGGGCTAGTGAAATATTCGCCTAACCCTGCGTTCCGAGACGCGCTGAAATCGATTAAAGCACCCGTAATCGCGTTCCGAATTACTGTCAGCTGTCAAAACTCATACATTTAATTTGCTTTTCTGATCGCTGACAGCGCTGAAAGTCTGATTCGGAATGCGCCCTAAATGTAGGTGAGCGAGCAGAGTCTGCTTGCCTCTTAAATAATTAATATAATATTATCTTCGCTGTATGTGACGGGCTTTACTATGATCAGGCTGAACAACTTTTCGATTTTCTATATTTTGTAAGAACCAAAAATCGAAAAGATAATTTAATATTAATGAAATTATTACTTAAAAGCTCGGACCAACCACACCGAGCTTAAAAGTCATCCTTTTTAAATTATTATGACATTTTTATCTACTTATATTTTTTATTCTGAATAGTTATCGCTCATATTTTCAGGAATGTAGTAAGTAATAAATAATATGAATTTTAGAATGTAAAAGATATAAAAGGCTTCGAATGCTTGAAAAAAAAATATATTTTCTATATTTGACGATCGTAGGTAGTATGAAAGTGTGTTTGTATGTGTGTGTTTTTGCAACACTTAGTACGTGTCAGTCACAAAATATTAATCTTTCTATTTATTTTTTGTGATAATGTCTTTTTATGACTCAAGTTTGTTCGTTGTGATTATTTTTGTCTTAAGATTTCAAAATTAAGATTTTTTACGTCTGGATATTTCAGGCTAAACACATAAATAAATAATAATTCCTAAAAATAACTAATTAATAATAATTTAAAAAAAAATAACTAAAACACTTATTTCACATTTATGATTTACTAATCTTTTGGTATTTTGTTTTGAGTGTTGATGACGTCACAACGAACAGTCTGCAATTTTTTTAACGAATTCAACCGCCAGACCTCTTTCAAAATACCTGTTTGGAAAATGCTCAGAACAGTTTGAGTCTTATCTTTTATTGTTACGATACTTGGGTTACTATAGGATGAGCTCTGACAGATTAAAATTTAAAAAACTTTTTAATATTATTTCGTTAATGTATTTATTTATTAAGTAAAATTACATACTGTTTAATGATAAAATAAGAGGTGAAGTTACTTTATTTTCAATTATTAGCTAATATGGTTTTTAAACTGAATATTATAAAAAAAAGTTGTTAACGTCGTATGTTAAATTTTGCAGCTGTCAGAACTCATCCTATAATAACCCGACTATAATGAGCTTAACATAGTGTATATGGAGGCTGGTTGTGACAGTACAGTCAGCTGACGAATTAGTTGACCCCCCCCGCTCGAAACCGATGAAGTTTTCTTGGGTAATTGTTTTTGCTTTATCATGAAATTTCGTATAATTGTGCAGGTTAATAAACTGTACGAGTATATAAAATGTTATGTAAAAATATAAATAATCACCTGAGAAAATCTCATCGGTTTCGAGCAGGGGGGGTCAGCTAATTCGTCAGCTGACTGTACAAGGCAATGGTAGCGATTCACACAGTCACGCTCTAATCCTTAATTTAAGTTTGTCAGTCTTTTTCACCTTTTAAAGATTAAAAATGGACAGGAGTTTGCGATCCTAATAGTCAAACATCGAATTTGAACCTTATGCACGCGTCGATTGAACAATTTTTGAGAGCAAGTAAAACATCCGACTTAAAAATCTCTTAATCTGACAGCTATGCCCTTATTTTAGGTTATCATTCGTTCAAATTAATGTCATTCGTTCGTCTGAATTCATCACCTCTCGTTCATTGGTCATAAAAACGAAAAGGATAGCTGGATTTTAAAATTAGAATTAGAGCATGACTTCCCGAATCGGGGCCAATATGTACCCTCTGTTGTGGTGATAAGGTAGTGTTGTTGATTGGACATCTGAACTGCTTCTTGGGTTGCTCCTATTTTCGACGTTGCTTTATTAGGGAGATACTTCAATATAAAAGTATACATAACTTCGAAGCAATATATTACACTGCCATTATTTATAGTTAAATAAATATTTCATTATCACATTGTATATTATAGATGCTTTCTACTTACCGAAATAGTTTTATTTTTGAGGACTTATTTTTATCGGAAAATTATGTATTATCTACCCTAAAACTGTGTTAGTTTTCTGAGAGCGACATCTTTAAGAAATTACATGATTGACATCTAATACTAAATGTATAGAAAGACGTTTATTTATAAATTGTAAAAAAATCTTTATTTTAATTTATTAATAGTAATCTATGCTGAACAAATAATTCTAATTTTAATACGTTTCTATGCAAACTTAGCAAGCAGTTCGTATGTCCATATTTTTTAATTTATTGCACAATTGCGTCACGAGTGTGTCGTGAGAAATTTAGTGGCTGTGGTGCCATATACAACAAAAAAAAATAAAAAATTGACAAATAATACAATAAAAATGTACTAAATATAAGGTAGCGTATGCTGCACGCGGTGTTTGTATGCGGAGCGGATTATTGTTGATTTGTTCGTAAAACTACCCAAGTACATAATATACATGATTATATTTTTCAATAATTCATTAACATTATTGCCGTCGATTGATTTCAGTAGCAATCGCATGTTGATCTATTTATTTTTATAATATTTTCAAACATTCACATAGGTACATCTTTAGTATCTTTTCATGTTTAAAGTAGTGTCTCGTGTTATGAATGGATGGCGGTGTTCATATATCTTCAATAACATGAAGTCCGCATAACAAATACCGTGTTATTTTTTTATAATTAGCTTATGTTCGTCTCGCCGCGGCCTGTAACGCTGTGCGTCACTTAATTCATAATGTTTGTATTGTATATGCTACTAGTATCACTGGTGAGTCAGTCCTCTGTCTGCCTTGTTCGCCTTTGGCCTTTGAACTTCCTCATGCGGTCAAATTACAGGCTTAAAGTCTTTACGACAACGCTCCAGTTACACGGCCCAGTTCAAAGTTTAATAAGGGTAAACAGAATGCGAAGTTGAATAATCTTGATAATGTACCTGGCATGTAACTGAAAACTTCAGTCGTGGTAGGTATTTTGCGACATGTGTATGTTCACAAAATATGTCGTTCGATGAATAATGTGTTTGGAATACCTTTCAAAATGTTACGAATAAGTACTTGTTCGTGTCATCGTAAACCTCAAATGATACCTAACGAACTATCTACGTATTTATTTAGTCATAATAATTACCATACAACCTTTATCATCTACAGGCATAATGAATGACGGCTCTGACTCATTAGTTACAATGTAGTAATGTCAGCCTACTAAATTTATGTATATTTGTGAACCATCTACGATTTTGTTGGCATAGATGTGAAGCCAACTTAAGACACGCACATAGGGACCCATTTCCTTCCGCAAAATTAAGTGCGCAAAATATTGGATACCCAAAAAGGCTGACGTAAATAAGATCGTATAATATAACTATAGTCTGTATATTATACGTGTAGTAGCGTTATATTATGCATTTAGTGATACATTAGGATTAAACTTCGCAGAGCAATCCCTACGCTGCCGATATTTTTTCGTAATTAAAACATCCTGAGTATTGGCATTATAGTGTCATATAGTGGCTATAGAATTGTCTTGATCGATTTATTTGGTACTATAATTCCATCGTTAGATTTGCTTTCGAAGTTTACTCCGTCTTTATAATTAGTGCTTAGACGAGGCCCACACCGACATTACGGTTATATTTTAAGTAGCAACAATTAATCAATCAAGCATAATACGACGAATAAACAATATTTTTTATCAAAACAGTATGTACATATTATCAGTTCTGGATTTACTATTGAGTGCTGCCAGAGCGCTGAATCGTGAACCGCGAGAAATAGACAATATTTTTTTTTTTATTCCTATCGTGTTGTATAGAAATTGTTGAAGGTACATTTGTTGAATGTTACGTGTTATAGAAAAAAGGTTCTTGAGTTTTACACTGAATTTGGCCTCGTAAATATAAATACTATAAATATAAGAGAAAATTAAAGAAACCATAATTCAGTGAAAAACAGTCTCTAAGGGCATTACTAGGATGTGATTCGTCAAAATATCATGTAGTTACAAACAAAAGCGTTCAATTTATCAAAATAATGTGTTCAATTTCTTATTCAACAAGCAATATTGTTTATAGTATTGTCAAAAATAATGTTAAAACCCTTCTTAGTCATACAATACGCATGTTTTATCAAAATTTGCTGACAGGCCTTGTAACACTAACAATTTGTATACCTAGTGATTATAATTTTTATAACGTCGTAAAAGTCTACTAAAGACTCATTAAACGTGCTCTTTCTGCCAAATAAACACATTGAACTATACTTAAAACTGTAGTTTCGTTGATAATAAAAATTATTATTCGATTAATGAACTTTTTTTGTTATTCAATGAAAACAAGAGATTCGTTCAAATCTTTACAATCTTTTGAATGTTGTAACTCGCGATAGTTTTGACATAACATTGATAGGTACTGTATGGCTCATGGTTGTCTCTGCACAAACGTGCTTCTTGTTAATGCCCTAGCACAGTTCCTCGTGATTTCAAAATCTGTTCCATAACACTTTCCTCGCTTTCGATGTTTTCGATGATTTTGACTTTTTTTATTTAATTGAGGGAACGGATGTTTTGTGTCAACGGGAACGACCGCGACCCTTATTGCTTGAAGTTTGGCTACATAGTAGAGAACGTGGACAAATCGTTATTGAAAACATACACGTATGTTTTTTGTCATCGAAATTCAATGTCCTATTAAATACGTAAAGTTGTGTCCGGTCTCTGTACTATTAGTCAGCAATTGATTGAATTATTTCTCATAGATTGTCAACTGTTTTATTGCTGTTTGTTGACAGTATATGTAGAAGGTTTTCTAGCTAATAATAAATGATCTACGGTTAGCCCTTTTGTAAAATGTGGGTAAAGAGGAAAGTGTCTCAAAAATACCAAAAAATAAAGGATTTCATACCCAACGTCGTGTTTTTGTTATTTTACAGAAATAACTTCTATATACACATAAACAAAGTCAACAGTTACACCATTTATAACTCATGTACAAAAATATGAAATGTAAGTATTCAAAGATACGAGCATCAAATGAGATAATAATATTATAGTGATACTCTATTACAAATTCCGATATAATAGACAATTCGTTGGATATAATAAAGTGAACGGGTGAAATTAAAATATTAGATTTCCCCAGTTTGCTTAGGACATTGCAGGCTGAATCACCTGATTGTCCGAAAAGAAAGATGATTCCGTGCTTCGAAAGGCACGTTAAGCCGTTGGTCCCGGCTACTATCTAGTCGTTACATGAGCAAAGTTAGTGGCCTTTGGCGGCTCTATAACACTGACACCAGAGTTTGTGAGGTCGGTTGTCGACCTTACAACCCACATGATGATGATGATGATTAGGTTTATAAGACTGATTCGGTAGTGGTGTAGTGTCTAGGGCCGCTACACCTCCATTCGAAGGGTTCGATCCCTACCACGTACATTACTGTTTGCTATTTTCGAATTCATATATGTACGTTTATGCGAAGAAATTCAAAAGTGTGTGTGAAGCCGCGACCAACCCGCACTGTAAATCGTCAGTGTGGTCGACTAATTTAGGGTAGATTCGAGCCCTTCGGTGGGGACATATAACTGTTGATGATGAGTTTAGAGACGATCGCATCGCAACTCTTCCATAGTGTAGGTTTCTAAGGTCGCCAACCGACCTCACAAACCCTGGTGCCGAGTGTTAATAGGGGATCGGACTACTTTTATTTTATAAATCCAAACTTCTTAGTTTCTGCTATCGAACACTTAAAGAATTTTTGCTCTATCTTTAAAATTGACTGAGTTATTAAGGTTTGAAATTCAAGATAAGACAGAGAGGCACATACCCACTTGTGACGTCATTTGTTAGTAACGCCACATAATCTCCATACAAAAAATCGTTTTTGAAAGAGACAGACATATTGAAACTTTAAAAAATCACTATAAATTCGTTTTTCAACCGATTCTGTGTTTTTCTTCACGAATCGTCTGCTAATAGTCTATATTTTAAAAATAATTCATAAAATATGGTAAAATATGCTAAATTTAGGAACAGTCCGATCCCCTAATAGTAAAATGATTTGGCTAGTTACGTTACGACTACATCCGTATATAGCAACTAAAACATTATGGCGGATCTTAGAAAAAAATACTAGATACGCATAATTGAACCTCTCACCCCAATTGACCCTAGGAGTAACAACGAGGACTGCTCATTTGCTTGGGATGTGGGATTGTGTAACAAGCTCACACAACACGCGGTAATTGTTTTGACGCCATGACCTGATAACTTACCAGAACATTCCTGCTATCATATTCTTTTGTTAGGTCGGTGTGTGTCATTCGTGTCACCACTCTATAAAAAGTCCAGAAATCCCCATCAATAGGGAAGTTAATGAGGAAAGCCACCGAAATCCACTGACATTCCTCGTGTAACGATTCTTACGTAGATAGCCGTGGGGGCCGTGCCTTCCGAAGCACGGAAGCGTCTTTCTTTTCGGATGTCCAAACTAAACTGAAGCTGTCTCAGAGAGATTTTTTGTTAAGTTGCCCCATCAGGATTCGAACTCGGAACCTCCGTCTCCGTCGTCATGAAACTGAACAATTTGTGATCTAGAACTTACAAATTCTTTTACAGATCACTGATCTCAGTGATTTGGTATCGAGGGTTGAACTATCCGACTGGTTTTACGTTATTTAATTAACACGCACGTACTTTAGCCGAGGGTCAAATTAGATAAATTATTATTATGTAATTTATGTTTATTTTAACTATAATATAGTAAAAACTAAGTTGATTTAGGGTAATGCGTGAATTTTAAAAATTAATGTGCTGTGATTTCATTAAAACTAAATGAAAATATCCCAGTTTGTGTGTCAAATAGGGGGCGGTGCACTAATATGGCGCACTAATATTTTTTTCTTACAAACTATTTTGTTTACTTTCCTCGTAATCGAGATGAACCCTGCTTGGGTGTCACCTCGAGGGAAACTCAATTTCACCCTGACACTATAAGCGCTCTCGCTTCGCTCGTGCGCCAAAATACTTCGGGTGTAATTTATCGCTTTCACCTTGTTTAACAATCTACTATTAATCTAAGCTACATAATTAATTGCTTATTTTTCGAATAAGTAGTAAAACATTATGACTTTTTGTATACCAAGTACTTTACTGGTTAAGTGTGTGTGAAACTGACTCATGAAAATAAAATGTGTGTAACAACCTGTAATAACCACATTTACTGCAAATAAAGACTAGCCATCAAAAACATAACTTGTAAAAAAACCAAGTCTCGCACGCAACTTAGTCTACCGTAAAAAGTTGTGAGATCCATGTAATACCAAGTCGGTTAATTTATTCAGTCCCTACTTAAGAGTCCTTCTGTCTTAAGTTATTACGTAATTAGCTCACCTAACAACATCTTATAGTGATCAGATCAATATTAAAAATCTCTTATGTTTTAAATAAAGACATAGATTGACCTGGCAATCGCATGAAAACACAATATATCTCACAAGTAATACATTATTATATTAAATTTGATTGTTTAGTGCGATTGCAAAGTCAATCTATGTATTTATTTAAAACATAAGAGATTTTTAATATTGATCTGATCACTATAAGATGTTGTTAGGTGAGCTAATTACGTAATAACTTAAGACAGAAGGACTCTTAAGTAGGGACTGAATAAATTAACCGACTTGGTATTACATGGATCTCACAACTTTTTACGGTAGACTAAGTTGCGTGCGAGACTTGGTTTTTTTACAAGTTATGTTTTTGACCGTGCCGCTTTTTTGCTCGACTTGGCGGGGGCATTGCCGTGCCCCCAGATTCTATTTAATCACTATTTTTAAACGTATTTTCCTCCCATTATTATCATTAGTGATTCAGACAATCAGTCATGTCAAGCGCGGTCGTACTCCTGGAAACATTGAGGAAAACTTATTAGTAGATAATGATAATTTGTTATATATAGGTATAGTAATCAAATTTAAATTCAATTTAAGCTACGGGATACAACGTTAACGCAAAAACCTGTGGGTGGTAGTAACAACACCCATGTAACTGAACAAATTTTCATAAACTTGATTTATTTTTCGAATTTTCAAACAAATTGACCATATCAGGTAAAACCATAATGTATTAATGAGCATCGTATTGTTCTGTACGTAGACTTCTTGACGCGATTGTGACGTCACGCGCTAATTTCGTCCGCGCAGACGCGTTCGCCTTGGAGACAGCGACAGACAGCGCGCGTACGCGCTTTGCGGCTTACAGTGCAATGCGTGTGCGCTTCCGGGCGGTGGAATTTTTATTTTCCGTACCTCAAAAGGAAAAAAGGAACCCTAATAAGATCACTGCGTTGTCCGTCTGTCTGTCAACTCAAGACCCTTTTTCTCAGACTATTTCAATATGCATGATTTTTTGTAAATGACCACCTACTGTAATTTAACAAAAAAAAAGAAACGCAAAAGATGCGACGCATGTGGAGTTTATTCGGTGTGTTCTTCTCCCCAGAGTCCGCGCATTGCGCAGTGAACTCACCCACAAAAATGTAATGACGACACAACTAAGAGATGAAAAGCTATTCAAAAGTTGATACCATTCTCAGGAACGCGTAGAGTAGAGGTATCAATAACACACATATCTACCGGGTTATTACCACGATTTTGATTTAAAATAAGCTTTTTCTTGGTGTGTTATTAATATTAACAACCGCGAAAACCTAAAGTAAAAGTGTTTATAGAGGTATCAAGTTGAAATTAATACCAAATATTTAGTTCTATAAGGAGGAAAATAACTTCATTATTAGCTATATTATCGTACTGCAACAAAACAATACTCCTATTATTAATTTCCGCTCATATTACAAAGATATTTTATTTTTAAAACACTTGAAGCGAATAAAGGACTTGGTGTGTTCTTTCTTATCAAACAATGACTTCACTAACTTTAATAACACACACTGTTCCACGATTTCGAGGTTGACTGACAAAGTGGCTGTTGTGGCCATTGAAGTATATAGCTCAATGGGTGTGGCTAGGTTCCTATTTTATTTATTTGAGTCATCGATTGTAGGCGCGCGCGCAAGTTTCAAAACATAAAATGAGGGGAACACAAAGAGCACACAGAAAGGGACAGACACACTGGCAGACTTGTTGAGAAAAATATTTTTTCTCCGACACGCTCGAAAATGTGATCATTACTGTAAAAAACAGTACACGAAGTGACTCATTTTTGGACGAAACATTGCCCCATATAAAACAGCGGCCGGCAATGTGCCCTCAAACGGTAGGCCGGCAAAGTAACTTTCGTTCAGAAATTTCAATGTTTTTGAGAATCGTACACGACTCGTAGTAATTTGAGTTGGCTGTATGCTCTGTATGACACTGGCACAAAACAAAAAGAAAAGAAATGTGCACAATATGGCGGTTTGTAATTTTCGCCGCTTTTATTTTTATCGTACTATGTATTTATTTTCATGATGGAGTTAACTAATCATTGAATTGGGGAAATATTATAACAATGAATGGTTCAAGAAATCAAAGTAGAAAGTGATAAAGATTAGAAATTATAAGTTTAGTGCGATACAAGTAGACATCTAAATTCAAGGTACCACAATATTTTTAGTATTTTGTAATTTCCTCGCATATTTCAGAGAAAAGCACTATACAAGCCTCGGCCGCAATAACTCTTGCTGGACTCGTACACAATAAAAGTCCTCGCCTGCGCCTCGGACTTTAAACGTGTCCTCGTCCAGCAATAACTAATTTTGCGGCCGCGGCAGTAATGTACTATTGCTGTAGAAATTGTGTGGCGATCAGGAAAAGAGATTAGTAGACTGTACTACATTGTAAAAATAAAATAAAAGGAACCAACCTTATATGAATATGATTCGAACTAAAAGGCACATAGTAGTAGTGAAAAATACAGATTGCTGTACTCTTTTCAAAATTCAAATGTTTTTAGAAAAAGTCGAAATATCAACATCAACGGCCCGTTACAGTCCACTGCTGGACTATGAGCCTCCTCCACTTAAGTGGAGGGTTTTGCCATAATCTCCCCGCTTGGCAGGCGGGTTGGAGATCGCTAGTAACAATTTTCAAGGACGTATTACTTTCACATTACTTACGTTTAAGTCATTTTCTGTTTTTAGTTTATTTTTGTTCGGTATTTTTTTTTTAATGTAGCATGGGCGTGCGGCGTGGCATTGGTGCGTGGTAAAAGGGGACCTACTGAAAAACAGCACTGTTTCAGACTTGGTTTGGAACAGTACAAAAGTTGAGTATGGACCTTTTGCCACAATACCTTTAGTATAAGTACTCATTTGTAAGTTATTGTGGCAATAAACAGTTTATCTATCTATCTAAATAAAATATTAATTTATTGAACTCGTTCAGACAGATCAAATTGACAAAAACAACAGGCTTACTTATTTCTATAGAAATATCTTCCAGCAGACCCATAGAAGGGAGTGTAGATATTAAGTGTGTACGCGGTCTTACATATTCTCTAAACGTGCCAAAACTGTATAATATAATCGTTACTATTAATTGACTGATATTGACGTTGTAGATAGCTTTGTTAAACAAGTAACAATAGCTATACGGCGCAATATGTACTTATTTACCCTAGAAAGAGATGCGCAACCAAAACGAAACTTGAGACAAAAATATATTTACAATCTAAAACCGCCAAAATTCACCATGGAATTATTTTGTAAGGGACCATACTACTCAGCCGTAAAAATCTACAATGCAATACCGGAAACTATAAAATTAATAGAAAAATATGAATCCTTCTATAGTGAATTAAAAAAATACCTGCTCAATCAATGTTATTATAAAATAGACGACTTCATCAATAAAACTTCTTAATACTACTTTATTAAAACTTATTTATAATAATAGAATCATCCATTAAATCTAATCAGATACAGAATAAAATAAATAAAATAATCTAATAAAAATTGCTAATTATTGAATCATCTCCATAATAGGCTCTACATCATTTATAAAAACTAACACCTAATCTATACATATAATAAATCTATAAAGAGGCCAATTCTGTACATTGAAAAAAAAAAAAAAAAAAAAATACCTCTGGGGGTCTTCTTAAACGTAACAGATACCAAAAATATGATTTTTGAAATTTTTGTCTGGCTGTCTGTGTCTTGTCCGGGATTCACGCAATAACCACTGAACGGATTTTGATGAAACTTTTTTTGTTGTATAGCTATTGGTCCTCGGTAACATATAGGCTATAATTTATTTTGAAGATCGGAATACCTGATGTGGAACCATAGCAGTCCAGCTAAACTATGAGAGATATGAAAATAGCGCCTTAGGAAAAGTTGTTCAGCGTGATGAGCATTTTCTATTGACGTATAAATATTGAAGGTCTGGTACACCTGCTGTGGAGCCCAGGGTACTTTCGCCCAAAAATAATTGGTGAAGTGGATAGGTGTACGGTGTATGTATGTTTATTTATTTATGTTATTATACAAATCAGTTACCATTACTATTTATTATGCTTTATTTATTTATTTTAAAATTATATACATAACAATATAAGTAGGTATATGATGTTCGTCCGTGCCGCGTCTCTGCAGGGCTCACGGAAGATCAGCGCCGTAGTCTACCTTGCTAGGCTACGGCTTTTGCTGAGTGAGGTCCTTTTTGTCTGGGTGTCGCAACACAGGGGCAATTTTGTAAGTATGTTGTGTTTGTATTTTTCACTTAATTTCTATTGCATTATTATGTACTATTATTTATGCATATGTTTTGTGTTGTGATGTCCTGCAAATAAATGTTTCTGATGTCTGATTTCTAAAACTCCCATAGCAAAACTAACAATTTCGTTTAAATGTGTACACAAATATAAACACTTCTTCGTAAACTCAAAATGCTTGCGCGAACAAACGCAAATGTTATTAAGGGGAATTTGCAACACCTTACGAGGTACCAAATGAGAGACTGTATTTATGAAGTAAGATCAAATTGTTACCATTTATAAGCAAATAAATAAATATGAAAATAAATATATATTAGATTTTATTCGGTGTTATCTAGGAATGTGCAGTGCTTCGCCCGTGTAACTGTAAAGTTTTATTGTTAATAATGTAAGTATTTCTAGCACCCGCCCGTGACTGTCTCCACGTGTAGATTTCGAACTATCGTACTTCCTGTTGGTTCGCCAGCCAAATTAAATATTATATTAAGTAAAGTAGGTACTTATAGAGGAAAAGCGACGCCGCATACAAGAAAGAACTAAAGCTAATAATAATATAATAATAATAATAATGTGCCGAGTGCCGTGTGGTGACGGCAGAGTAGAATACATTTGTTACCAACCCCTACTCTTCCCGTGGGTGTCGTAAGAGGCGACTTAGGGACTACACATTGAACAGGGAACGGGCAGCAGCGCTCTCTGATACATGTACAGTTTACATAGTGCGGTGAGGTCAAACCCCCCTGCCTCACACCGCACTCCAGTTGGTAAGGTTCGGAGATGGCGCCGCCGACCCATCTCACGCTATTGACCTGGTGAGTGGCTATACCAGTATTTGAAAATTTTTACAAGCTTCTGTAGTAGGTTCATCTCCTCAAGCTTTTTCCACAGGATATCGTAAGCCACCAGATCAAAAGCTTTTGACAGATCAAGGAAACAGGCATACACCGGAGTTCGTCGAGCTGTGTAATACCTGACAGCATACTTGGAGACTCATTAAAAGGGCTGCTATTTATGTATCCGGAACTGGCCACTTACATAAACAATATTTAAAAAGAAATTATAACATTTAAAAATAGAACTCTTTGGCTGTAAAATAAAGTTTGTTTCATTCATCTGTCAATTTTACATTGTGGCGCCATTTTTAAAATTCATTGTCTATCATCACCATGGATTTGATTCGTGAAAATTTTCGTGCTATGATTTATTATGACTTTCGGCGTGGATTAACTCAAAAACAGTGCATGGGTCAACTTTTGTCGACTTTTGGGGAGGAAGCCCCATCGAAAACCACTGTGTATCACTGGTTCAGTGAGTTTAATCGTGGTCGTCGTATGCTTGCGGACGATTTTAAAGAAGGTCGCCCTAAATCGGCTGTTGTACCACAAAATATTGATGCTGTGCGCGAACTAATAATTCAAGACCGTCATGTTACATATCGCGAGATAGAGGCATTTCTGGGCATTAGTATGACGAGTATTTATAAAAAATTACACGAACATTAGGCTGTAAAAAAAAATTGTTCTCGTTGGATCCCGCAGAACTTAACAGTTGAACAAAAACAGGCTCGTGTTGATTGGTGCAAAAAATGATAGAAAAATACAAATGTGGTACATCAAAAGCTGTTCATAATATCTACACAGGACACGAATCTTGGATATATGCGTATGATTCCGAAACTAAACAGCAGTCAACGGTTTGGGTGTTCCAAAATGAGCCAAACCCAACTAAAGTTGTTCGTGCAAAAAGCACTTTGAAGCAAATGGTTGCCTGCTTTTTTGGTATTAGTGGACATGTGGCTACAGTACCACTAGAGAACCGTAAAACGGTTAATTCTGAATGGTACACCACCATTTGCTTGCCAGAAGTCTTTGGAGAAATACGCAAGAACAATCGACAACGAAGAATAATCCTTCACCACGATAACGCCAGCTGTCACACCTCGGCCGCAACAACGGAGTATTTAAATAGTCAAATGATCGATTTGACGGGTCATCCGCAGTACAGTCCCGACTTGGCACCCAACGACTTTTATTTATTCCCAAGCGTGAAGAACAAATTACGTGGACACCAATTTTCGACCCGGGAAGAAGCCGTTGATGCTTTCAAAATGCACGTTTTGGAGATACCCGATACAGAATGGAAAAAATGCTACGAAAGTTGGTTTCAACGTATGAAAAAATGCATCGATCATCACGGGGAATATTTTGAAAAGCAATAATAGTATATTTGGTTATAGATATTTGTTATTTTTTGTTATTCCGGATACATAAATAGCAGCCTCGTACAGCACTATCTGTAGAAAGTTTAGGACGGAACCCAAATAGGTTATCGTGTAACACAAGATACAGCAAACCATCAAGCACTTGGGTAGCACTTTTGCTATGATAGTTGCAAGTAATTAAAATAAAAATCAAATTAGGAACTCAATCAAACCAACCACAATTTCCTATCATTTTAAACGCTTTTTAATGACATAGGTACTCACTACTTTTTAATTTATTCACTGTTAATGTTAAGGAGCTGAATAGAACAGTCAGACAAACTGGCAAGACGGTGATGGCATACGTGAAATATGCGCGCACGCATTGTGAATTTGTAACCGTGTAGGAAGGAAGTGGGTATTCCAAATGCATCTGGACTGGAGGTCTTATCATATGGTCTGGCACTGCATTGCACTTGAATGAATAACTGCTTAAATCAACAACAACCGTCGCCATTATCGTGTGGGTTGTAATTGTAAGGTCGACGGCCGACCTCACTATCCTGGAGTCTCTGGATAAGGCTATTTCTGTAAATATTGGCTAAGCAAGAGAAACGGCTAAAGGTGTCTTCCGAAACACGGAATCATCTTGCATTTCGAACAATCTGCTGCAATAGCTGGGGCATTCTTACAAATAGATTTTTGTTTTCAACACCGGCATTCGAGCCCAAAATCTCCGGAGAGGCCGAATTTACTACCGCTCAGCCAACTACTGGACTGCAAAAAACGTGACGAGTTTTCGGTTATAAAATTCCAGAATTTACACATTTAATCAATCATCAGAAAATTAGCTTGTTATAGTGAAGTATGTTATAGTAATAGTAGATTGTTAACCAAGGGGTGAAAGCGATCAATTACACCCGTAGTAGCCTTTTTAGGGAAGATATCAGTCTAACGCAGTTTAATGAATTTTTTTTTTTTTTAAAATTTTTTTTAACGCATTATAAGGCATATTCTTATAGTAATGCTTACGAAATGGACTTTTGTTAAGCAAGTAAAAATTCTCTATAAAGTTTTCTGAAGTTCCATTTTGATTTAATGTTTCGAATGGGCGCCGGCGGGATTTCATTCCAGCATTTGGAAGCATGGTAGCTGATACCTCCTCTAAAAGTGGCAGCACGATGGCTGGTAAGTACCTAGTTCCAATCTGGAAGATTTATTGAGGTCTCATATAGCACACTGGTGTGGCGGTGTTATCTAATCTGTGGCGGTGGTGTATGGTTATCAATAATGGGGTTTTGTTTTCGACTCACTGGATTTGTCGTCACTCCCCGTCAACACGTGTTAGATGGTGACTAATGATGATAGTACATACGGGGCTTTTATATTGTATAAGTAATTAAAGTAACATTAAGAGGACGTTTTGCTATAATCTAAAAATGATTCACTGTTATATTGGATTGGGCCGATATAGAGCTATCTGTTACTTTCATTAAGTATAATTGTATTGTGTGCTATGATTTTTTTCCAACCAATATTATTATCCTCTTGTATCTTTTCTGTGGTATTATTTTATTATTTATTGTGCCGTATTTTTTATTGCATTGAATTAAAATCTTGTTTTGCTATTCCAAGGGATTAAGTACCAAGTAAGAACAAGTATTTGGTAATAATAAACTTTTTATTTATTTATTTAATGCTCACAAAACAAGTTACAATCACTTATGAAATAATATATCAGTTTTATGTATTTAGGCTAGATTATAACTCAGGTATGTGTGCACAGAATGAGTTATTATATATAAACAGTTTACGTAATAAATGTTAGTATAACTTACTTACTATGGACGTTAGTAAATACAGCCAAAAACTAAACCTGTCATGAGGTTATACGATCGGTTAACGGACCTCACAAATCCTGATCTATATGTTAACGAGCCGACAATGGAAGGCATGAAAATAATGGGAAAAGTAGACAAAACCACGCCACGGCTGAAGGGATAAGTGGGTTTAAAGTAAGCTTTGGATATCCCTTTTAAATTTACCCAACCGCACATTAAACTTAATAGGTTTCTACAGACAGAAAGACAGACGGAGAATGATCGAAGTCTGATTTATGTAGGTATGTTTTTATTTTAACAAATTCCTTTTTCATTTTGAGGTACGGAATCCTGTAAATAAGTAACTCACTGAGTAACTTATCTACCTACAACTACAAGGTAACTAAAATAGTAATTTTATGTGGTTGTTGAATTATAGATAACCTTGCACATAGCCTCGAGACCTCAAACTTGAGATCTTGTTTAACCCTGTATGCAAGGTCAGTTTTAAGCAATATAATAATCAGCATTTTTTATTGACTAATAAGAACAATGCTAAATGCACGAAATGTAGCAAGCTGAAGTGGCAGTGGGCTGGCCAGGGCCACGTCTGTCGCAGAACCGATGAGCGTTGGATTGGAGCAGACGGGTTCTTGAATGGAATGGAGACCGCGTCTCGGGAAACGTAGTGTGGGACGCCCCCCTGCCAGGTGGACTGATGACCTGAGGAAGGTCGCTGGTGGTGGCTGGATGAGGAAAGCGGGTGAGCGCTTTAGCGTACCCTTGGGGAGGCCCACGTCCAGCAGTGGACTGCAATAGGCTGATTGATGAAGAACAATGCTCAGCAGTTAGATACTTTTCTACAACGTCTTGTGTTAGTTGACCAAGTTAAATATGCGCTCTCCACGAGTTTTTTTCATCCAAGAGTTCAGCCACAGCTCAGCTTATGACCCCCTAACAATGAATACTACGTGTTAGCTAATTAACACAACCTCTCGGGTGGTATGTCAGCCCATGAAACTGAACAACTTTTGTTCCACAACTTTTTAAATTTCGCAATTTTTAATAATTAAGTATAAAGCGGAAAATGAAAAATTTGATTTTGTTTTTTTTTTTTTATTATTTGATTTGGTAATACGCCTGTTTCTGACCCGGATAGCCAAAGAGATGTAGGTTCGAGTCCTGTCCAAGATCGACAAAACTTTTCATTTTATAATTATTAGTTATTTCGTTAACAGACGATATCTGTAACAATAATTAATCTTCGCAATTTTTTTTTAACTTTTTTACAAATCGACTCGATCAGCTGATCAGTTTGTATGAAGTTTTTTATTTTTATTTTGTGGAAGTTCTGGAACTCTCTGGAGTTCTTGGGCTGAGTCACCACCTGAGGAGTTTTGCGTTATTTAGCTAACACGTTGTAGTTTCACAACTTTTAAAATTACAAAAATACCAAGTTATTTTTCGTACAGATTGACTTGTTGAAATTGACTGACCCTGTGATTTATTTTGTTCACGATAATGTTATACTGCACACATTGATTGTAAACCTTGGTCTTTAGGCTTTGCGGAAATGTGCGTGATTTTAGGATGTCGTCCAGTTTTCCAAAAGCAACCCAGCCTAGCTTAATCCTCCTTGCAATTTCTTTTGTCTGCTAACGTACGGTGCCGAGACATGGACACTCGCTAAGGACACTATGCACAAAATAAAAGTCGCACAAAGAGCCATGGAGCGTGCCATGCTCGGCATAAAACTTCAAGATCGTGTACGGAACACTGAAATCCGAAACCGTACCAAGGTAGAGAACGTCGAATCACTAAACTTAAACGGGCGTGGGCGGCGGGATGACGGGAGGTGGACCAAAGCAGTGACAGAGTGGCGGCCCAGACTTGGAAAACGCTCGGTAGGCAGACCACCAGCCCGATGGTCAGATGATATAGTGACAGCTAGGGAAGTACTGGATGAGAACTGCACGGGACCGTGAAAAATGGCGCAATAAAGAAGAGGCCTATACTCAGCAGTGGGTGGATGTGGGCTAGATAGATAGATAGATAGAATGTTATACTTGTGCAAAATATGTGTTGGCGAATAGCCAGTGAATACTCGCTGAATATTTTTTTGAAGACTAAGTATTCATTGACTATACCTACTCAACTCAACATTATCTTCCTGTTACGTCGATTACAAAACATATGCCTTGGATATTGTATATTTAGGTAGATCACCTCACTTGGTTACGTCGTCTGTGTAGATGTAGAGTTATATTTTTGTACCTAGTTATATTCTACAGAGTTCTACTTCTGTCTAATCATCATTAATGGTTCATTTTCATACATTTTTATATTTTTACAGTAATTAGTTAATTCGGTCAACTCACGATTTCACGAGTGAATAATGTTTCGAACGATGCGGAATTATTTTTCTTTTACCGTAACTTGTTTCGAACCTACGACTTAAGACAGGTTTTCATTTTCATGCTACTAAAAATTCAATACTAAATACACCACTATATTTAAGCGTTGTTAATTAAAAATTGATAACAGTACGTAGGTACCTACTGTGACGATGGTAGAGCTAACTCTACGAGGAATGAACTTTGTCTCAAATTATAAAGCGAAAAAAAAATCGAACTTAGACAGGACAACTCCATAACTTTGTCTTAAGCCAACACTTTTTGTCAACATATTGTGTTAAAAAAGGTAAACATTTTGCAAGCAAATTCAAATTCAAATATGTTTATTGCATGACACAGACAAACATTATACAATTTTGACTTAAAATTAATACAATGCCGTCATATGACGCTCCGGAGGAGCATGGCAACTAAAATTAACTTATATCTAAGTACTTAGGTCTAAAAGTAAGTATTTATTTTTATCTTTATCATTAAAGAATTCACTAACAGTATAATATGTTTTGTTTATTAGAAACTTTTTTAATTCTTTATTAAATTAAGCAGATTAAACATACGTACGTAAGCAACCAATATTCATTTTGATAACGGAATATATTCCGTGATTTTGACGCACCATTCTTATAAATTTAGAAACAGTCTTTCTTTCTCTTTTTTTCTATAAAAATAGAAACTAAAGGCGAGAAGGCAGGGTTTTTAGGGTTCCATAGTAAAAAAGGAACCCTTATAGTTTCGGTATGTCCGTCTGTCTGTCTGTCCGTCCGCGGCTTAGCTCAGAGACTCTTAGTACTAGAAGGCTGTAATTTGGCATGGATGTACTTATAAATCATGCCAACAAAGCTGAAGAATAAAATCTTAAATAAAAAAAACTTTTAGGGTTCCTCTGGTACACGTCAAGTGGGGGTTATTTTTTTTCTTCGATTACCTTATAGTGTGAGGTATAGTTGGATAGGTTTTTTAAAAGTAATGGGGGTTTGCTAAAACCATTTTTCGATGGTAGCGTAAGTTTTAGAAATATTTCGTTTTGAATTGCTTATTTTTGTTAGAGTCAAATATCCCTACCAGCGAAACGGTTGTATATGGAAATGTGAAAAAATTCACGGTAGTAGTGTATATAATAAATTTAAAAGGAAAACTATCAAAATCAAGTAGGCTTTACAGGTTATCGAATAATAGACCAACTTATAAATGTACTTGTACAAGTAAGAAATATGGTACTACAAATATCATAGAAAAATATTTTGATGAATGTTAACTGTCTTAAACAAGTTCCTAAGTAGTATTGAACAACTGCGGAACCCTACACTTTGCGTGGCCCGACACATGCTTGGCAATTTTATTTTTCTATCATGTTGACGAAGGCCGTTACGTTACTCGCTCTCTACCTTTGCTTTTTATTTTATACTTCCGTGAATTTTAAATTCAAATTAGATTACACACTACATTTAGCTAGCACAAAGAAGAAAATTTTATTTTTTAATTCATGTTCATTTCGCCCATCATCATCATCATCATCACGATGTTCATTTGTTCATCCGTGTTGACCTTTTTGTGTAAATTTTGAATGATTCATCTAACGAAATGCAGAGCGTGTTGTTGACTCACCTTTGTCTTCTTTGTCAAGTCAATATATTTTGAATTGTAATTTTTTGTTTATAAATAAAAAAATAAAGTTCAAAGTTGCCTGGTTTTAGGACTTTCTTTAACCAGCAACACAAGTCAACTCACAGACAAAGCAAGTTCATTTGGCGTGGGACATTTTCACCTTGAAGGCGCAGCGTTTCTTACGATAAGGAAAGTAAATTGTACGCGAACAAGCCCGAGATTGTGTTTCACGTTTCTTGTCTTGACTTCACGTGAATGAGCTAATGATAATGATAAAAAATGAACTTGGAAATTGTAACCACAAGGTCAATAGACTCTCAGAGACTGACATATTGTTTGCCTACATGATACAAAGTATTATTAATCCTAATAAGTATTGCAGCGAAGTAATACACTATTTAATCCTTTTACGGGAGAGTTCAGTCGAGAAACATCGGTTGAAATAAATAAAAAAATATGAAACCAATGATACGATGATGATATATCTATCTAAATAGAGCAAGTACCGAGATTATTATCAAATTATGAGGCAGATATGCATGCATGTTAGTTAGCTGTTACCATTACCAGTTTTAAATTTTAATTACACGCGAGATTTCGCACGTAGTTTTCATGCTGTGATAATTAAAATCGTAAACAAGAAACACATGATAAGGTAACAAGTTGGAAAAACTTCCTTTGTGTACGGAACCATAATTAGAGGTTTCACGAAATTGTATTTAGACAGAACCAAAGTAAACAAACTTAGCCAGGCTGGTCTAATTAGAGGTTGTTTATCATGTTAGCAAATGCCATTCCGGACCCAAGGCACCTCTGGAAGATATTCCTGGGGGTGTCACGGGACTGTTTCGGGATTCGGGCAATTACTCGTAGATAGATGGTCATCAGATAACCGGAATTATATAGTAGATAATAGATAGCAAGTCTTCATTTCATTTCGTATAATATATATCGAACTCATATTACTCGTATGTACGTTTGTTCAACTCTCGGTGAAGGAAAACACGTCGGAAAATCTGATCGCTCCTGAAATAAATTCAAAGTTGATCAAGCCGCAGGACCACCACCACCGGTCGCCTTGCTAGCTGATAGGCTCGACGTTGACGTGACGACGTAAATGACTTTTTCAACACACTTGCTAATAAAGTGGATCTTATTTCACCAGTTTTTGATACATAAAGTAGTTCATAAAACACGCGTGTGTTATAAACGCAAACCGTGAGTTTTAGACTATAACTCAAGACTTGTATATGACAAAACCAGGAAATTATTCTGATTTAATATACTTTCGATATCATGTTTTATTTAAATATGCATAATATCTCATCTCGCTGTTATAAGTTATAACATTTAATTAGGAATTTTACGGGATTAATTTTATAGTTCCTTAGGCACCCATGTTGAATCCAGAGTAGAGCGAAGGATATAGAGTAAAATCCTGAGTTGCCTTAGTGTATTCAAGTATATCGCCCGAGGAAAACTTTTAAATATCGAATCTGATTGTTCAATCCCTGCTTGACAACAAAAGCAGATGCGTGTGTGGCCGTTTGCGATGATGATTCTATTTCTGATGATTTTGTGCGCGTTCAAGGTCATCGCCGAAGTGTTGAGATTACATCAAATGTAATGTAACAGAATGCCTCACCAATTGATGACACATTCGGGAAAATCACATCGGTGGGTAATGATAGTGGGGTGAAACAAGCATGAAACTGAACTTTTTTTCTAATAATAATAATTTTTATTTGCTATAGATATGATACAAGGGTGTTACAATATAAATGTTACATAGCAGTTTCACATATCTAGCCTAAAAACTAAGCATGCAAACAATAATTATAATACAAATCTTTGTCTAATATATTTTTTTAAACTGATGCTCCAAAAATTCCTTAAATGAATAAAAATTATGTTCATTTAGCCATTCTTTCAATATCTTCTTAAAGCGCTTTAGATTATTATTTTTGAAAACATCTGGGATTTTGTTGTACGTAGCTTTACACATTGCATAACAATTTCTTCTGTAAAGAATATAATGGGTCGAAAATAGACTTTCCATATTTATAAAATAATAGCCGTGGATCGCACTATTAAATTTTGGATTTCCTGAAAATATTCCATCACACAAATTGAAAAATAAATTTATATTTTTTCCTTTTGTTTCCTGATTGACAACTCTACATGTCCCTTCTGTGATCGAAGCTCTACATACACTCTCTTTACTTCGTACGAATCTCCAGTGACCTTGTCGGGACGACACAAAAACGATGTCCACCCCAAGATCTACAAAGTTTCATGTAATATTAAATAGTCTTTCTGTCGACCAGTCCCACGTGGCGCGGCAATGACACACGTCGACGACCGACGAAGTTATTGTTAATAATTTAGTGGGCACACATAGGCTAGGCTCACGGCCGAAAACCAGCATAGGTCTCAAGAAGGTCTACTAGCCGGATTGATGTTGGAAAACTAGACATTTTCTAAAATAGATGACAGCTCTCTAGAGCTGTGTCGCTAGTTATTACTAGCCAAAACATATATACCTAAATGTGAAAATTACAATCGATCTCAGAGGCGAACACAACAAAGTCGACGTATTGGAACTTGCAACTGAATAAATAAATGGCCTTACATACTTTGATTCACAACCAAAGTGTATTTAATACCAAGTAATATAATACCTATTGTTTTTTTCACAACGTTAATTGGATAACGCAAACCCTCCTGTGTTATAGTTGAGCCCATGCCCAAACTGAACGGTTTTTATTCGAAAAGTTTTCAAAAGACCCATGATCGATCCACCGATCAGTTTGTAAGTGAAGTCAAAAATTTAAAATTTTGGATAAACTGAACAACCACTCAATAGGTTTTTTTAGGTAGGTTCAGTGAGTTACACATCTTTAGTGTGATGGGTATGATCTAAGGTGGTCTCTCTCTATTAGATCAAGTAGCTATTGTTCGCTGAATGAAGACTGTATGTAGATGTGAGATGCGACTATAATAATCAACACGTAATATGCATTACACGTATATGAACTGTTGATGATGATACGATACGTTGCGTACAGAAATGTTTTTTAATTTAGAAACACTGAACATAAACAAACCATTCTCACATATTATATAAGAATTAAAAAAACATTAGCATCCTATTCCTAAGTCAATCCACGAAGCAAGTAAAGCAGCGCAATTTTGTCGTCAAACGGAAAAGACGCAACTCATAATCTTGTATGTTTGTCAGTTATCTGTCATACTCACACACACCAACTCACAACCGTTCTAATAATAGTTTAAAAAAATTGGCCAAGACATAAATCAACCAAAAGTAACTGTTTTGGACTTTGAAAATAATAACAAAAGACAGACACAAAGAAAACAAATAAAGTTAAATTTACAAAGACAAAAAATATAATATAAGTAGGACGTAATCTTTCATCCTGACGACGACGGAACCTTCACAGCCCCAGATCTAAGATTTTTTCAAGGCGGACCCTTTGCGATATAAGGCGATATTTTTTTATGAAATAGTAACATGGGTAAGTTTACTGTTGGAGATCAGGGGGCCGATCGCGCTAACCGGAACGGATTTACCAAAGCTAAGAATTTGGCAGAAAAAAGACAAAATCGAAACGTAAGAAATCTAAATTTGAAAATGAATTTAAAATGAAAGATAAAACTGCCAGCAAGGAAGGTTGCCAGTCATAAAACAGGAAAGAAGACGAATGCCTCGTTACAGTTGTAATTCCTTATTTTGGAACATATAACTTCCTTCTCTTCAACACTTTGAAAAAATATGAAAATGTATCTAAGAAGCAAAACAAAGCTTGTACATGTAAATAGTCTATCTAGGTATGTGGTTTGCTTCTCTCTCTCAGGTCATTACAGATGATGAGCCAAAGTTCAAACTGTTACGCAAGTCATGAGGTCGACTGTACTAATCTCGAAAACCGGTTCTGCTCTGAATTTGATGCCAAATAATCATGAGTGGGATTTTTTGTTACTTAAAACTGGTTTTACATGCAGTATGGAAATATAGGTTAGACAGATTCTCACTCACAAAATTCCTATTAATCCCTAAATACCTTGCGATAAATATTTGATAATATCGATCCTTTCCGGAACAAATGTCGTAACCACCAAATTGGCGAAAATGAATTTTTATTTTAATACAGTATTACTTAGTTTTCTTCGCTCCATCGATCTGTATATGTATGATAATGATGATGATGATGATGGATGACGATAAAAAAAAGTTTGTTATGATGAGTATCGCCCTGGATCCACGTTGCATCAAAGAAAAGCGTAAAAAGGGGAATACGTTTCTTAAAGATGATTAGTATCTGTTTTATACATAAAAACAAACAGAATCTTTTAAAATAAGTATATTTTATAGATTATGACACAGAGAAAAATATAATTTTTTTTTGGAGCCAACACACACTGACATACGTCAAACCTCGTATTGACTTTTTAATTTATAGGCTTAGATACTAGGTAGATCCATAATATAAAACAGTACCTACATAGAGCCCTGCTTAAAGAGACCTTAGCTTGATGTTTTTCTTTCTTCTGTCTCCTCAGCGGCAGGCCACGCGCCTCTAAGATTATAAAAGTTTTAGATCCGTAGCACCACAACGAATGTGATCACTACGAAGCTTATGAAAGCGAAACCTTAATAAAAATTACCGTCTATTCTATGTGATCGAACGAAGCGTAAGAAAATTTACTGTTTATGACATCAAAATCTGAGTGAAAGGAAGTAGAAACACAAACACATTCATCATAAAATAGTTGTTATGTTTTCGTTGCCTCTGTTATGTCTTGATATCGCGACATGTCGATTTCCTAACACTGTCGATCTCGTTCCATTCATAAAGGCTACAAGTTCTTAAATGTCTGAACGACCGATCATATAAGCTGTCGATGTTACTGGTACACTGGTGAAGACTGATTTCAATGTGACTCAGGCTGACTGGACAATTCTTCCAAATGAGCCGCGTTTAAGTAGGTCAACACACAATTTTAGGTGACGGCTAATCACGCTTATTTCATTTTATGTGACGCTAGAGAACCCGAGATAATCGAACGCAAACGTGTCCAGCCAGCTTGAAAACTGCTTTTCGCATGGTCTCTCAATCTCCCAACAGAAGGGATTCTAACTATTTCTTGCTTATTAATACTGCGTCACCTAAAATTGTGACAGGCATCCAGTTTGAATTTTTAAGATACGTATAGCCATTTAGCTAAAAAACAACCAAAAGCGTGGCCAGCCAGCCTGAACTTACGTATTAAACTTCTGGCTGGCACCTCTGAATCTCGACAACGAAAGCGTTTTCGAACAAGGTTCTTTTACTAGCATTTAGTGACGGAATTTGTGACAGTCATAGCGTTTGTTTCATGGCGTCACATAAAGGCGTTTACGAGAAATCAATGAAAACTTGGTGCCAGCCAGCCTGATGTTCTGGCTGGCTGGCTCGTTGTATCTGCGCTGTCTGATGGTCTACGGCTTCCAAATTTTCTTCAAGATTTAGTGACGGGGACGATTAATATTTTCCCATACAAACTTAGCAGTAGGGTGACTAATATCAAAGGTGAATGTAGGATTACGTATAATTAGGTGTTTTACTTTAAGAAATGAAAAGCCACAACCATTTGTAACCATTTTTATCAGTTTTATCCATATAAAACTGATACCAACAACTTTTACTATAACCCTAACGTAAGATCATGAAATTTTGGACAATTGTATTAGTTATTATTGTTCTCCCTGAAAAATACTATTTATTGTCAAAAAAACCTTGCAAACTTCATACTTACTACCTTGAATTTATTTATTGATGGAATAAACCTGATGATGCTGCATCCAGGGTTGTCTCTTCACGAAGGAACTCTTCAACGGTTAGTAGCACGGATACGAAACTTTATATTTACGCTTAATTTTGATAGCTATAATATTTATCATGAACAGGTGTTGAATCCATGATTCTATGGAAACCGCTTAGGTAAAACTTAAAGC
Organism: Carpatolechia fugitivella; assembly: GCA_951230895.1. Lineage (NCBI taxonomy): Eukaryota > Metazoa > Arthropoda > Insecta > Lepidoptera > Gelechiidae > Carpatolechia > Carpatolechia fugitivella. The sequence goes on from OX579665.1 coordinate 6,084,531, forward strand.
TTCTAAACGTAGGTAATGGCCCCGATTCAGGAAGTAATGCTCTAATTCTGCCAGTCTAACCTTTTCATTTTCAGGAGATGAACTTATTTCATTTTAATATTATAATATTCCCAAAGAAATAATCGAAAAAATCTGGGCCATAACCGCGAACGACAACTAGTCAGTTTTAAAAAATAATTCCTTAACTTACGTAAAATCATGGTCACCACGCAATATTTATAGAAATTTGTATGGGAAAATAACAATGATCGATATCTCTGAAACTATGGGAGGGATCGTCGTCACATTTACAAGTTATCTTAATCGTCCTCGTCACTAAATCTCAAAGAAAATTTGGAAGCCGTAGACCATCAGACAGCGCAGATACAACGAGTCAGCTAGCCAGAACATCAGGCTGGCTGGCACCAAGTTTTCATCGATTTCTCGTAAACGCCTTTATGTGACGCCATGAAACAAACGCTATGACTGTCACAAATTCCGTCACTAAATGCTAGTAAAAGAACCTTGTTCGAAAACGCTTTCGTTGTCGAGATTCAGAGGTGAACTATGAAACTTAAGCTCTGACAACTTTGATATTAAATAAGAAAAAATATTTGAGTATTTTGTTTCTTTGGTTGTCATAACTTTAGTTAACAAACAAAAAAAGATCACAGAAAAAAAAATTCTATCATATTTTGGCTCTCCTGAGAAGTAGTCATTTTGGAGTTACGACATTTGTTCCGGAAAGGATCAATATGATAAGATGATAATGTTTATCTTCGATACGCTATACTTTAGTATTGACTAGTGTAGTGTATTGTGGGTATTGCGATAATAAATCAGTTTGTTCCGGACACTCGCTGTTCTCACTCGTCTTCGTCTCAAACATTACATTGGCGCGAGCAGCGGTACATTTTGGCAAAGATGGCGGATAACGCGTGTGTAGTTTTCGGCAACATTAAAGAATTTCGTTTAAACTCGGATGATTCGTAGAGCAGTTACGTGAAACGTGCGAAAATGCTTTCACCCGGCTTTTGGTGTAGGCATTCAGCGCTACGCGGCTAGTCGCGCCGACGCATAATTCAAAATGAACTCTATGTAAGTATGCACAACCGACAGAGACAGTTGAATGAAAATGAGTTGTTTTTTTAGCTTTAACTGTTATAATGAACTATATTTATGGTTGATAAGTTTAATAAACAAAATATTAGTTTTTTACAATAATTCGCTTATTTATACAATGGACTCCTTGACCGACTTCAAAAAAGGAGGTTTCTCAATTCGACCGTATAATATGTTTTTTTTTTTAGATTACTAGCTGACCCGGCAGACGTTGTCTTGCCATTTTTCACTTCTACCGTAAGCCTCTACCCTACTCTACATCTATTCTACACCTACTACCCTACACCTACCCTACTACACCTACAAATGTTTGACAGTTACGAAATCCATGGATGTACATTTTGTATGGAAAAATGTTTTTTTCTTTTATATATATTTTTTGTAAATTTTCCAATGTTATTATACTATTCGGGATGGAGACAAATACAACAAATCAAAAACCATGAAAATCGGTCCAGCCGTTCTCGAGTTTTAAGTGTTCGAACAGACCCGACTTTGTTTTATATGTATACAACGTGTTACAAAAAATACCAAAAAAAAGAATATTTTTATCAAAGGCATTTAATTAAAGTTTTTCTCATCTCTAGTGATCAGCTGTGTCAAAGAATATTCGGACCAGATATGTAATTTTAGGTCAATGTGCCTATTTTTACCGCTATGGTTAAAAATGTTTACGTACTACTTGTACCATAACATTCACATTAGAACAATTAATTTCAAAATTGTAAAAACCACAAATGAATAAAAAAAGCTTTATTAAATAATTGTTATGAAATAATAAATTAATGAAATTATGAACTAAATATTTCAAAATAATATTTATGTTTGTAAATACGTAAACAAGATAATTAAGGCAAAAAAGAAAATGTTTTCTAACATAAATTGATTCAAGTACATCTCTTTAAAATTATAGGCACGAATGGTGTACAAATACTTGTCCGTTCTGAGAATCGATAGTCTATATTTTAGATGTCAAATGACACTAGAGATGAGAAAATTTTGATTAAATACCTGTGATGAAGAATATTCTTTTTTTTTGGTATTATTTGTAACACGTTGTATAGATGTCGCAGTTGCAGTATGCAAAGGATATAATTACATTAAAAAGCTAATCTAGTGAAATAAAATTGTTATTACTAATTATCAATCAAATGATTTTACAATTAATTTGATATAAGTATTAATATTAAAAATGGAAATAGAAAGTGATATAGTACGGGGTGTAAATAAATTAGCTAATACTATTATAAAGGATCAACCTACCCGTGAAACTGAATAACTTTCCCCAAGAAACATAGGCTGTCAACGACAAAAAAAGTTGTCCCTGTCATACAAAATCGCGCGGCCAGCTAATTGATTTACTATGGAAGATGAATATTTTTTTCGTCCGACAGCCTATGTTTCTTGGGCAAAGTTGTTCAGTTTCATGGGTAGGTTGATCCTTTAAAATAGTGTCAGCTATTTTATTTACATATTTTAACAAGAAATATAGTATTTTGACAAAAAAAAACAACGCAATGTAAAACATTAACAAAATGTTTTTTTTGACCATGATCCGATTTAGTAAAACTCAGATTGAAAATTTAGCCAAGACAGTGGCCGACTTTTTTGTTTTTGAACCAATTTTTGTAAACTCATTTGGATTTTGTACATTTTTAACATTGCGACGTTATTTTCTTGCCAAAATAGTGCCTCAAACCGGGTTACGTTACCATCTTAAATTTTATCATGTTCATCAATGGGTTGTTGTTTTCTTGTAAAAATAGTGTTTCAAACTTAGTTTTACTAAAATCGGTTCATAGAAAAAAAAAACCCGGCATAAAAGATTTTTGTAAGTTTTACATTGCGTTGCGTTGTTGATTTTTTGTCCAATCAATATCTCAAGTTTAGTAATTTTTCACATTGCGTTGTTGACGTTATTGTTTATTTGTCAAAATACTATATTTGGCTGTAATTAGGCAGGGATATAATAATCATGCCGACAAAGCTGTAGAATAAAATCTTAGTATTAGACAATACGACAATACGGAACCCTACTTTGTTTATTTGATTTACAACAAGTGCACAAAACGAACCATTTTTAACCGAGTCTTTTAGCAGCCCGAGCCGAAGGTGAGGGCTGATAGTAATGTCGAGGATAAAATGGTTTTGTGGACGAGTTATAATCTCTGCTTTTTACTTCGATTGCGAGGAAATAAAACAGTAGTATAACATAAAATTACTTTAAATTTACAAAATTATCGTAAACTTCCCGTCGCTTTTTTTTTTAAATCTTACGACATTGATATTAGGCTTGGGCTGCAGACCTATACAGCCTACTATTAAATTAATTTTGTAATAATAATTTTCTTAATTAAATAACCTACCGTACTTGAATTTAAATTTTAATATATTTTATGTCTTAAAAACACATAAAGCAAATAAATTAAAGTAAATAATTATAAAATAACAAATTCTATCTAACTATGAACTTCTTATTGTGTTTGGCTGTATGGCCTTAATATAGATACATTTATGAGTAGATACGTTAATGCACTTGTGCACAAATTCTATTTTGTGCAGCCTATATCCTGCACAAATAAGCACTTTCAGAGCATGAGAAGTGAAAAAGTATTTTTTTAGTAAAACAATGTTTTTTAATGGTTGGATTGGAATCTGTAATTCGGGATCGTGGACAAAATCAACATTAATTCACGGGCAAATTATAAACGAGGTGACTTTTGTAAGCCCGACCCGTAGGCGAGATCCGTGTGTTGTACGACGTTTTTCAATACACGATTTCTTTTTTTTGCAATAATTTATGGCCTAAAATGAAAGGAAAAGTATCGTCAGCGTTTATTGACTGAACATAAACTAACTTTTCAAACGGCCGTAATCATTTTTTTTTTCTTTTTGTAGCAACCGTCTATCCATTTTTGGGGACATTTTGCCAGCGTCGGGTAATAAATAATACATTGCTACGTCCTTGGAGTCGGCGGAGATGGAGGCAGTTTCTAACCGATTTCAAAAACGAGGTTCTCAATTTCCTCGGTTTTATTTAATTATAATATTTTATCTTGTGGTTATTTTTAGAGCGTCGGTGGTCTAGTGGCTAGGGCCTGCCTTCCGTCCGGGAGACGGGGGTTCGAGCCCCACCACGTATCAATGTGTTTTCGAATTCATATGTACTACGTTTATTCGACGCTATTATATACGGTGAAAGAAAACATCGTGATGAAACCTGCAATGTATGTATGGATTGAGGAGCCACTCCAAATTATAAAACGCAGCTTACACCCTCATTTAGTAGCGAAAAAGCTGATTTTGTAGGTCAAAGCACACACACTCCTGCGAAGAAATTCAAAGGTTGTATGTGAAGTCGACCAACCCGCATTGGGCCAGCGTGATCGACTAAGGCCTAATCGCCCTAATATAGGGTAGGCTCGAGCCCCTCGGTGGGGACGTATATGAGCTATTGATATAATAGTTGTTTTTTATCTTGACTTTTTAAACACCCAACTGACAGACAAGATGAGAGGTATATCAAGAACATGTTACTTTATGATGGAGGCGAAACTTGGTAGTGCTAGCAGAGCGGCAGCTGCGAACGAGGGTCCGGTGGTGGAGAGGCGGGGCGGCGGCCGCTGCGAACGAGGGTCCGGTGGTGGAGAGGCGGCGGCGGCGGCCGCGAACGAGGGTCCGGTGGTGGAGAGGCGGCGGCGGCGGTCGCGAACGAGGGTCCGGTGGTGGAGAGGGGGCGGCGGCGGCCGCTGCGAACGAGGGTCCGGTGGTGGAGAGGCGGCGGCGGCGGCCGCTGCGAACGAGGGTCCGGTGGTGGAGTGGCGGCGGCGGCGGCCGCGAACGAGGGTCCAGTGGTGGAGAGGGGGCGGCGGCGGCCGCTGCGAACGAGGGTCCGGTGGTGGAGAGGCGGCGGCGGCGGCCGCGAACGAGGGTCCAGTGGTGGAGAGGGGGCGGCGGCGGCCGCTGCGAACGAGGGTCCGGTGGTGGAGAGGCGGCGGCGGCGGCCGCTGCGAACGAGGGTCCGGTGGTGGAGAGGCGGCGGCGGCGGCCGCGGGGTGTACAAATAATAATCACAGTGTGTGTGCATCTGAAGGCTCGGAGGCTTTGCACTCTGCTGACGAAACCTGGGTGTACTGCTTAAAACCCGAAAAAAAAAGCTAGTCGGCAGAGTGGGTCTTTCCTTTTGAAGATTTGCCGAAGCATTGGTAAAAAAAATTGTTGTTTCCTTTTTTCGGCAAATTAGGACATTACACTACAGTATCGCTTGAAGATCAAAGGACAGTGGTGTCGAATCGGCATACGCCCAACTAAACTAAGCTAAAATTTGTCCTGTCACTTTCATTTTTAATTGAAAAGGGACCGAAGATTATCGGTTTTGTTTTTGTCTTTACGACTGAGGCACACGTTGTACGAGTGCTAAATCGGCGGTGAATGCGTTCCATGAAGCCATTGAAGAGGTCCATAAGGAAGACTAGTCCAACTGCTTTGTTTGTACAGTGGTTTCAACGAATGCAAAAATGCATTAATTGCGAAGGAACATATAAGTATAAATGAATGATTAAATTATTAGCCATTAACACCTAAAACAAATAATTTAGTAAAAATTTGAGATAAGTTTTTAAAGGGTTTAAAGAATAAAAACACAAAGTTCAAGCATCGATAGCTCCTTTTATTTTGATAAAGTTTATTTCTTTACTTTTAAGCTGTTTTGTATTGGATATTTTGATTGGTATTGGAATACATGCCAGGTTTTAAGTAAAATAGAAAATGTAAATAATGTAAATATACCATAGTAGGTAAGTATTGCAAATTACGAAAGCGCAATTATTTATTATATAAAGTAGTACCACAGATTATAGGTTACTTAAATGATACATATGATTCCGGAACACGTCCGCGTGTTTCTATAAGTATGGGAAAATCACGATTGCAGTTATAGGTATATTTTGATTGATTTTGTGCATACAGGTTTTAATTAAAATATTAAAGAGTAAATATATAATCAACATTATAATAATAATTGGTTTGATTAACAGAATCGCACCAAACTTGCAATTAGATAATAAATTGTAGATTTTTTTATATTTTATTGCCCTCCAATTTTTATTTACTATTGCCGCAACAAAAAGTTTTTGCAACTAGCCTAGCAACAATAAGAATGTATCTCATGCTTGTCTTCCGCGAAAGAGCAGAAATAACCAATAAAACGTTGTATAAAGTTCACAGTATGCAGTATGTAGCAAGTATACAAAATAAGACGGTTGTCACAGTAATGTAATAAAAAAAAATATAAAACCTACCTAATTAATTAATATTGTTGTCCTGCCCGATAAGCTGAATTTTAACATCCTTAGTGGCAAGTTAAACTAGGGTTGTATACTACTTGAGAAGTTATTAAAAAACATTGATTTCTTGCGTTCGCATTTTTCAGCTTTAGGGTTATCGCAATTTGTGTAATTAATTATTATATTACTCATTTTACTATCAGAAAGACAGGATATAGATAGGGAAAAATCCGTTACTAAGTAAAACCCTAACTTAACTCGCTACAGTGCTTATTGAACTGCAAATCTTCCTAAGCGTATTTGCATCAGCTAATATAAGCCTAGTATTGTGGAATACGTGATTCGCGTCTTCGTCATTTGCATACATCAAGAATTATAAAAGATAAAGATAAATGGCGATGATGCGGCAAGATATGTACATAAATGAGAACAGTCAGTACCTTTGAACCCAGTCTGAAAACTACTATGAACTTCATTGATACCTAGCAGTTTTGTTACCAAATTATGCAAGTGTCCTAACTGTAAATGTAAAAGGGTTTATAATTCGGTTTTCGATACTGGTTTTGAAAACAAACCGTTGGTTTCGAAAGTGGCCGAAGGAGATTTTATCAACCAGAATATAATGGTTTATTTAATATTTTGTCAATTTATTCATTTTTGCTTAAGGTTCAAGGTTAAACTTGACTTTTCTAATATTATTTACGCTGTAATGAGATAAAAGAAACAATATTCGCGTTTTCCGGAGCCAAAGTTCATCTTTTGAGTGGTTATGTAAATTTAAATGTTAAAGTATCATCATCGTCTGTTGATGATGGCCGTCGGGGCTGTTAAAGTATAGTTGTATGTAATTTAAATAGTATACACACAAGTTCATAGTAAGTCCTCAGACTGCTAACTATACCACAGTCTTAAGTCTCAACATTCTTTGGTACAAAATGTTACCCCTACACTATGAAGGTATATGAAGATCCAAAATAAGGGAAGGTTCTGAAACTTCCAAACTCACTTCTTACAAATTATCAGGTATACAAAGTAAGAAGGGACGGAAGTTCTTAGATCCCAGGATTTGAGTAAATAACTTAGACATTTTTATGTTAGTTAGAAAATAATTTTCCTTTGAATTTGGTCCCTATTCAGACCTGTATGTTATTCATACATTTTGTTAACAACATTTCCAAAATGTATTTTTTTCTTATTCTGTGTCCAAAGGTACTTACTGAATGCAAAATCAAATTTTACAGCACAGTTTATAGTTTTATCATAGTGTCCCTGTATGTACTTTTTAGAATTATGCAACAGTAAGGAAATATTCTTAAGATGAAATACATAGGTACAATTGCAATGAGATTTGGTTTCATTTACTACATAACTATACCAACATACTTAATCTCGAAATGGATAGTATAGTAATATCAAATAGGTACTCTGTGGTTGAAATTTGATCACAGGGCTTATTAGCTACTGTAAGTCAGATTTATATTTTAACTCTATACATTATATTTCACACTGTAAAATAAAACATGAATATAATTTTAAGAGGAAATATTTTAAGAGGAGAGCTGCTTAATAAAATAAAAAATATGTTAGCATGTATAATAACAACATACAGTTGATTTATAAAAATTGGTGAACTCTAAAAATATTATGAAAATAAAAAGGAAGCCGTTTGTATGTTTAGTAATATTATGTATTGTATAATATTATTAATATTATGTAAACTCCCTTTAAAATATTAGAACTCATTCTCACTCCGAAATATTATCAAAGTTCCTATATAATTACATTGATTATCTGATTTGAACATTAATAGCAAATAAATAACTAATCGATTTCTCACTGTACAAATTCTAAGTACTATATTCAAGTGCATAGTAGGCTGGAGAACTTCACACACACATATACATAGATAAGTTTACAAACCGTGTTTATCTGTGTTCTCTGAGTAGGCTGGAGCACTTCACAGACACATTCATACATAGATAAGATAACAAACCATGTTCATCTGTGTTTGTTCTCTGATTGATCTTACCATAAAAATGTGATAAAGATAATATTTCTCTTATAATTTCTTGATATCATAAACATGAATCACAATTTTCTTAGAATATTATGTACCTACAGATTGGAAAGAAAGAATTGGGAAATGATCTCATGAACAGGTAAAAGCTCTAAAATATACATAAATAAAATATTAATTAATACTTTTTACATTTTCACTTAAATACAACATTGTTCCAGCTTAGGTAGTACCAGATAAACATACATTCTGTAAATAAACATTAGTACCTTACCTAGGCGACCAAGCTTTGCTCGTGCCATCTGTTGGAAAATTGGACCACGAAAAAATATATGAGAAATTTTTATTTCTGTCATTTTTGTATTTAAATAACTGAAAGAATAAAAAAGTAAATAAATAAAAAAAGAAACACGAATAAAAAAAAATATCTGTCAAGATTTGAACTCAAGAATCAAAAACCAAAATAGAAATTGGAGGCTCACGGTTTCCCAATTGAGCTATTGTGGTTTTGTAAACAGTGGCGAAATTACCTGTCGCTTTTACTGATATGGCGTACCAATTCTTTTAAGCCTGAAAACACGGAGAAATCTTGTTTTATTAAAAATAAAACCTAGCTTTGATTTATCGCCCCCAAAGCCCCATATATGCTTAAATACATCAAAATTGCTGCAGCTGTTTCCGAGATTCTTATTATTTATTTATATATATATACATATATATATACTCACCGGCACTATTAACCACACACCCTTGTATTTTGGGTTAATTTTAAACTACGCTTTTTGTTATACATTACAATTGATATATTGTTATTTTTACGATAAATTAAACACAATAAAGGTTAAATTAACTACTTTTTAACTTACATCAGCTGTAACTAAACTTACTTATAACTAGAATTATAATAAATCACGAGTATTCCCTGAAATGAAGGGTGGGCAGTTAGTTGTGCCGTGAGTGTATTTACAATAATTGTTTGTTTATAAGATTACATACAATCCAACATGGCTTTTTTAAATAAAAATATTGTACAGATCTTTGTCTTCAAAAAGTACATGAGTAAAATAAATTTACTTTCAAAAATTATAAAATAGCAATTTAACTTAACAACTAAAGGGTTATGCACACTCAATCACACTGCAGTTTACAACATAAACCGCTTCAAATTAAAGCTTTTAAAGTATGGAACGGGGCACACTCAGAATTTGAGCTTTGGTTTAAGTTCATGGGCACGACCACCCCAGTCTAGTCGGTAGCACCGAGTCCGCCACGCAATCTCCGGATTAAGGAGAGCAATCAACAACAGAAACGGAGCACATACCTCACTCCACACCCATCCCAATAGGAACTGCACTTTTGTGAATGGTGGTGAACCATTTTGCACTGAACGCAGCATAAGCCAGTCTGACAGAAACCACACTAGGACATGCACTAGGAAGAAGGGCAGTGGCTCCGCATTGAGGAGCACTCCAGAGGCCCAGGCGGCGCCAGCGCCCAGCGGCAGGCACTCGCTCAGGGGCTCCAGCATCACGGTGGTGGGGACCATGGCGATCCGCAGCCGAGCCCAGCGCGTCAGCCGCGCCTGTAGCGCCCCCACCGACCGCGCTCCCGAGTTCTGCAGCGCCGGCAGCGACGCCACGCGCATCTTCCACCCCCGCGCCACCACCTCCTTCGCCATAAAGTAATCCTCGGCTAAATAGTCCCCGAACGCCGCTAGACCGCCAACCTCCTCCAGCGCGGCCTTGCGCGCCAGTGAGGACATGCCCGTGTGACAGTTGATGCCTAGCAGGTCAGCGTTGAGGTACATGCGCGCCTGCGCCGTGCCAAAGAACACCTTCTCGTAGACGGCGGCGAACCCCTCCGCGTCGCACACGAACGGCATCTGATGCACGATCCCGCAGTCGGGGCGCATGTGCTGCACCATGTCGAGCAGCGCGTCGTCTCGCATGCGGATCCCCGCGTCGCTGATGAGCACGAGCGGGTGCTGCGACGCAAGCCACGCCGGCTGCATGTTGTTGATCTTGGGGTTAACGCCGACGTGCGCCCCGCCGATGAACAGCCGCGCCTCCACTGTCGGGTACTTGTGCATCAAACTGTGCACCAACATCACCGCCGGGTCGTGCTCGCTCTCCACGCAGAACAGGATCTCGTACACTGGGTAGTCCAGGGTGAAGAACGTCTCCAAGTTAGAGAACAGGTTCGGGTCTACGCCAGTCAGCGGCTTGATTATCGATACGCCCGGGTACGGCTGCTCCGGCGGCGACCGGTCCACGGTCCGATGCAGCTTCCACTTCGAGTAAGAAAGGGCCATAATATGAAATAACCAGAGAACCACCCATGCGGTCATAAAAAATATGGCAAAACCGTAAACGGTGTACACCATAGGCATCATAATTGTAATATTTTTGAGAGATTCTTTCGTGCGGACCACATAATACCGACAAGATTCGAGTTTCAAAAGACCGTGTGTTACGTACGACGCGCGCGATCATAACACCGAACTGGTTGTGTATCGTAAAAATTGTAAATAAGCTGACGCCGAAGTCTGATTCATCGTTTATCAAGTTTAATTACACATGTTGCCCAAGTGCCCGACTGGACACTTGGTTTGGTGTTCGAATAAAATACTAATTATTTGCTAATTTGTAGACCGACCGCGATCGGGACGACAGGCTCGGTCGCCTCGCCTCGCGTCAAAATCGTCAATCAAATTGAATTTCAAGTTAACCAACCTAAAGGCACAAATATTATGCTACAAATGATGAGCGTAAGTTTTAAAAAGAAACAATGATATACAAAGTACCTATGAAAGAATGAAAGATAGGAAGGTGAGTATGTGAGGTAAAAATAAGTCGAATAGTAAATCGTTACTCATCGTTTTGAATTTGCAAAGTAGTTTGTATTAATAAAAAAAAAAGTTATTTTATTAGATTTTTTTAATACTTTTTTCGAGGAAAACAAAGTGAAATTTTGTTTTTTGTAAAATTCACTACTATTCAAATTGCAGAACTTGCAGAGAATTTGGTTAAAAAAACGTCTTTTTTAACTTTGTGCCCCGAAACAAAACGCCTTCAATTGTACGTCATTAATTTGTCATGTTGCAATCTTGTAAATAGCGCTGTAGTAGGCTTACTTGAAATAATAGTTACAGCTAGTGCGCGCATAGTGTAAACTTTTGTCTTTTGTCGCCGCGACAAAAGTCGCCAGTGCGCGCATAGCGTTAAGACTAGCGCGCTTTAGCGACTTTTGTCGCGGCGACAGTATGTCTCTCTTGTCAAGTTTACTAGAGTGCGAAAGGGAGGCACATAGTGTCTCGAGAGACAAAAGTCGCTAATGCGCGCATAGCGTTATACTTAAAAAAGTAATTTGTTGATTTTCTCAGTATCAGGCGTTTTTATTTATTTATTATTATAAAATTGTAACTCGTCGATGTCTGTACGTACAAGTCGATGTACGTATGTTGAGTAAAAATTATATAAGGGGTTTTTATAAAAGCAATAGAAGCCACAATTATTATTTTTAGAATTTTCATCTCTTTTGTCAGTATGTTTGTTCGCGCATCACGCGGTTCTGCACGGTGTTCACAATAGAAGTCTAAAAGTTTAAAAACTTAAAATAAAAACTACTACGTAAAAGTACGAAACAAAAATGTTCTAATGTTTATAATTCAATTAGTAAGCAACTTGTGTGTTAGAAGAATGTTGTAAAAAATCATCTCGGAGGTAAAAAAAAATTGTTTGATCCAGACCTACCACAGAATCTATGGCCAAAAGTCGAACTACAACCATTACTATGGAAATGTCAACTTTAAGAAAAATCTTGAATTTCAATTTTGTATCACTACTAACGTTGCTGTTCATCTCACAGATAAGTTGGTAGTGTTGGTACGCTAGCTGTCTATTTTTTGAGCGAAGTTGCGATCGTGTAGTTTGTATTGTCTTGGGCGCATTCCGAATCAGACTTTCAGCGCTGTCAGCGATCAGAAAAGCAAAAAATGTATGGATGACAGTGATTCAGAACGCGATTATAGGTACTTTAATCGATTTCAGGGCGTCTCGGAACACAGGGCTTGATTTCCTAAATACTAGGTTAATACTAGCTTATTTTTTAGTCTAAACAGTATGCCAAAATAAAAAAAAAAGTTAATGTTCCGCGGGAAAACGTGATTTTTCAAGCGTCTGTCGTTTTCGGGACGTAAAAATTGTTTTTAGTAATTTTCAGAAATAGTGTGAAAATGGATTTATTTAAACAAATTGCTAGTGTTGTTAATTTAAGCGAATATATTGAATTAACTCAAGATGTGGCTACGAAGCACAAAGATGTGAAAATTGCATTCAATATGTCGACGATTCTGAGTTTGAAAAAGATTCGTTCTTTAGAGATTGAGGTATTCGCAATATTTAAATACTTTTCGAAGTTTTATTAATTATATTTTACATAGGTAGGTATTTTTAATTTACAGCATTTCAATAAGCGCGACGATATCGGTGCTGCTTTTAAGCTCTTAGATCGGATGCTCGGCTCCCCGCCTTCAAAGACTTGGGCTCTGCTTGGTCCAGAGGTGATAGGATTGATCAAATACTGGCTGGATGCTGTGAGGAAACATATTATATCTCACCACATTAACTGGTGGATATTTCTGAAAGAGATACTGGGATTTATCAAGGTATTTATTTTGGCTTTACAAAGCTTGTTTTACGTAAGCTCCTAAGAAGAGCGATTGGATCCCCACCCAATGTGTTTTCGAATTAATTTTCATGTTTATTTGACACTCTTGTGGTGAAAAAAAATATAAAAAATTCAGGGTAGGCTTTATCCCTTGGTGAGGACCTAGGTAACTATATAAGCCGAGAAAGTTGATTTCTGTTCCTGCACATAGTACCTGTATTATTTTTATTTTTTCAGAGAATAATGCAAAAAGACCATAGCCTCAGCAGCATTCTTGTTGAAGAAGTAGCCGAGTCTATGTTAGACCTCGCTACTAGTGGCAAGCTCGATGTTCACCAAAGATATGAAATACTACACACATTCAATTTATTCTGTGCAGAGTCCTCTAGAGAAATCAGACTGGCTCTCAAAACACAGTTTGAGCCATACTTGTGAGAATATTTGTTTTTCTTTCCCTATTTATATTTTATCCTATACAGTTTATTGTTTTTTTTTGCATTAGAAGAATAGTAAAAAAATTATGAGGAACAATGATTTTTATATTTTTAAGTACAATATTTTTATTGAATATATTTTGTTTTTGGCTCATATGTATAGGTGTCCCCATAGAGGGGTTCTGATTAGGCCAATATAGACTACGCTGGCTCAGTGTGGGTTGGCTGATAATATTTATTTTCATATTAAATAATTGATAATATTAAAGAGCTGTTGGGCCCTTGGAGCACATTGGAACATTGTTCTGGAAAGTCTAAATTTAAACATATTTTTTTTTAATGGTCAAAAACATTGAGATCCCTAACACAAAGAATCTATAGATTTTGTAGTACAATGTAGATTTCTACCCCCTAGCCTACTTACTTAAATAAAATAAAGAGCTCAATTTCTAAACTAGATATAAAGTGGAAATCAAGTGATGTTTGAAAACAATACTCATAATCATTTTAGTATCCGCTTGTCAACAATCCTCGCGACATGCGGTCACCTGCCCACACAGTTCGCGGCGCTTGAAGCCCTATTACGCTGGCTGCAGCCGCGACATGATCCCATAGCGAGGGAGGAAGCAGCTGGGAAGTGGTTCCTGCCACACCTGTTTCCTAACGCTGCGGTAGACGTGTTCCTGACTAGAAGCTGGATGAACTTCTTTCAGGTAAGAGATGACGCAGGTATAAAGTGTTGATACGATGCTGCGACCCAGGAGGGAAGAAGCTGGGAAGTGATTCCAGTGATTCCACACCTCTATCCTCAAGCCGCAGAAGATGTATTTGACTAGGAGTTGGATGAACTTCTTTCAACTAAGAGACGACGCAGGTAATAGCGTTGATACGACCATGTGACCGAGGAGAGAAGAAGCTGGGAAGTGGTTCCTGCCACACCTCTATCCTCAAGCCGCAGTAGATGTATTCCTGACTAGGAGTTGGATGAACTTCTTTCAACTAAGAGACGACGCAGGTAATAGCGTTGATACGACCCTGTGACCGAGGAGGGAAGAAGCTGGGAAGTGGTTCCCTGCCACACCTCTATCCTCAAGCCGCAGTAGATGTATCTGACTAGGAGTTGGATGAACTTCTTTCAACTAAGAGACGACGCAGGTAATAGCGTTGATACGACCCTGTGACCGAGGAGAGAAGAAGCTGGGAAGTGGTTCCTGCCACACCGCTATCCTCAAGCCGCAGTAGATGTATTCCTGACTAGGAGCTGGATGAACTTATTCCAGGTAAGAGATGACGTAGGGTTGATACGAACCCACAGTGAGGAGGGAAGCTGCTGGGAAGAGGTTTCTGCCACGCCTCTATCCTGGAGTCGTGGTCGACTTGTTCGTAACTAGGAATTGGATAAACTTCTTCCAGGTAAGAAATAATCATTAGAAACTTTGATGACTGAACATTTAAAATAAGAAACACTATATGCATGGGGTAGCTGTATGGATTTATTTCAAGCAAATCCATGAGCCATAAGATGATAGTTGATAAGTTGTAACCTATTTTACATACAATTTGTTATTTCTCTGGTCTATAAATCTATTTCTTGACAAAAAATATCGATACTTTACTCTGTTGCCAGAACAAACAAACAAACAAGTAAGATTTTCTAAAATAAAAGCGGAAAGAAAATAAATATGGTTTTTCTTACATATTTTACTGAGAACAGAATGTATGAGAGAAAGAAATTCCATGGAATGATCCGGCCGAATTACCAACTATGTTTCGCAACCAGTTTTTAATAATAAATTAATATGTGGGGACTTCACACATGGCCATCTGATCCCAAACTAAGCAGAGCTTGTACTATGGGTACCAGACAACTGATATACATTACTTAAATAGATAAATACATACTTATATAGATAAACAACAACCAGACATAAGGCAAACACAAGTGCTCATCACACAAATGTTTGCCCTGGGCGGGATTCGAACCCGCGACTCTGTACGTTGGAGGCATATACACTACCACCTGAGCTACGGAGTCGCCAACAGTTGTCAAAAAGGAAAATCTTGCTACAAAAGGGCAACTATTCCTTTTTTGCAACTAGTAGCCAACTAAGAAGAATGCGCCCTATCAGTTTGCGAAGACCCTTAAGTGTAAACTATTTATACAGGACGCGCGGGACTTCTTGAACTGCCACAACGAGACGAGCGAACTCGTCACGTCGGTGATATGCCGGAGGCTGTGCGTCGGGGAACAAGTCATCATCTCCGTAAGTTGCTTTCGTAATCTGCAATCAAAAGTATTGAGAATAAAAGTGTACTAATCCCTTATTTACTAGCTTCTCGAGTAATTTTGAAAATATTCTCAATAATGCTCTTGGAAATAGACTTTACTAATTTTATTATCTATATTTTAAATCAATTTAAATTTCGCCTAAATTTCGACGTCACTTCCTGCTATTTGTCTTGATTTCCTAATAGGGAATACGCACATTTTTTTTAAATTCATTAATCGAAATATTTCAAGTACACATAAAAAATATTTTTTCAAATATCTTGCTCAGAAACAAAGTTATAAGGCTTCAAAGTTGATGGTTAGACAGAGAAGTCCGACATGACCATTGACGTCATTGGTCATGCGGGCCATATATCCGCCATAGAAAATTTTGTTTTCGTTGATGAAAAGAGGGACAGATATATATTTCTTAATGCTGTATCTATTTTGTTTTTCGATCAATTTCGATTCTGTTTTGACTGTCAGTATTCTATTTTTGTATACTTTCAGATGAACTATGAAAAAAACTAATATTATTTTATGCATATTCCCTATTCTCATATTAGAATAGACTAGTATAAATAAACTTTATTGCACCCAAGAAACACACAGATTAATATAGTGCAGTATTACGTTTACTGTTTTGATATTCAGTAATAAAAAGAGCCTGATATGTCAAATCAGTGAACTACCGGATAAATCAATAGGGGATCGGACTGTTCACCATATTTTATGAATTTACCATATTTTATGAATTATTTTTAAAATATAGATTAGTAGCAGACGATTCGCGAAGAAAAAAAACAGAATCGGTTGAAAAACGAATTTACAGTGATTTTTTAAAGTTTCAATATGTCGATTATATGGCGTTATTAACAAATGACGTCACGTATGTGCCTCTCTGTCTAATCTTGAATTTAAAACCGAAATCCGATCCGAAAACCGAAGTTCGATAGCAGAAACTAAGAAGGTTGGATATATAAAATTAAAAAAAAGTAGTTCGAGTCCGAGATGTTCCTGAATTTACCACATTTAAAATTAATATAAAAATATAGCAACAGACGATTTGTGAAGAAAAAACAGTATTGGCTAAATTGCCGATGGCGCTATTGACTTAGTCATCTTCATTCATCATCATGTGGGTTGTAAATAGACAACCGACCTCACAAACCCTAGTGTCAGTGTTATAGAACCGCCAAAGGCCACTGACTTGGCTCATGTAACGATGTAGATAGTAGCCGCGACCAACGGCTGCCTTCCGAAGCACAGAATCATTTCTTTTCGGACAATCAGGTCTTTTCAGCCTGCAATATCCTAATGCCTGCAATATGTAATGGGCGTCGAAATCTCGACCACTCGGCCACGGGGGCTGTTAACTGACTTAGTGACGTCTCTGGTCTATATATTTGTTCTAATCTTGAATTTGAAACGTAAATAACTCGGTAAATATTAAAGGTTATTTTGTAGGGCGAGGAGAGGCGGCAGAGCTGGGTCGATATAAACTGTGGCAGCCGCTGCATCACGGTGACCCTGGAGCCGCAGCTACTGGAGGCTTTAGGGTTGCCACCCGCCGCCTCCGGCGAGACGCTGAGGGTATTACACGATGAGGTGGAGCGAGTTACGCTGCATAGGTAACTGATCAAATAAAAACAAAATCCATTTTAATTCAAGAGTTCTGAAGCGAGTCATTCGTATCGATCGAAGCGAGTTTTGAGACTGAAATATTTTGGTATTCAATCAATCAATCAGCCTATTGCAGTCCATTGCTGGACGTAGGCCTCCCCAAGGGCACGCCAAAGCGCACGATCACCCGCTTTCCTCATCCAGCCACCACCAGCGACCTTCCTCAGGTCATCAGTCCACCTGGCAGGGGGGCGTCCCACACTACGTTTCCCGAGACTCCATTGGAGAACCCGTCTGCTCCAACCAACGCTCTTCGATTCTGCGACAGACGTTTTTGATTTTGGTATTGACAAAGCTTTTATTTAGTTTCGCCTCCCTGTGAGTCGGTCTGTAATCTTCCCGGTTTCCGATTGAAATGACAATGCAATATTATTATAACGTGGAGCTGATCTGATGATGAAGCTGGAGGGTGGGAACTCCTCAACGGCTAGTAGCACGGACATGAAACTGCATTCAGGCTACTCTAAAATTAGCTGCAACAAATAATGACGTTCGCGAAATCTATCTAACAGTCTGCTTACGAGGATTCTCAGCGGTTTAAAAGTATGCGTTTAAAAAGATTTTTAATTGAAACTTACTGTATTTTTTTCTTTACTTTCCAGAGTAGGCAAGACAGTGACGCTGTCCTTGTCGCCCTTGCGCCCGCCGTCGCTCGTGCCGTCCCTCTCGGCCGTGTTCCCGCTCCGTGACGTCACGCTGGCGCTCCCCTGCCGCGCCGCGCTCCCGCGCGTGCACGCCGCGCTCCATACGGTCTTCACTAACAAGTACACAGTAAGGACACTACTTATTATAAACAAAATAACACGATACTTCTCGGGTGGTGTCAGCCCATGAAACTGAACAACTTTTGTTCCAGAATCTCCACAAATTCTCAACTTCTCATATAAAAAAAAAGAACTTCGCACTAAACGTTTTGCGTCGTCTTTTTTGGTGCGTACAGCACGAGAGTGGAATGCTCTCCCGGCGTCTGTTTCCGGAGTCTTATAATCTTGGTGTATTCAAGGCAAGAGTGAATTGGCATCTTTTGGGTGAGCGTGTATCATCTTCGACCTCGTCCTTGACGGCTCCGTAGCCCAGGTGGTAATGTATCTGCCTCCGAAGCACAGGGTCGCGGGTTCGAATCCTGCCCAGGGCAAACATTTGTGTGATGAGCACTTGTGTTTGCCTTGTGTCTGGTTGTTGTTTATCTATATATTTAATTTCTTTTCTTTGATTTATTTTCCAAGCAAATTATTATTAATATGCCATCAGGTTTTTATGTGTATTGTAATTATTAATGAGGTAAATTCTACTTATATCCATCAATATTATTATGTTTGTTCTTTTTTTGTATTAACCTACATTGCCGTTCTTAACACTTCCATGTGCTTGACTGACGGCTTCCCTCAAATAATAGAACTGTACCTACATGGTTACATTAAGGCAAGTTTACTCACACCATTTAAAACTTACTAATGGTTAAAATGGCTAACATAGATAATAATATAATATTTAACGAGATCGATGATCTCACTGTCGCTAGTTCCTATATGTGTAAGCCTGAACAGTGTTCTGACTATATAAAAAGTCTTAATCACCCCTTAAAAATTATACATCTCAATATAAGGAGCATAAACAAAAATTTTGACCAGTTTCTAGTCTTATTGTCAGTTACTAAGTTAGAGTTTGATATTTTAGTCTTAACAGAATGCTGGTTAAAAGATAGAGATTACGTTCCTTCGCTTGATGGCTATAATTCATATTCCAGTAAAAATAATCCTATCCAGAACGATGGCGTAGTGATTTTCGTTAAAAACACATTAACATGTGTGGTAAAGGAACCATGCTTCGTTGATGCAAATTGCTTTACTTGTTCTATCGCTGACTTTACTATCGTATGTATTTATCGATCCCCCTCCTATTCAAATCTGGATAATTTTTGTGACAGTCTTGATAACTTAGTTAAAAACTTAACATCTTCTAAGGCCATCGCCATCATAGGGGACCTAAATGTGGATATCAAGCCTGATAACATTGACCGTAACTTCTGTGATTACCTGAACGCTATATCGGCGCTTGGTTTCCTACCAGCACACCTATTCCCAACTAGGTCGAATAATTGTCTTGACCATGTTTTACTAAACTACAATTACCCTTCAGTTGTTCTGGTTCTGGACACCTCAATCACTGATCACTCGCCAACTATGTTGTGTTCGGAGTTTAAAATACGACACCCAAAAAATTCTAAATTAGTTACTCACATAAATTATGAAACCATTTATAAAGAAATTATGTCTACAGATTTTACCCCGGTTATGAATGAACTGGATGCCAATTTAGCCACTGACAAACTTATCTCTATAATTAACCCAGTTATCGCTAGAAATACTGAAATCAAAATGATCCCGAAAAAACACAAAATCATTAAACCGTGGATCACGACTGGTCTTCTAAAATGTATTCGAAACCGTGATAAGATGCACAGAAGGCTTAAACATAACCCAAACAATGATATCCTTAAAACTACGTATCTTAGGTACAGAAACTTTTGTAATAATTTACTTAAGAAGTTAAAGCGAGCATATGAAAAAAGTGAGTTTCATAAAGCTAAAAACAACCCCAAACAGACATGGAATGTTATAAAAACACTATCAAACACCAAGCGATCGTCCTTACCACCGACTGAACTTTTATGTGCTGACGTCGATCAAGATGTTTCAGTTAACAGCGTTAACAACTACTTTGTTAATATTGGTAAGAATTTGGCATCACAGATTTCTAGGGACCACGTAACTAGCCACAGCCTCACGCATCTTAACTTTCCTGCACAATCAAACAGCATTGCAATTAACAACGTATCTGAGGAGCAGGTAGAAAGTTTGATTAATAACCTACGGATTAACGGATTAACTGTGCTACTGGATCCGACAATATTTCTGCAAAGGTGATTAAGCCATGTCGTAGTAGCCTTGTTCCACCGATTACCCATATTTGCAATAGATCCATCGATACAGGCGTATTCCCAAAAGCCCTGAAAAAAGCACTTGTAACTCCTGTCTTTAAGAGCGGAGCCAGGGACCGTGTCTCGAACTACAGACCTATATCGGTTCTTAGCAGTTTGTCTAAAATATTAGAACGTATATTATACAACTATCTTACCTCTTTCTTAGAAAAGCATCAGATAATAGCCGAGAATCAATATGGTTTTCGCCCCGGCATGTCCACGGAGGATGCCATAGCCCATCTAGTAGAAGTTGTCGTTGACAATTTAGATTAAAAAAAAAAGTGCTATGGGGTCTTCCTGGACCTGTCTAAGGCTTTTGATACGGTTTCGGTTCCGTTGTTAATTTCAAAGTTAGAACATGTGGGTGTGCGTGGAGTTGCTCTCGATATTTTCAGAGAATATCTATCGGACCGATTTCAGTCAGTTAAGATTAACTCAGTCATAAGTGACGAGTTACCCATCACATATGGCGTTCCTCAGGGGAGTATTTTAGGGCCAATTTTGTTTCTTATATATATGAATGACCTCTGCCGAATGGACCTGTCTAGTTGTAAATTGCTTGCTTATGCAGATGACACTGCACTGATTGCGTATGGGAAGGACTGGGCTAGTGCAAAACATAGCGCAGAAGATGCACTACGAAAAGTTATGGAGTGGCTGCAACTAAATCTCCTTACATTAAATGTAGAAAAGACTAAAGTCATCCGATTCTGTATGCCTAATACTCCTAAGCCAGCTTCAGAGTCAATTATTTTGAGAGCACATTCGTGTTCCATGCAAAATACATCATGTGGCTGTGTTTCTTTAGATATTGTAAAACGTGTCAAATACCTCGGTGTTTTTGTAGATGAAACTCTATCCTGGCGTGATCACATCGAGATGATAACAGGACGAGTTCGTAAACTTATTTTCCTCTTTAAGAATCTTCGGCACTCGGCGGATTCTGGTACAATGCATATAGTTTATACAGCTCTTGTACAATCAGTCCTCTCCTACTGCATTCCAATCTGGGGGGGTTCTTTCAAAACCGTAATGCTGTCTCTGGAAAGAGCCCAGAGAGCTGTTCTCAAAATAATGTATTTTAAAAACAGAGACTTCTCTACCGCCAAATTGTATCAGGAATGTCAAGTTCTATCTGTAAGACAACTGTATATCTTGCGTTGTATATTGCGTCGACACTCCCACCTTCCGCTTGATCTTACAATTGCTCAACGACGTCATGGAAGTGTAGTCTGTCCAACAGCTCCCTGTCGAACTAGGTTCACTGGTATGCAATATAACTCTTTAAGTCGCAAACTGTATAATAAAATTAATAAACAGACTCATATATATACACTGAATAAATTTGAAGTTAAGAACAAACTCATTAAATGGTTGCAATCGTTAAATTATGATTTGACTGAAAATCTTTTGGTTAATATAGCTTAAATAAAAGTTTTACTAAAACCACTTGAAATAAAATTTGATGGCTTAGTTTAGTTTTATGGATTTTAATTTAAATATATATTATATAACATATAAATACGAACAAGATAATAGAAGTACAAGATAATATAATTTTTTCTTTATGTTACTGCGCTCGTTTCTTCTTTTAGTTGCTAAATGTATGGTTAGAAGAACCTTGACCTCTATGATACAAGCCTAGGCTTAGTATAGAGGTCAAAGTGATACCACTTTAAGTCATTGTGCAACATTGTTTTAACCTTTAAGATTGTAAACCTAGAATAATATATATTGTTGTACTTATCATTAATAAAAATATATTATTATTATTATTATTATATAAGTATGTATTTATCTATTTAAGTAATGTATATCAGCTGTCTGGTACCCATAGTACAAGCTCTGCTTAGTTTGGGATCAGATGGCCGTGTGTGAAGATGTCCCCACATATTTATTTATTTATACCGTCATCACTTTCCATCGGGTGAGACTGTGGTCAAAAGCGAACCTATTTTACATTAAAAAAAAACAGCTGATCGAGACAATTTATATGAGAGTCCAAATATTTTTTATACGAATTTTAAAAAGTTGGGATCAAAATTTGTTCAGTTTCATAGTTTGCTTAGATTTGCGTTATTTTTCTAACACGTTGTATAGCGCCGTCCCGCTCCCCCGTGACGTCACCAGTGGTCAGAGCACCAGCACAAGTACTATTTTATACTAACTCAAACTGTCCAGTAAAGACCACTCTCTAGTTGCCCTAGGATATTGCAGGCTGAATCACCTGATTGTCCGAACAAATGATTTCGCATTCAAAGGCACATAAGCAGTTGGTATCGGATTATCATTATCAACAGCTCACATAAATGTCCCCACCGAGGGGCTCGATCCTACCCTAAATTAGGGCGATTAGGCCTTTGTCGACCAGGCCGGCCCAGTGCGGATTGGTCGACTTCAAACACAACCTTTAAACTTCGCAGGAGTGTGTTCTTCGCAGGAGGTTTCATCACGTTGTTTTCCATCGTCAAATGAACGTATATTATTTAAAAATGCGAAAACACATTGGTTCGTGGTGGGGATCGAATCCGCGTCTCCCGGACGGAAGGCAGCGGTCCGAACCACTAGACCACCGACGCCCGCAGTGCTAACCTCCACGCACTGTAGCTGAGGCTAAACGCCTGCATATAATAGCATAGCAAAACTTATTTACACCGATTTTTAAAGAATTTATTTTTTTGTAGCTAATGCTGGATCTTCAAAATATGACTATTACATCGCCCGAGGCCGTGGAAGGGGATCGAGGAAAGAACGGTATGGTGAGTATACTTTTCTTAACATTTATATGCGAAATGCTTACTACAATTAAAACGAACGCAGCATTTTATATTTACCGCTACCTTCATTAATAAAAAATGGTGGCTAGAATTATAATGTTTTGATCGTTTCAAATCGGTGTACCTAACGAGTAAAGGGATAGATCGCGTTATGACTAAATGTCAAATGAAATTAGCTTTATAATAAACAAAACAATTTTATCTCATAGGAAGACAATGCCAGGTTTTCACACCCCGTAAAAGAGAAACGTCGCAAACCACAATCAGGTATGTATATTTTAAAGACTGTTTAATTTAGAATCAATGAAACAAGTAAACTTTGAACATGAATGACAGTACTCGGTAGTAGTAGTATTTGTACTAGTTTTACTATAAGTGCGATTTTTCTGTATTGTTATTAGATTTTTAAACTTACGTTCCTATCTCGGCGCGGCGGCTCGCCCTTGCCTTGTGCTTGTAACCTGCAGCCTTTGTCGACTAAGCAGGTCCAATGTGGCTCAGTATTCAATGATATTAGTATAGGGCTTTAGACTCCATCACCGATGTATATGAAAACAATATTTATCTAACTTTTGCATAGTATTTAAGAATTGTCCTGTTTACTGTGCATTGTATTAATAAATAAATAAATGAACTAAGAAATCACTAGGCTTTAAGTACACTTATCAATGTCTATATTTGTATGCAATTGTTTTCAGGATTCTTAGCGTGGTCAAAAAGATTTTCTAATTTAAAATCGCCTTCGACCGCCTCCACTGCATCACTCGCGCAGGTAAGGCAGATAATATAATAAATTTTCTGTTGTTACACGAAAAATGATTATCAAATTATCAGTCTCTGCTCATACCACGGAATATAAAACGCTCACACCAACTCAAAGTTTATTACAATTTATCTTTATGCAATATTCCTCAAGGCTCCGTGCCATTATCCCGATTGTTCTTACAATTTTGCTCTTAAATTTTATCTGAACAACAATTTAATTTGACAATCGGCCACCTTACCTATTTCTAGTAACCTTTTCAGCTCCACGATAAACTAGCTAACTTACCTTACTACGAATTCACCAAAGAGCCCGTCAGCGTTTGCGCCCAACCGGAACTGTCAATAGTCAACGAACTGAACGAGTCGCAGATCTCCAACAGTTTGGACAGTAGGAGCACTATTGTACTACGAAGGTGCGCTGTCAAAAACTTTAGAGCTCACGTCGAAGATACAAAATCACAGAGCGATGGAGATATCAGAAAAAAAAGTAAAGACGACGATGATATGGTAAACAAATCCGACGATCACAGAAACAAAGGCTCGCAAAGCGAGAAATATGTAAATAGATCTGCCAGAGGCGAAAGCTTCTTATTTGCTGCAACAATTGAATCAAATGATAATTCTATAATCAACGCTACTATAGAGCGTTTACCTAAAGATAAAGAGATAAGTACAGATAATCTGATTGATCTGTTAGTCCAAGAGGCTTTGCAGTCTAAAGCTAATAAAGAACAAGTTCTTTCAGACAGAATTAATGTGGAAGATGGAGAAATTTTACAAGAACAGAGTAATCAAGATAATGAGACAATAGAAGACACACAATATACCGGACCTATGAATATTAAAACTGCAGGTCTTAGAAATTTCGTAACTAAAACTCCAAAAAATAAAGTAGTTAGCAAATCTACTTCAGATGAGTCAAATACTGAAACTCCAGTAAGCTATGTAAATGTTAGACGAAGAAATCAAAAGAAAACGGCGGCAAAAACAATCGAAACTGATATACCGGGAGAAAACGTGATAGTTGATGTTGCTACAGTGGAAGACTTTTTCAGCCAACATTTTGCTGAAAATCAAATAGGCGACGTCATTATAAGTCCCGCTCTTGCAAAGAAAATCAATGAGAGCAGTTCAGAATCCAGTGATGATCTTCTTATGAAAAACATTGATGACAACATTGATGTTAACTTCGACATACGTAACGAAGAAATGCCTGATTTTGATATTGTCGAATGTCTCAATGATATTGTCGACAAAGTATGTAGTAATTTTGAGAAATGCACTGAATATTTAGAAAATGAAGGCGCTGCATCTGAAATATTAATGGCTAAACATTTAAACATGCAGGTGATACAAAACGCACCTCTTGTAGAAAAGGTCACTTCGGCTGACGAACCAGCAGATATACAAAATAATCAAAATCCCTCGAGTACTAAACTGAAAAAGAATCAAACCATCAAACTTAAATTTACTTCCAATAAGAAAAAACCAAAGCCAAAAGCGAAAGGCAAACTGAAGCTTGAACCTGTTTCAAAAATGTCGATTATCTTGGAGAATATCGAAAGTGATGGCAATAAAAGTTCTAGTTCTGAAACAAAGAAAACTGAACTTAAAGAAAATGAGAAAAAGACACCACTTACTCGACGAAAACGCAAGCTTTATTCCCCCAAAGATGATCAGTTTCAATTTGATAGATCTAACAACGATATTTCCACTAGTAAACCAAATCCTGTGCTAAGCGATAACGAGGATGAAATTTCTTTGGCTTTATTGAAAAAAGAAAAACTAGTCACACCGAAATCTTCAGCGTCGTGTTATAAAGAAATTGAAAAGGAACGCAAACAGTTCAAAAGGATTCGGAATAGAAAATCGAAGAATATAAAATCACCTGTCTCTCCGCGTTCTAAGAAACTTAATGACGTGTTTGAAAAACTTAAAGATAATATCGAAATTCACGAGAATGAGAAAATTACTTTGGTGGACAAAAAATCTGATAAGGACGTCGCTATTTACAATTTTACAAGCGACAGCGAAGACGAAGATTTCAAACAGAAAAAGAAAGAAGTACAAAAACGAACCAGTAGTACTACTATTGGCAGTGGTACTTCGGTTATATCTACTCGTCGTAGGCGCGCAAGGGCCAATGTTAAATACACGGAAGATGAAAAAGAATCTGCCAACGAGTCTTCAAAACCTACTAAGCGTAAAACAGCCACAAGGCGTAAAGCTTCCAAAACAAAGTCAATGAAATCTACTGAGATTAAAGTTGATCGTCCAACAGACCTGGTTGATGAAAAAATGAGACAGGCAGCTCCTGAAACGTTGGATACGTCATTTGTTGTTGTAAATGTTGATAATAATGTCAAAGAACCTGTACCTTCTGTGCAACCACCGGAACTGGAAGTAATAACGGATGAAGATGCTAATGTTGATGTGGAAGATTGCATTCAGAAGACTTTGGCAAAAGAAAAGGTTAGTGATAAAATACCTATGAAAGTTGGAAAAAGTTCTACCAAAGAAGAAAAAAAATGTACGAAAGAGAAAATACGCCACAAAATAGCTAAAAACACAAAGCAGATAGAATCGGAAATTAATGAGCTCATCAAAGATGACGAAGGAACCGTAAGTCCTTTACCCTGCCTCGTGGTTGAAAATGAAGTGGATAGAAATAAATTAGACGATTCTCTTACAACTAATTTTATGCAGAAAATTAAAAAAGCTTACAAAGAGGGCCCTGACGCTCTTAATGATACAATTGCAACACAAAACATGCTTTCCGATAATGATAAAGCTATTAGTCCTCAGACGAACATTACTGATGTGTTAGGAAAAATGTTTGGAGACGATATTTCTATTAATTCTAAAAATAATAAAAGTTCTGATAAAGAAAATAGTGTTATAGATGATAATGTTAATTCGGATCATATAACAACTACAGGTACCACCAAGAAACGCCACAATCTTAGACTCAAATGCATAAATAAAAATGATTCTTCTGTTAAAGGAAACACGACTGTACAAACTACCAAAATAAATAATACAGAAAACCGTGTATTCAGTGATACACAAAAATCTAGAAATAAATCTGTCTTATCGCAAATTGACGGCATTAATTACGATGAAATAATTTGTATTGATGAAATGATTGAAACTAGGTCTAAGACAGCCAAATCTCGGTCTGAAAGTGAAGAAATCAAAATTATCAATTTAACTGCCGATAGTGAAGGTAAGTCTGACAGGTCTATTGCTACTGATGGCATCACCGGACATGGAGACACTAACGAACTTCCGCCTAGCCCAAAACTTCTTAATGAAAAATTAACGCCGCGTGAAATTGAAGATATGGATGATAATATCAGAGAATACTACATTGAATTGAGCAATAAAGCGAACAGTAGTAAAAATTTTGACAAAATTCAAAATAAGGATGAAGACGAAAGGATTAAAAACAAAACGATTGAGAAATTAGAAGAGGATGACGCTTGCGAACCGCGATCTGTAGCACGTATGTTTAACAAAGATAAAATACGCACTTTTGTTCAAGACAGTGATTATGATACACGAAAAATGTTACCATCTAGAAGACAATCGTCTGAAAGCTCTTCTCAAGGAAGCCAACAAACACCAGTGGTATCGATTACAAGATTATCTCCTAAAGAAATTTCCAAATGGTTACCCTCAGCTACAAGCACACCAGAATCTAGTTTTAAATCAGCTCGAAAGACCAGAGAAACTCCTAGACGAAGTATTCGAGTCGCTAAAATGTTAACTACCAAATCGACCCCAGAAAAAAGTATTGAAACTGCTAAAAATAGTAAAGAAACAAATGAACGAAGTCCAAAAGTAACAAGGTATAAAAAATCCCAAATATCGCCGGTGAAATTAGACGACTTCATGCCGAAACGTAATATTTTACTCAAAGATACTTCAAATTTTAAAGATGAAACAATTGATTCGGTCGATGTAGAAACAATATCCAAATTGGACTCTATAGCTAAGAAGTATTTCGTAAAACCGAACCACGAATCAAGTCCCATTTCAAGGGGCGAGATATCCGAACAATCCACTCCAAGACTTGTGGCGCATAAAAGGAAAAGTCCTTTTCCTAAAACCGTGGACGTCAAAAGAAGAAAACTTGATGAAGAATTCAGGATGCAAGACAAAGTTAGCCGACAGAGTTCGAATGTCGAAGATTGGTTGAAGAATATATCGTCCATTTCTAGAGGCAAGTTTGTGTGATAATTTATTATAAAATAATAAGATTATGATTGAAGAATATGCAAGATTAAATATTTAATATATGATTTCAGTTGATAATACGAACGTCACAGACGATGCTGTACAGAATCTTATGGAGAAATTAGATACAACTTTGGAAGAGATTCATCAGAATACCACTAGAGAGTAAGTATTCCACAAAGTTGCTATGAATGGTGTGATATTTTATTTATATCATCAACAGCAACAGCTCATATACGATGTTTTCCTTCACCGGTTTATTTATATGTTACACTAGCTATTGCCCGCGACTTCATCCGCGTGGAAATTGTTTTTGCCCGCGCGCAAAATACACTACACCTACACGTACCATACACGTACATGAAGGATTTTAAAATCGTTATTGTTTTCGTAATCAGCGAATCAGGTTTATCGGGATAAACCATACAAACGATACTCATGTTGATTTTCAGGCTTTGTCACCCCATTTCCCCCTTTTAAGGGTTGAATTCTGAAAAAACCTGAAACACGTATTTACTAATTTATTGATAGGAGTACTCTTGTGAAGTTTCGAATAAAATAGTGTAACTAATCTTGTTTCCCCATACAAACTTTGCACCCCCGTTTCACCCCTTTAGGAGGTGAATTTTGAAAAATCCTTTCTTAGTGCACCCCTAGACCTCTTATGGAACCTACGTGCCAAATTTGGAATCTCTAGACCCAGCGGTTTGGGCTGTGCGGTGTTGATATGTCAGTCAGTCAGTCAGAGTCTTCTTTTATATATTTAGATATAAAATATTTATGATGCCGGTCAATTTATAATAGTTTCTTCTCATCATGAAAAAAGTATCAATTCGAGATCTTCCGAAAGAAGGAATTACCTTTAATGACTTTGGTTTGATGTTGAGATCGTTAAGAAATGGGGAAGCCTTTGCTTAGCAGCAGATGTCCTGCTGAAATTATCATGACATGATTAATACTACGGTATACCGACCGAAATAAATAAAAAAATGTTGAATGTTTATTGCAGCTTCATAAGTCTGTTCGTGGAAGCGCAGAAGCAGTTAGAATCGCTCAAGGAGCAGCGGCGCCACGAGTATAGAGAGTCCGCCATAGACATACTCACCAGCGTCACGCAGCTTATAGATCGACACTTCGCGCAGATGGACCAACGGTTAGTGAGGTTCTTTAGATTAAGAATCTTTAATTCAAGAGATTTATTTTGATTATAAATAGAAAGGTCGAGTGAGAGAACTCTGTTCGGCAGTGGGACACGGTAAAACCCGCTTCTGTTATGTGAGAAAAAAAGCGAGATTGTAAAGTTATTAAAAAGGCTTATATGAATATTTAAAAAATAGTAAATAGAAGTACCACAATTTTCTGCGTTACAAGAGGCTACGACAGAGACATTTGAGACCTCTATTACTTATACACTAGGATTTATAACATCGCTCATCTACCTTACAAGTACAACACATGCGATATAATATTATGAAGATAATCCTAGAGCACCTAGACTTACCTAATATCACAGAATAATAAAATAGCGTTATTAAATATCTCATATCTTAACCTAACCAGGGCTGAAGAGCGCGACAGCAGCTTCATGTCGTGGCTGCGCGCGCGCGCGGGCGAGCTGCTGCGCCGTGACGTCACGCACAAGCGCGCCATGGTGGCATTGTTAAGGGAAGACGCGCAGGCCGCCGTAAGGCTACGCGACAGGGGTCGGGAGGACAGCGAGTAGCAGGAGAGGCCTAGCTTTTGTATAAAGAAAACTGGAAGTAAATGGTGCCACTGTACTATCACTGTATCCAAAACGGATTAGTAGCAGGTTCTCCTATTCGCAAACTCGTTATGCTCTTGCAATTCATCCTATTCGTAAGTGATCCCGTTTCCAATTCGTCCCATATGCGGCTTGACCTGTACGCAACTCGTCCCAAGAATTTTACAAGCGAGCCATGGTGGCATTGCTGAGGAAAGCCGCACAAGCCGCTGTAAGACCGGGTCGTGAGAACAGGATAAAGCTGCTTTTGTACAAGGAAAACTAGCACTAAATGGTGCCACTATCGCTGTATTAAAATATCTGTAGTCATTCTTAAAACTCGTCATATGTACCTTGAAAAAAGTCTACATAGTTTAATTTTAATTAAAGATGAATTGATTTTATATATTTAATTTAGAAATATCCTGATTCTTTCATTAAGTTTTGTTACATAAGTTTTACTTTGCTTAAGTTGTTCATAGCACTTGGGACGAGTTTCGAATAAGATTAAAATGAGAATATAACTAAGCGGCCGCGTGACGTTATTCGGGCACCCTTACAAGATTCGCGATGGATAGTATGCGGCGCGCGCGATATTGTAACATTCCTTTGTCTGCGGCGCGACTATAAGTCGCCGCTGCGTCAATACGTCTTGACAGCCGCATACAAGGGGATTAGCCAAGAGCCCGTCCTATTTGATTTTAATCGCGTTGTACTTCACTTGCATGCTTTGGTTTTGGTCATAATCGCCAGATCAGGAGCAAGATGGGATGTCATCTCTTCAAATCTGCTCGTAATTTCATTTTAGTCTTGTCTTGCCTCACCCTAATTGTTATTAATATTATTTCTGTTGCAGTTTGCTTGTTCAGTGTTTAAACAATGGTAGAGTTTATTTTTTGTGTTATTCTATTCATATTTTATGATTGTTCGTAATGACTTTTTTGTTGTATATAATTAATTACATTTTAAATTGTAAGAAAATATTAGTTAATAAATGCATTTCAATAAAAAGTATTGTACTGTTTTTCATACGGTTGTTGCAATATTTTAAAAGTAAAAGACTTAGTAAGCTTACTTACACATATAATTCAAATAACTATTTAC
Organism: Carpatolechia fugitivella; assembly: GCA_951230895.1. NCBI lineage: Eukaryota > Metazoa > Arthropoda > Insecta > Lepidoptera > Gelechiidae > Carpatolechia > Carpatolechia fugitivella. Next base: position 6,115,597 of record OX579665.1, read on the forward strand.
AAAATAGATTTTTACATGCCATATCAGTAATGGGCGAAACAGATATCACTTTTTGGTACATCTCACATACTTAGTTATATTTTACAGGTTAGATTATGCGGATGTTGATTGTTAAATTATACTAAATTGGTAAGATTTTAGCCATAGTATTTAGTTTAAGTTTAAATCGGATTTACTTTAGTTATTTTAAACTAAATACTTAAGTACAAAACATTTCTTTTTTTATTCTCTACGCAGTCGGTGGATATATTTTTAAAGAATTAATATGTACCCTACTTGGGAAATATCTATTTCAATACAATGGATACTCAATAAATAATAAAAAATACACTTAGAATTTAGAAGAATATAAATGTTTTCGATCGATCAAGGAGTGTAGATCGCGTTCCTAACGTTTTTTTACTATACTTAATGTGTCCATTTGAAAAGGGGTCCCACTGAAATCACTGAAGTTGTGTGCAGATGGGACTAAGTTCCCGATAGTAAACAATCAGCAAAGGAGATAGTCATGCAGGGCCTATTGAAAACGATTAAGTTTCTCAGGTAATTATTTATGCTTTTTCATGAAATTTCGTATAATTGTATAGGTTGGTAAACTGTACAAGTATATAAAATAATAATGTAGAAATATATTAAATCTGAGAAAATTTTATCGGTTTCATGCGACCTGTGTGGCTAGGATATCCTTTCCCGATATTTTACTCGTCGCTGTCCGAGCACTAGGAGTCATCCTGCGCGACCTGCGCCAGGTACACCTGCTGCTGCTGCGGCTGGTGCTGCGCCTGCGACGTCACCTGCAACCAACCAACCACATCATACATGTCACTTCATCTTCTTCTTAGCGAGTCGATGGCATATGTCACTAGTCACTGTCTTTAGTTTAATAGCGTGGTAATGGTAACTTAATATGCTGAGTTATAAAGGTTTAAAATTCAAGATTAGTTAGACAGAAAGGCAGACAATCACTGGTTTGTTAGCGCCATACATTCTGCAAACAGAAAAGCTTTTTAGAAAGATACAGACATTGGAACTTAATTCGTTTTCCAAACGATTCTGTTTTTTTCTTCGCGAATCATCTGCTATGCTACTAATCTATATTTTTATTCATAAAAAAATAAATTAAAAATTTAAAACCCCTGAAGCAAAAAAAGCAAATATTTAAAAAGTCAAAAATAATACCTATCGTTGAGCCATCAAATTCGATTGAGTAACACCTATATATTTTAATTTTATTATAGAAATTGATGGATGGCACGATACGGTTTGCTCGTTGAAATGGCGCTAATGTCTCGTCGGGGTACCGTTAAGATACACCCCACCCCTCTTTTTGCGTCGGGGGTTAAAAAGTACGGTAAACTCGGGAATAGTGAAATGCCCTATTGCTTCAACTATACAGGGTGTAAAATTTAGATCGGTCAGTATGGGAAAGTCTGATACTATAAGACATACGAAGATCTGTTCTTAGGAACCATGTCATCGATTTTAGTAACATGAAAAACTGCATTCATAGATTAAAAAAAAACTCATATATAGTTCGGAAATCGAACCCGGCGAGGGGTTGCGCCTGTATGATGATGGGCTGCGAGGGGCTGTTCTGTATACCTGTATGATCTGCGGCCCCTGCTGCTGCGCGTGCGCCTGTATGATGATGGGCTGCGAGGGGTTGTTCTGTATACCTGTATGATCTGCGGCCCCTGCTGCTGCGCGTGCGCCTGTATGATGATGGGCTGCGAGGGGTTGTTCTGTATACCTGTATGATCTGCGGCCCCTGCTGCTGCGCGTGCGCCTGTATGATGATGGGCTGCGAGGGGTTGTTCTGTATACCTGTATGATCTGCGGCCCCTGCTGCTGCGCGTGCGCCTGTATGATGATGGGCTGCGAGGGGTTGTTCTGTATACCTGTATGATCTGCGGCCCCTGCTGCTGCGCGTGCGCCTGTATGATGATGGGCTGCGAGGGGTTGTTCTGTATACCTGTATGATCTGCGGCCCCTGCTGCTGCGCGTGCGCCTGTATGATGATGGGCTGCGAGGGGTTGTTCTGTATACCTGTATGATCTGCGGCCCCTGCTGCTGCGCGTGCGCCTGTATGATGATGGGCTGCGAGGGGTTGTTCTGTATACCTGTATGATCTGCGGCCCCTGCTGCTGCGCGTGCGCCTGTATGATGATGGGCTGCGAGGGGTTGTTCTGTATACCTGTATGATCTGCGGCCCCTGCTGCTGCGCGTGCGCCTGTATGATGATGGGCTGCGAGGGGTTGTTCTGTATACCTGTATGATCTGCGGCCCCTGCTGCTGCGCGTGCGCCTGTATGATGATGGGCTGCGAGGGGTTGTTCTGTATACCTGTATGATCTGCGGCCCCTGCTGCTGCGCGTGCGCCTGTATGATGATGGGCTGCGAGGGGTTGTTCTGTATACCTGTATGACCTGCGGCCCCTGCTGCTGCGCGTGCACCTGTATGATGATGGGCTGCGAGGGGTTGTTCTGTATACCTGTATGACCTGCGGTCCCTGCTGCTGCGCGTGCGCCTGTATGATGATGGGCTGCGAGGGGTTGTTCTGTATACCTGTATGATCTGCGGCCCCTGCTGCTGCGCGTGCGCCTGTATGATGATGGGCTGCGAGGGGTTGTTCTGTATACCTGTATGATCTGCGGCCCCTGCTGCTGCGCGTGCGCCTGTATGATGATGGGCTGCGAGGGGTTGTTCTGTATACCTGTATGATCTGCGGCCCCTGCTGCTGCGCGTGCGCCTGTATGATGATGGGCTGCGAGGGGTTGTTCTGTATACCTGTATGATCTGCGGCCCCTGCTGCTGCGCGTGCGCCTGTATGATGATGGGCTGCGAGGGGTTGTTCTGTATACCTGTATGATCTGCGACCCCTGCTGCTGCGCGTGCGCCTGTATGATGATGGGCTGCGAGGGGTTGTTCTGTATACCTGTATGATCTGCGGCCCCTGCTGCTGCGCGTGCGCCTGTATGATGATGGGCTGCGAGGGGTTGTTCTGCACCTGCAGGCGGATCATGTTCAGCTGTGCCTGCGACAGCTGGATCTGGAACAGTATGATTATTTTTGTGCCGTTTTTATGTTTTATTATGATTTTTTTTTATTTACTCTTGTATAGTTTTATTTGATGATAAATTTATTTATTTTAAAACGTTCAGCCATTTAAAAGAAATATATACTCGCGAGGTCACCTCACAGAGCCATTAGTTTTAATTTTATTTCAAACACAATGTACCTATATATTGTTCATGAATAAATAATATAAATCTGAGTAAGTTAGCCGCTGATTATAATCGGCACATGCTGGATACTCCTTACTGTACATTATAATCGGCACATGCTGGATACTCCTTACTGTACATTATATTCGGCACATGCTGGATACTCCTTACTGTACATTATAATGGGCACATGCTGGATACTCCTTACTGTACATTATAATGGGCACATGCTGGATACTCCTTACTGTACATTATATTCGGCACATGCTGGATACTCCTTACTGTACATTATAATGGGCACATGCTGGATACTCCTTACTGTACATTATAATGGGCACATGCTGGATACTCCTTACTGTACATTATAATCGGCACATGCTGGATACTCCTTACTGTACATTATAATCCCTGAAACGCCTGCAGAACTTTCTTCCTTTGCCCACTAAAATCACGTTAGTTTGTTCATTATTAATGCCCATCATCGACTATGCAGATGTTTGCTACACTGATGTCACTGAATGTCTTTTAAATAAACTCGAACGTCTGCTAAACTTGTGTATACGCTTTGTCTTCGGAATACGTAAATATGATCATGTGACTCGTTACCGGACTCAGTTGAAGTGGCTTAACATACGCAATAGAAGAAATGTACACACGCTCACTTTGTTATACAACATACTTCACAATGCCTGGTCTCCAGAATATCTCCGTGAGCGATTCGAATTCAAAAAGTTTGTCGGAGGTGTACCCCGCAAGAATTACAATAAATCCCTTACTACCCCTCAAAGTCACACGGAATTGTATGCGCAGTCTTATACTTGCACAGCAACAAAATTATGGAATAGCTTACCGGTTGAGATTAGGGAGGCTCCGTCAATCGATGTCTTCAAATCGCGTGTATCCGAACACTTTTTACAAATGCAGTGTGGTGTGAATGACTGATTTTTATTATATTTAATATTTATGTATTATTATTATTATTATTTATGTAGTACTTTTATATATTATGTACCTAAGGTACCTTTATGTTTATTCTTTTATATTTGCATGTATATTTACGTATTAGTAAGTTTATCAATTGTCTGATTAATGTAGTAGTTCAAGTTGAACGCTGTTTTAGCGGCACTACCCTCAACCTGCTCTTAACCACCAAAGGTTAGCTGGTAGAAAATGCTATATAGCATTAAGTTCGCCTTTGTACACCCCTTTTTTGGTGCAATAAAGTATATATCAATCAATCAATCAATCAATAATCGGCACATGCTGGATACTCCTTACTGTACATTATAATCGGCACATGCTGGATACTCCTTACTGTACATTATATTCGGCACATGCTGGATACTCCTTACTGTACATTATAATGGGCACATGCTGGATACTCCTTACTGTACATTATAATGGGCACATGCTGGATACTCCTTACTGTACATTATAATCGGCACATGCTGGATACTCCTTACTGTACATTATATTCGGCACATGCTGGATACTCCTTACTGTACATTATAATGGGCACATGCTGGATACTCCTTACTGTACATTATAATCGGCACATGCTGGATACTCCTTACTGTACATTATAATCGGCACATGCTGGATACTCCTTACTGTACATTATATTCGGCACATGCTGGATACTCCTTACTGTACATTATAATGGGCACATGCTGGATACTCCTTACTGTACATTATAATCGGCACATGCTGGATACTCCTTACTGTACATTATAATGGGCACATGCTGGATACTCCTTACTGTACATTATAATCGGCACATGCTGGATACTCCTTACTGTACATTATAATCGGCACATGCTGGATACTCCTTACTGTACATTATAATGGGCACATGCTGGATACTCCTTACTGTACATTATAATGGGCACGTGCTGGATACTCCTTACTGTACATTATAATCGGCACATGCTGGATACTCCTTACTGTACATTATAATCGGCACATGCTGGATACTCCTTACTGTACATTATAATCGGCACATGCTGGATACTCCTTACTGTACATTATAATCGGCACATGCTGGATACTCCTTACTGTACATTATAATGGGCACATGCTGGATACTCCTTACTGTACATTATAATCGGCACATGCTGGATACTCCTTACTGTCATTATAATCGGTACATGCTGGATACTCCTTACTGTACATTATATTCGGCACATGCTGGATACTCCTGAATCATGAATAAGCTCAAGGTCGCTCAGCGTGCGATGGAGAGAGCTATGCTCGTGATCGAATCAGAAATGAGGAGATATGTAGAAAGACCAATGTCATTGACATAGCTTTCAGGATAAGTAAGTTGAAGTGGCCATGGGCAGGCCATATAGCTCGACGAACTGATAACCGATGGGGAAGAAAGGTTCTCGAATGGCGTAGTGTTGGACGGCCTCCCACAAGGTGGACAGATGACTTGGTGAAAGTTGCTGGGCGCCGGCGGATGCAAGTAGCGCAGGACCGCTCACGGTGGAAACCTATGGGGAGGCCTATGTTCAGCAGTGGACGTCTTCCGGCTGAGATGATGATGATGAATCCACTGATTGAGTATTGAGTTTGGCCGTGTCAACTAGCTTGCTGCAATGTTACTGTTAAAATGCTGAAACGTTACCGTTATTTTCCTGAACATAGTATTGTTTTGCTTCGCAACGACGCCTGCTATGCACCTACGACGTAGGTGGAGCGTGCTAAGACTGCCGTGCGCGTAAACCCGCCTCGTAGGTGCAATAATTTCCTAATGTGACTGCGCGGCCCCTACGTCGTAGGTGCGCTGTTTCCAAATTCCTCGAACGTATGCGGCCACCTACGACGCGGGTGGGGGTGCGCATGGCTGTATTATTGCGTGTTTTTTTTCAGCAGCGTGTTACGGTTATTTTTCTGCAGTTATTTTGCTTGTGTTACCGTTATTGCTGCAACATAACGCTGTATCTCACCGGCAATTGCTGCACGTCTCCGTTGGAGGTGACGAGTTGCTGCACGAGCGCGACGGGCTGCGGCACCGACACGTTGCCCGACGTGCTCGCCTGCTGGCTCGACGTGCTCGGCTGCTGCTGCTGCACAAGTTAAACATTCATTTACTGACCGAGCGAAGCGCCTCCATTTCAGCTTGGCCAAAATTGCTTTTGTATGTTCATTGAGATTTGAGACCCTATGCTATCCCATCATAAATAGTTTAGTACGTACCTGTATGATTTGGTTGCAAGGTTGAATGATGTACTGTTGCTGTCCCATCGTTTGCTGCGGCTGTGTTAACTGCAAACAAACGGGAAATAAATTAAGTTGCCTGTTTTATTGCTTCTTTCGAAGGAAAACAATATTGGTGATAAGTTAGGATATTTTTCAATACACCTTGCTCGAAAATTGAACTTACGAAGGCAGTCTATGCGGTGTTTACCGCACTAGTGCGATTTTTTTATTTGCATACTTTTTTCAGTCAGGATAATTTTAACAATAAAAAATAAATCGAATCGATTCTGTTCAGTACTACACAGCTAGAAAGACGCCAATCTACGCCTGTTACTTGGACCTGTCAAAGGCATTCGACCTGGTCTCTTATAACTTGTTGTGGAAAAAACTCCAGGAAGAAACTGATTTACCACAGGAGATCATATCCGTCTTTAGGTATTGGTACAGCAATCAAAGGAACTGTGTTAAATGGGCAGGTGCACAATCTGACGTGTATGGGTAGGAGTGCGGGGTGCTCCAGGGGGGCCTGACCTCGCCCCGCCTCTTCAACCTGTACATGAACCAACTGATTGGTGAGCTCAGCAGCTCCGGAATCGGTTGTCACGTGGACGGTGTCTGCGTGAACAACATCAGCTATGCTGACGATATGGTGCTGCTGAGCTCATCGATTGGTGCCCTGCGTCGTCTACTGGCCATTTGTGAGAAGTATGCGGTGGCTCATGGACTCAAATACAACGCGGTTAAGAGTGAGCTCATGGTGTTCAAAGCCGGAAACAAATGCTATAAGAATGTTCCAAGCGTAACATTATGTGGCACACCATTGAAGCTCGTACACCAGTTCAAGTATTTGGGTCACTGGGTCACTGATGATTTGAGGGATGATCTGGACATAGAGAGGGAGCGCAGAGCGTTGTGTGTGCGCGGCAACATGCTGGCCCGCAGATTTGCGCGTTGTAGTAGACAAGTTAAGCTAACACTTTTTAGAGCGTTTTGTCAGTCTTTCTACACGTGCACTCTGTGGGTCAGCTTCACGCAGCGGACATACGGATCTCTGCGCGTCCAGTATAACAATGCGTTTAGGGTGTTGTTTGGGCTGCCACGTTTTTGTAGTGCGTCTGCAATGTTTGCCGCTGCGCAAATCGACTGCTTTTATGCGATCATCCGCAAACGTAGCGCTTCTATGATGAGGCGTGTCCGTGGCAGCTCTAACAGCATCCTGAGCGTATTGGCAAATCGGTGGGACTCTCCACTGTTGGGCCACTGGATCGGCATACATGCAACTGGTTCCCAGCCCGGTGCCAGTTTAAATTAGTTCTAAATTGCTATGGACTGTAATATCCGAAATAAAAAATTTGAATTTGGATTTGAATTTGATTCTAACAAGGAGAAAATATCTTTTTTTATTTCAATAAATTGTATGAAAAATATTATCAGCCAGTAATATTTTAATAATAAGAATCAAATTATCTCGATTTTAGTAGAATTCTTTAATGGCTACTAGTCACTAGTAAATCCCTTGAGTTTGGGTTCATTTGATATGATATCCTGACATTTGATAGGCATCTCCTTGGGATCTGGTCGACGAACAGGCTCGACTGAAAAGCAGCGTCTAGCTCACTCTGAGGAGGACGCTGCTGAGTGGAGGCTGGTGTGCCTATTTGTGTGTACTTTTTTTTTCTCTTACTTTTTTCCTGTGCTTCATTTTCTTTTCCCACATTTTAGTGTGTAATCTGTCACAGCAGTGCAAATAAATGCGTTTTCTTTCTTCATTCTTTCTTTCTATATGATAGGTCCAATACACTCTGGTGATGGTGATGGAGCCAGAAGCTGGATAGTGGTTGCGTGTTTCTTAGTTTTTTAAAGACTATTATATACTCACCGGCACATCTAACCGCCCACCCTTGTATTTCGGGTTAATTTTTAACTACGCTTATTGTTATACATTACAATGATTTATTGATAATTTTACGATAAATTAAACACACTTAAATAAACGTTAAATTAACTACTTTTTAACTAACATCAGCTGTAACTAATAGAATTATAAAGAATCACGAGTATTCCCTGAACTGAAGGGTGGGCGGTTAGATGTGCCGGTGAGTATATTTATTTTGAGCATCGGTGGTGTGGTGGCTAGGGCCGCTGTCTTCCGTTCGGAACACATCGACCGCCGCGTACCAATGTGTTTTCGAATTTCGAATTCATATGTACGTTTATCAACGCTCTTACAGTGAAAGAAAACATCGTGAGGAAACCTGCACACTCCTGCGAAGAAATTCAAAGGTTGTGTGTGAAGTCGACCAACCCGCACTGGGCAAGCGTGGTCGACTACGGCCCGATCGCCCAAATTCAGGGTAGGCTCGAGCCCTACGATGGGGTCGTATATGAGCTGATGATAATATAATGTTACCTGTATGGGGTCTTGTGGCGGCCGCGGCGGCTCCTCGCGCGGCTTGGCGGGCTTCACCTCGTGCCGCGGCACGATGTCGATCAGGAAGTCGAACTGGTCCGACTTCGATATCGCCATCGCTATGTCGTTGCGCTGTGACGATTGCAATCGCGATTAAAACTTGCGTAAATAAAATACACGCTTTTAAAGCACAACAATCTATATACAAAAATTTCACTTTTTAGTTTGATGTACTACTATGAAAGCGTGTATTTTTTTTGTTTTTTTTTTTCAAATTATTTTATTGTCACCGGTTCTTGATAAGTGTACAAAGTTTCAATTAAATCTGTCCGTTTAAAGTGGGTCAAATCGAGTCCAAACAAAGGAGTCGGCTACATACAAGCATACAAACACACAGGTGAAGCTAATAAAAGCGTGTTGAATAGTGCAAATCGCTGTTATCGGTTAACTAAATAATGCAAGTCATCATGCAGTCCGGAGAACTCTTGTTCTAGAAGATTTGTTGGACCATTTCCTCGAAATCGTTGTTTCGTGCGCTGACATTTCGCATTTGCATTTTTCCGCGAACTCATTGTTTCAAAGAACTTATACGTTGGTCCTATACAAACAAAAACTTGGATGAAATTTTTGAATGTTGGATAGTTTGTCTGCGAGATTGAATAAAAAATGATGAGATCCGCAGGCAAAGCAACGTTGCTGAAATACAGTGGGCGGGGCACATTGCACGGAGAACTGACGGACGCTTCGGCAGAAAAGTTCTCGAATGGCGACCACGCACTGAAAGACGGGCCCCCCCAAGGTGAACCGACCTGAGATGATGATGATGATGATGATGCGATAGTTTGTACCCTGGATTATCACATAAGACTTTTTACGGGAAAAAGTTTATTCCCACGGGGAAATAAAATATTCCACGCGAGAGTAGCAGGCGGACAGCTAGTTATAAATAAATCTTACTAATATTATAAATGCGAAAGTTTGGATGTTTGTTGCCGAATCACGCTTGAACTACTGGACGGATCGGGATGAAATTTGGCACACATATGGGTTAGGTCTTGGAATAGGACATAGTTTACTTTTTACCGCGGGAAAACACTTCATTCCTACGAGAAAACTCATTTAACGCGGGTGAAACCGCGGGCGGAAAGCTAGTACTATAATAATAGGATGTTTTCTATTATCTAAAGTTATGTAGACTACACATTGAACAGGGAACGGGCAGCAGCGCTCTCTGATACAGTAACCTTTTAATCTGCGATCTCCAACCCGCCTGCCAAGCGTGGAGATTATGGCAAAACCAAACACTTAAGTGGAGGAGGCTCATAGTCCAGCAGTGGACTGTAACGGGCCGTTGATGATGTAGGTAGACTATATCACCTGCAAGGTCCTCCGCTTGTTATCCTCGGTGTGCTGCCAGGCGCGCAGCGTGAGCTCGTGGATGAAGATCTCGGCCGCCTTGGCGAACATGACGGGCGCCTCCGCGGAGATCATCTTCACCTCCTCGTCCAGCTTCATGATCTTCTTGATGCGCGCCAGCGGCAGCGCCTGCGTCTTGAAGTCGTCCTGAACAGATATGATTGATTATAGCTCCCGTTATGTAAATAATAGTCAAAGTGAAAGGGATGTTTTTAAAATGTGCGTAAAGTTACTTAAATTCAACATGTATCCCTAACTAGCGGTCCGCCCGCGACTACGCTCGCGTTGTGTGATTTTCCAATGGGAATAAGACTTTTTTCCGTAAAAAGTATCTTAAGTGTTAATCAAGGTTACAAACTATCTTCATTTTAAATTTCATCTAAATCCGGGCGGAACAAACATCTAAACATCCAAATATATTTTCACATTTATAATATTAGTGTGATGCGCGCTCGTGCCTTGAATGGGGTTTTTACTTCCACTGTTGTTATTCTTGGTATATTTTTATTAAAAAATGAAGAAAGAAGCATTAAACAACCAATCACTGCTATGCATTTACTACCTACAATTTAATATTATTATGTATTATTGCAGCAGTGGACTGTAACGGGCCGTTGATGTGTGTGATGTATTATTAATTTGTAAAGGTTATTTTTCTGTAAGTACTAGATAATATGGTTAGTCACTGTTAATTTACTGAATTTATTTTATCTGGGTAACAGATAACTATCAAATACTTACATACAATTTAGTAAGCTGAGCCAAATAAATACAATGTTAACAAACTGAACTCACCGAGGTGACTTTCTTGATATCATCGAGGACGTTCTGCCAGAACTGTTGCAGTGTCTGTTGAGTGGTGTCCTGGGGAGACGCCTCCTCTGCCCCAGCTTCTTGCTCGCTCTCCTCCGCTGCACCGCTCTGCTGCTCGCTGTACACATTTAACATACTGAATAAATTAAATTAAAAAAGGTTAGTGTCCATCTATTATTTGGTTTTAAAATGTTTCCTAGTGTTTACTTTCATTCATCTGGAATGGAAGATTATATTGTAATTTTTGTTTAAGTATATTAAAAAGTTATGGTAAGTACTTGGCTATAGTAGAAGGAATGGAGTTTTATTTGTTTTATTTTATTTGTTATTCGGCTTTCCGAATAAAAAAGATATGTGTGTGTGAGTGACACTAAAATGAGGTAAAGGAATTCATAAAATGAGTGAACAGTAATACCTACGTAAAAAAGTAACAAACATAATACAGTGTAGGTAGGTAAACTGTAGGTATTAAACCTTGAGAATGTAGTGATAAAGAACTGCCGGAACTCACGCAGGCACGAAGAAGCACACCGACATTTTGTTACGACGACCTCGGAATAACTTTGCACTAAACCACAAAATATATCCCGCACTCGCCACTAAAATATCAAAAGAATATCGAAATTCAGTATTAACAACCGCGTCCAAAGTTATTAAAACAACTGTAACCAATAATCAGGGCAATATTTGGAGATCTCCAATCACCAATTAATGAAAATGCGCCTATTCCACGATTCGTCCGCCGATGACCAGTCACAAGCTTGACGTTTCGTCGGTGTTGCCAGAAATAAAGATGTGTCAAAAACTACCATTTGTCATTTCAAGAGTGGGTTCCAAAACGCGCGAAAATCACTATGGTAGCTTTTTTATTTACTCTTAAATCAAAATTAAATCTCATAAGTACATACAAGTAATAGCTCCAAAAAACAGCTCTAAGCAAAGATTTCCGACGCGCTTGATCATCGCGTGTGGTGACGGCAGAGTAGAATACGTTTGTCACCAACCCCTTCTCTTCCCGTAGGTGTCGTAATAGGCGATTTAGGGACTACACATTGAACAGGGAACGGGCAGCAGCGCTCTCTTATACAGTTACCTTTTAATCTGCGATCTCCAACCCGCCTGCCAAGCGTGGATATTATGGAAAAACCCTCCACTTAAGTGGAGGAGGCTCATGGTCCAGCAGTGGACTGTAACGCGCCGTTGATGTTGATGATGATGATGATGTTGATGTGACCATCTTTTGTCAGACTGCTGTCAAGTTATGTGTTTAGGAATGGTCAAATTCTATTAGATTAGTTCTGTGAGGCGAAATTGATACTTTTACTATACACAGCTAAGCTAACTTTTATTTAGAAAGTTTAATATCTTACCCTTGCCTTGTTTATACGTAAGAGATATTAGTTTATTTGTTAGATTACACCCTGAGATATTTAAGAAAAACTTCGAAGTAATAGATAGACCAACTACTCGACATAGAAATAACTACTTTCAACCACCATGTCAGACTGCTCTTTTCAGCAAAACTGCATATAGGCATATGGCAATAAAAATTTATAACCACTTACCTGCAAATATAAAAGATTGTGAATACAATGTTTTTAAAAGAAAATTAACAACATGGCTCATTAAGCACTGTTTCTATAGTATTAAACAATTTTTGGAACATAAAGAAAATTCCATCTACGTTTTTTAGTTTTAGGTACTTATATAATTTTAGAGACCTTTGTTGTGAAGACTGGTAGGTATTATTTTATACCTACAAAATATTTGCACACCGAATACTCGGTAAAATACATTGTTACGTTTTTATTTTTAAGATCAATTTTTTTACATGTATTTTGGCAAATAAATAAATATTCTATTCTATTCCTTGCTTTATTTTTGAAAAACGAGAGCGTAGATGATCTATTATATTATGCAAAAAAGGTGCAGGAAGGCTCATTCTTTTTTTTATTTGGTAGAATTGCTACTAAAATGGCAACATATTAAATGTCTCATTTTTTCTTTTCATAGCTTTGGGTACTAGATCTGGCTACTCGTATTTAATTTCTTCTTTTTTCGTGTTTTCTTTTTATCATATTATTTTGGTATTATCAATATTACTGAAATATTAAGAAAAAGGGAAATAAGTAACAGGAAGTACAGTTATGCAGAGTATTAGTTTATATTTATAAACAACCCTGTGGCAATAGCATTATCCTTATTCATCACCTCGACGACCCTGGCTCGTCGTGCGATGTTTGTTTCACGCAGCGGCTTGGGTTTAAAGCTAAGGTTAGCCGCCAAATGCACTGGCTATCAATGCTATCGTACTAACCTGCGGTCTGTGGTCAGGCAGAAACAAACATGTCTACGACAACTCGGAAAACGATTAGGGTCGGGCCACACTAATTTACGGCGATCGACGGTTTGCCTACACAAAACGCGCGAAAAGTATGGAAATCCTTTTCGCATTGACCGCGACGTCCATTTACATAGAGTATTTTTACATAATAGAGAGCGTCGTCGGTGGTCTAGTGGCTAGGGCCGCTGCCTCCCGTCCAGGAGACGCGGGTACGATCCCCACTACGTACCATATGTTTCATTCATGATGTACTAGCTTTTTTTAATAGCCGTTTGAAGCAAAAAAAAATCTTGTGCTCAGGATGTACTCAGTATGAGAATTACGAAAATATACGCCCCGGCCCGAAACGTATCGAGGTCAAAGAAAGTTGAAATCGGACGAGATGGACCAATGGGGACGAGAACCGGTTGCGCTTACGCACCATACTACAGCCTGATTTTAACAGTGCGACTACATCAGTCGTACCTATCTATCCGATGGTCCCTTAATTAATTAGATCTCTAGAAAGCTGGTTGCTTTTTGTAAACTAAAATGATGTCGTATTAAGATTATGCAAATTCATTACTTAGTACCTACATAACACTGTCTCACCTTCAACGTGCTCAACCCATATTATTATGATGAAGAATAAGTACAATTAATATTTACTGGAAACGGTTACTGGTTCCACATTTGCCAACTTCCGTACCGGCCAATTTCTCGTGACGTGATATTAGACACGCACGAACTACGAGGCCCGCACGGTACAGTAATAATAGTACTGTACCATACTTATTATAATTATCTTTTTAACTAATTACCTAATTAATAACGATGCTAGTTAGTGATCGTTCTGCCACGTTCTGCCAAATCGAAGACCATTTTCCTCGGCTTGAAAACATCAGTCAGGGCAGGGGTAAGTTTGTCTGATCGCTCACCATACCCATGCATAGATACTAAACTGTGCATTGGTCGGAGAGATGACAAGGTAGGTACTCTGTTATCAGACCGTAGGTGTTCTCACGATCTAAGAATCCACAAAACTCTCAAGAATTTACTATGCCATAGAATTGTAGCTAGACTACAATTTTTGCACTCAAAAAGTTATTTACAATGCTTAGAACAGTTTAAGCACTAGTTTTATTTTGTAGAAAGTTGAGTTATGCGCGTTGGCGTATTGTCTGTAAAGTTATTTAGCTAATTTGACTTACATTAGCCGTTTTGAACGGCTTGTATTGGTGAATCTGACTTTGAAGCCAGTAATGGTGAAGTAATTAGTTAAGCTAGTCGCGCCGTGAAGGTCTGGCTGTTCAAGTTGCTAGTGTCTATGTTAGTGTTGCTCCGACACTCGACGAAGTGGGTTCTTGCCCACACTTTTTAAAAATAGTTTTAAACTCTTTGTGTGACAAATATTCAGTGATAAAAAATATTTTGGAATTTCGTTCAAAAGTTTCAGTGCTTTTTTGGTTTGCTACGATTTGGAATTTGGAAGTTTTTCTGTAAGGTGAGTACGATTTTGTGTTAAAACTATCTTCCTATGCAATTATGCATACTGCAAACTTCAGAAATCTCTACTTATTAACATAATAAATAATTTATATTTAAAATACATGATATTTTAAAAATCGTCCTTTTCTTCTTCTTGATTCTACATTTAGAGACTTTCTAGAGAATATCGTAGATTTTAGCGATTTCTCAGAAAAGAAAGTTCTTAAAAGTAATGCGGTCAATATGTTTTGAAAATCAGTTTAATTTACAGTACAGTTACTAAAATTAGGAACCTCCTAGGTTACAACATTAAATTTAGAATCTATAAGCATGAAAAATCAATCACAGATAATAAAATGTTCGTTGAGGAAACCAAACAAAGAAAAAACCCTCTGTGACAGACGAACCGACGGACGCGGAGTGATCATAAGTTCAACCCTACCACTAAAAAAGACCCTTATAAAAGGGTTTAGTTTTTTCCTTATAGTACGAAACCCTAAAAACAAACGAAACACATATGTGGCTGACGATACGGATATTCTTGCGAAAGCTTTACTTAATTACATTTAAATAGCAGTAATCTATCGATCCACTCAATGATTAGATTACCTTAATTAATAAGGGTCCACCTGGTCATACAAAGCACAGAATTAATAATAATTAATCATTGTCTTGAAAAACTATTACAATTATTTTATACTCAATTGGAGGCAGAAGGGCTCAAGCCTACCCTGAATCAGGGTGATCAGGCCTAAGTCGACCACACTTGCCCAGTGCGGGTTACTCGAATTCAACACAACCTTGAATTTCTTTGCAATATTGCGCCCGACTGACTAGGAGTAGAAGTGGTCGCCATGGCCGAAATCGGTCGGATAGATCATCATCATCATCATCATCATCTATAATCTTATCCAGCTACCGTTCCTGTAAACCTACCTATTTGAATAACCCTCCTTCTAAAGCAGTCGGGTAAAAAGTCACATATCTCTGTCTTCGGATTTCATTAATTAATATCATGATCATCAGCACTAAGGTGTTCCGCTCTTGAATAAAAAAACACGGCCTTTTCTCAAGGCCTGCCACAAAGGTTCACCACTTTTAGTACAATACAGCGAGATAATTGAGGTCGCCATTCTCATTTGGCCACTGCACAAAGGAAGGGCACACATTATCATAAAGTGCAGTAAGTATACGAGATATTTTGATTATGATATGTTAACAACATACGCAAGCGCGTGCGCCGGCCGTTATGGTTAGTGATTTGTACCAATTGTACCCGTGACGACAATTCGGTAATGACATGATCTTCCGGTCTTTTGTAAAAAAATACTTGCGCTTCGTTATTTAAATTTTAATTGTATCAAACGTCACTCTTAATGCTCCTAAGGATTTAATGTGGCGAAGATGCTACAGAAAATATCCAAATCTGACTGAAACGGATATTCGTATAACCGGGAATCAATCCCGGAACCCCTTCACAGAAGGCACATGCGTTGCATTGCAAAGCTAGGCTATAACGGTAGTTTAGGTACTTACCGCGAAGAGTTAACTCGCTTTCTTCATCGTAATATAAAAATTCCTTTTTTGAATAAATAAAATAAAGTATTGAAAATGTAAAAATAGCTCGCGTTGATGTCTTTTGTATGAAATATTCGGAAAGAGGCCCGTCATTCAATTTCTACGCGAACAACCTGCCATCTTCAGAAATAATTACAATACTGGCTATTTTTTTATATGTTCATAGAAGTTAGGGATGGGTTACTGTTCAGCTAAAAGGGCATTCCCCGTTACTATAAATGCCATGACTATTTATGCCAAAAAGCTGCCTGTGTGTTTTTGTATATTTTCTATAAGTAGGCTTTTGGCTTTTATTTTTTTTATAATGCTAAAGAGCGCGTTCTTATGAATCCAAGATGATAACTACAATAATTTCTTTTAGGCCGACAAATTGTGTAAGGTCAATGACCGACCTCTGGTCACGATTATGTCTTTCCAGGGTTCGTGAAATTAGCTATCGGTATTTTTGCGTAGTTTTTCGGTTAAACGTAGTGCCTCCCACAGAACTAGATCACCTTACTTTTTGTCAAAAGTTTATTTGTTCAGTTTGACTTTGGCGTCACAAATGCAGCTCTATCATCATCACATCATCATCTATCATCTCATCCATCATTATCATTTTTATCACTAACAAAGTCATTTTTGATACTTAATCATTATAATGCTATTTATCATCAATCAATTCTCTCATCAATCACTGCTAGAGCTAGTAGGTAACGCGCTACGTATTAACAATGCTTCTGAAAATCTTATCGATGAAAGAGAAAGCTGCTTGCTATTACTTGTGATGAGATGAGATCACCTTTCGTTGTGGTTGGAAGCAACGAAAGTGTTCAAGGCTTCGAATTTGCAAGTGGAAAGTTCGTTTTGTGCGGTCTTTTTGCCTAAAACAGACTAGATCTCTAAATAAAACTAAGATTAATGGGTCGCGGGCACACCGAAGAAAAGGAAGCTATGTTTATTTAGTTGTTAGGAATTAGAACATACTTAGTTAAATAGGAAATAGTGATGGTAACTTAATTGACATATTAAATTTTCACTTGTCCTCGTAGATGGTGTAACAGTTATGGAGTCGGTGCATAGAGATTGCAAGTTTGTCGAATTTAATTTGGTAGAGTAGAGTGTGTGTACTTTTTCCAGTTCAATGCTCTTTGAAGAATAACATAAGCATAAGATTGCGAAGAAATCCAACCGTAAAATTAAAATCGATCACATCAATGTACTGGCTATATAAGTAATACAAACACATTTTTTCAATGTATTTTTTCTTGAAAATTGATTACTGTCCAATTCTTGGTCAAGTCTGGAAAACTCACTTAGCATTTTTGTTACGCAATTTCTTCGTAGAGGTGTTTGATTGATGGGGCGGCATGGGACAGACAGACACATTGACATAGATTCTCTATTTATAGAGGTCTTTATTATTTATTGGCTAATCTAGTGCGTCTTTAGTGTCGTATTGCCACATCGGCTTTAAATTCGAGGTCATGGTGGCGTTAATTGATTTCATAAACCCTTATATTTATTAAAAAGTTACCTTACAGCTTTTTTCATTTAAAATTGTATATTTAATTTGTGCAGTAAAAACTTTTTAGTTCTTGAGAATGAATGCGTTTTTACATACAATTGGCAACTGATTTTAGAAAAAAACAGCCATAAAATAGGCAGAAAAATAAAAGTTTTTTTTCTTCACTCCGAATAAAAGGCGATACAAGAAAAGTTTGAGGAATAACTGCCAGTAACAGCTTACCAATAAAAAAGGTATTTGTATTTTTGTTTTTATATTGTTTGATGGGGACGTATGTTGATGATGATGATATTGTTTAGTTAGCTGTGACTACTAACCATAACTTTAAAGAACCATAACCATCTACGTATAACCTTGGCCTCTCTTTTAAGCACAATATAAAATATGCTAATAAATCGCATGATTTTCAACATGCAAATTATTTCATAAAGTCGTTTAGTAGATCGTAATGTTATTCGTAACCAGTCCGGCCGGTCTTCCTTGTCATTTGCATTCGAATTGAATAATGGCGAATTTTATTAATTTATTAAAGAAAATGGATAACAGGTGTTCCAATTTATTTTCGATGGTGTAAGATTCCTAAGAATAGTTAGACAAAACTATAATTTGAACTCACCGAAAGAAAAGTAAAAAATATTCGTCAATTTACTTAGGCGGGAAATAAAAATGAGTAATGCACACGATATACAGCATTCCTTGGTGCGACAAAATGGGTCACTCATGAGTGCTGTAGTAGTATCAACCACGTGCTAAAAAGACATTAAAATTTATATAACCTACTTAATTTACGGGTTTAATGTAGTGAACAACCCCGAAAAACTTAAATAATAACTTAATAATATCCTATTAATTATATGTATATATATTTATTATATGACCTGTATATATATATTTTTTCTTTATATGTAATGAGTAACAAAACAGTGAATACCAGCAGGGCACCGTTTCACGAAGCAACAATTTACTAGTAACAAGTTACAATTTGATATTCATTGCGTAGTTAATTCGCCTAAACTGTAAGGCCTTATCGTTTTAATCTCACTGTCTACGCAATGTACATCGAATTGTACTTGTAATTTGTAACTTGTAGCTTCGTGAAACCGCCCACAGGTCATACAACCAGTTGACCTAAAGCCTAAAGATGGCACAAGGCTGCATTCGACATCTGCTTAAAAATATCATTGCGAAACCAGCTTCTAGAACAGCTGGAATATAAGCAATGTTATGTAAAACATGTTCTTGTGTTGCTGCGGTCCGAGTAACCGAGTTTAGGTCCTTTCCCGCCATTACGCCATCTTGACTTGGAAATTACCAACGTTGGCGCCAGTCAAATGCAAGAAAGAGGTCAAACAAAGATTTCACGCTGCCAGCTGGACCAGTTATTTGTAACATTGGCTCAGACATTGGTCAGTACCATTTGGGAACGGAGTACGGACTGACTTCAAAAATATAGTAGAAGAATATTTATGTCAATTCGACGCCACAGCGCTGTACTAACTTAAAACCAACCAGTAGCGGGTCAGTCAGAAGTTCAGCACTGACTTGACTGAAAAATTAGAAAAATCATAAAAAGATTACCGATAAATGTTATCAATACGAATATAGGTAGGTAAGTAAATAAATTTTGGTAAAGCGTCATCAACAATAATAAAAGACAGAGTTGGCAACAGCAGCGTTGCTGATGTGGTGAAGTTCAACAGAAATAATTTGCAAACAACGCTCAGTGTTCCTAGCTTTATTTTTACTAGCGGTTCGCCCGCGGCTACGCTCGCGTTATGTAAGAATTTCCTGTGGGAATAAGACTTTTCACGGTAAAAAGTATTCTATGTGTTAATCCAAGTTACAAACTATCTTCATTCCAAATTTCGTCCAAATCCGTCCAGTAGTTTAAGCGTGAAAGCGGAACAAACATCTAAACATCCAAATATTTATTTTCACACTAGCGGTTCGCACGCGTCTACGCTCGCGTTATTTAAGATTTTCCCGTGGGAATAAGACTTTTCCCGGTAAAAAGTATTCTATGTGTTAATCCAAATTACAAATTATCTTCATTCCAAATAGTCCAGTAGTTTAGGCGTGAAAGCGGAACAAACATGCAAACATCTAAACATCCAAATATATTTTCACATTTATAACATTAGTGTAATTAGTATGTATGTGTAAAACGACGTATCAAGCGTAACCGGGCTTTTGGGGGACCTCTGCAGTGTTCCTACCCGAGTATAGCTTTGGCTAGATACACAAACTTCAAAAACTTCGAGTCTAAAGAAATTTTTTGGAGAGCTAAAATAAAGAGACGGAGTTGATGTTATTGTCGACTTTGATTTAGCGGAAGATTCAGTAGCTAGATAGGGTATGTGCGGCTGCGGGAGACGAGGTGATCGGATGGCCAGAGCCGGCACGCAGTGAAAGTCTTGGCCAGCAGAGCAGAATGGGGGCGCGCGGCTGACTCACTGTTTTATTTAACTGTAGTCTTCACTTCACTGCTCTACGTCGTGGTGCATTGCTCTATCGTCGGCTCTTTCGCCTCATTCCCAAGATGGTCTCCCAAGTTTCTCAAGATGGTTTTATTTAATACATGAAATCACGCTTTTGTGTCGTATACGAATTCATTTCAACTTTTACAATAAATTCCACGTATGACATTATATTTGTTTTTGCTATCTACCCTCACTAGGACGATTTATTGATATTTAAAAGTGCAAATACCCTTTTTGAACACCTAGTTCGGTAGGTTACACCCACGTTACACCGGACCGGACACAACGCCTTCGAACACATTCGTACAATTTCCAACCGAGCCAACTGAAGCTCTGCCCATCCTCGGAGCTCAGCGCGCATTTTGTGTACGAGCTTATCAAAACAGCTCGCCGCGCCGCCGCGCCGCCGCCGCCGCTTACATCGCGCGCAGTTCAATTTACGGGACATTTAGAAAATGGATTAATAAGACATTTGAGGCTAGAGTGTCAATATGGTAATGGACGTCATTTGGACAACATATTTTTTTCGACGTAAACTTTCCATTGTATGTACTTTTTGCAAATTATAGTAATAAAATTATGAAATATATTTTTCATATACATAATTTTTGGGTTTAAACTGCCTACACCCTTTTAGGACACCCGATATTTTAGTCGAATCTCTTTAGTTTAGTTATGTATAACGTAAAGGAAAGCTGGGGTTTATCTTGCTTGCACCCTTCGACTTGCTGTGATCGAAGCTTGCACCTTTATGCACGTATAAAAACAGCCTATCATAATATCCTATATTTAGAACCATTGTTATAGTTGTAAGAAGTAAATGTTTACTCTACCTACCTACTTATCCCAGGCGCAATACTTCTTTAAGCAAACCGTACCATATCATAAAAGTAATATATTGGCCCCGATTCACACATTCATGCTCTAATCCTAATTTTAAAATCCAGCTATCATTTTCGTTTTTATGACCAATGAAAGAGAGGTGATGAATTCAGACGAATGAATGATATTAAATTCTAGGAATGATAAAGGCATAGCTGTCAGATTAGATTTTTAAGTGCTCTTCAAAATTGTGCAATTGACACGGCCTTATGGGTTCAAATTCGATGTTTGACAGCTCTAATATTAGGATGGCCATCTGTCCTTTTTTAAATCTTTAAAAGGTGAATAGGACAGGACGGACGAACTTAAATTAAGGATTAGAGTGTGACAGTAAGAATTAGCCTCATTATGCTTGAAAAATACTAACTTTATTAGTTGTGTTAAGTGCACATTGTTACCATAATTACCGCTATGTATTCCACACAGGTCCAGCGACCGACAAACAAACCTGTCGAGGGGAATATTGTAATCCCATTGTATCTAGAATTAATAGCAGTTATAAATAGTTTTAATTACGTCCTAATGTGCAGCTTAGTTTTGTGTTGTTGACCTTTAGGAAGTTGAGTATTGGGATTAGTATTGCATAATTTATTGGTCTGAAATCTAGGTAGGTAGATAAAAAATAGATAAATGAATCATGTTTTATGAGTAAATGCACGTCGCACATGTAGTTTCTTTTTCACGATTTAATTAATATTTAAAAAAATGTCTACCTATTATCGGAAATGTGACACGTCGATGTAAAAACGAACAATATAAAGAAATTCGTAATATACTTAACCTACGTACATATTGGAATGGGTCTATAATTTTAGTGCGTATTTCGTGGTCAACAGGTAGCTAGGATGACCAATGTACAAATTGGCTACGCAATGTACACTGTACTTGTAAATACAAAATGGTAGTCTCGGAACAGGTCCCGGTCCGGGGTCCCGCGGGACGCGTTTTGGCAGCTACGGTCCGCGGGTGGTGCATTGACCCTACCCTAAAAAGAGCTCTACTTTTTTTAATCATGCCGATTATCTTTCGCGTAATATTGATACAGGATGATTATTTTATCAGTATACGGCCAACATTATGGGAAACACGTCATACCCACGGAGACAAATACAACTTATCTGTTTTCGTAATCTATTGGTGTTCCAAAGATGAAATACAACTGATCTGTTTTCGTAATCTATTGGTGTTCCAATAGATTACGAAAACAGATCAGTTGTATTTCATCTTCTCAGCTATCGTGGTTAGGAACTGAAGTATTTTTTCTCAGTTAGATAGGCAACCTGATATTAGTTTTATGGAGGGCTCGAGCCCACAAGAAGGCCGAGAAATTGGGACGATGAAAGAGGCGACATGTGCCAAACGGCGGCGCCCTAAATTAGGGCGCCGAATACAACATGCAATAGATCGGTAACTAAGTAATTATGCAAAACATCCCGAGAAACCGATGTTTACTTTACCAAAATGCTAAGTACTGCCCCAAATAACAAAACAGATTTTGTTCTAGAACTTAAAAAAATCACACAATTTTCTTGACTTTTCACGCAAACTGATCGGGCTTACCGGGATAGTTTGTTAAAAAAACTTTTGAAAAATTGTAAGTTCATGATTTTTTTAAGTAATCGCCTTTACCTGTTCTATGTAGTTTATTTAGTTTTTGGTTAATGATGTGGTTTGAAACCATTATGAAATGCTTGCTACAATTTAACTAAACTCACTTTTTGGCTAAAGTGTGTACGCGACACGCGATAAACTTTTAAGCAAGGCTCATCCTGTATAGCTTCTTAACTTTGTACAGAAGTAAGTAATAAGTAAGTACTTGCATCGTGTGTCGCAATTTCGGGAGCTAACGGTTTGGGGATCGGGTGCATTGGCCGCGCAGTCGCACTCGGCCGACGCTTATTGTGGGACGTGCCCACATCTGTGCCCTTACCCTGATCTTTGGAAGCTTCTTCGCCATGTGATTCGCGGAGATTGTAAGTTAGTTTTTCTTCTTCTTATTCTTCATTATGGAACCAACATAATAACATAACATCTACTTCCGGCATTGATTAAAGTCTTGTGGTAACTACGCATGTGCTGCTACATTTATTGTTGCACTTATACATTTGGAGATCCCTGCAAAATTTTTCGTCGATCTCGTGTCTACATTAAGATTTCGATCGATTTATTGCATTACAAGTAATTACAATGCCGCAATCGATCTATTTCGTGTAAAGTGCTCGCTTGCACGTAATTTTTGGAAACTTTTGAAAGCAGAGAAACTCGTGCAAGGTTAAGTTATATTCGGGAAGTGTGACCACAACTGCGCCACTCACCTTGCCTTTCTGCACTTTATCGAACTTTCAAAATAAATGAGTAATAACTATTAATTACTTACTATTTATTACCTACTTATTAAAATTATAAAATTTTAATTAGTTTCCAGTAAATTGCAGATCAGGGTCCCGTTTCACGAAGCAACAATTTACAAGTAACAAGTTACAATTTGATATTCATTGCGTAGCCAATTCGCCTAAACTGTAAGCCCTTATAGTTTTATCTCATTGTCTACGCAATGTACATCGAATTTTACTTGTAATTTGTAACTTGTAGCTTCGTGAAACGGCCCCCAGTAGTTTTAAAATGTTATAAATTAATAAAAAATTGAGTCTTTGGGTAACAAGAAATCAGAGCATCAGCGTGATGTGATGGTGATGGATGACACGTGACGACGACCGACGATGCCCATTCACAAACAATGTGGTCCTTCTACCTATTTAACTATTCAAAACAAGTTCAACACACATGCAGAAAGACTCCAAGAATATATTGTCTTAATAAACTTCTCAAATACAATACCCCACTCGCCAAACATTAACTTACATTAACTATTTGTTCGTTCTCATAATTGTATTTGCACGCGTCGTCGTCGTCGTAAGTAAAGGAATTTTATGTCTAGTCGTCGCGAACTATGTCTTTCACAAGTTTGAACCATAAAAGTAAATCCACTCTTCAGTACCGATAAAATAGAGTCGATAATTCTATTCTGTTTCAATAAGATATTGCTACGTTCTTCGAATTGAAATTGTATTTATTGATAATGATATCGATGAAGTGTTACTAGAATTACAAACAGGCCTTGAGACATTTTTATGGTAAAAGCTGTGGTTTGTTGATATATTTAAAGCCTGTCTTAATGTTATATTAGTACAGTTAAGTAGAACGATAAATATGATATTGTTTGCTATTTCTCGGTTGTGTGCTCAAGTCATTTGTAAATCGACTTTACAATATCGGTCCGAGAACAGCGCCTTGTAGTAGCCGTTTGATTGAAGACAACAAAAGTGATAGCTTTTTTTACCTACCTTTATACCTAATAATTTGTACGAATAAAATCTCGAACTAAACTAATTTAAAACGCAGTTTTAAATTATAGTAAATTCAACGGGATGTTATTAAAAAACAAACAGCAAATCAGCAAATATGAATATTTATTTAGTAATTGATATTGTATTGTGTAGGTGTTTAGTGTCATTCCAAATCTATCTTATTATATCCATGAGAACTATCAATTTAACATTCTTTTATTGGACATTCATACACAAAGACTGGGTATTTGTGATACATAACGACGTGTCGTAATATAATTCGCTATAATACCTTCGTATCAGCATGCTAATTGGCGGAGAGGCCATCTTGATTCGCGTAATGCCTTCGGTCAAACAAGTTTAATGGTTATCCAGGGCCTGGTGTCACAAGAGATGGTGCAACGCACCTGCTCTGCTCATGGGAGGCCGGACGTTGCCTAATCTAATATGGCGATTTGCGGCTAAAACTAGGCAAGTTTTGCTAAGCGGTTTTTTAGTAAATACCATTTTCTTTTATGTTTTTACGAAATCGTTATCGGTAGGTAAATTGGATTAATGGGTGAAAGTGGGTTGATTAAATTGGAATTAAATAGAATGATAAAAAATATCCTGCATTTTAAGATTTACTTATTTTCTGACGCTCTCGATAGGAAAGGGTGGAAGGAACAGAGGGAAGCCTTTGCTCAAGAAGTGGGACAATACAAAGGTTACGTAGATGAGATAAGACGATGTTTTCAATATCCAACACTATTCATTTGTTCAAAGCTAAAGAAGCACAACGCTCCAAAAGGTGCAAACAATAGATCGTTAAACTGACAATATTGTACTCGGCTACATCGTAAACATTCTGTTACCTCGTCAATGTGACGTATAGTTAAAGGTGACGTCATCAAAAACGTGCCCGTTTTGCTACGCCACTTCACTGCGAAAACATGAGCCCGTTTGCAAACTTGAACCTCATAAAATGCATGTCACCAACTTGGAAAGTCCAAGTGAAAGCTAATTTTGAAGGTCAGCTTCTGAAGACGTTAGCTGTGCTGCCAGTTTATTCTGAGTTAGACCAAGGACGCTGAGTTTGACTTATTAGGAATGTGTTATGTAAAACTTATTGGTAGATACGTAGAGTCAATATTGGACGTTGCTTGGTTAGCTTAGTTATCGTGTGATTGGGCGGGATTTACCTTAGGTATACGCACGCCATTGCTAATTGTACGTAAGTACATAAACACAGCAAGTATATTATATTACTTATAGTTTACCTAGTGGGTATTTCTAATGCGACGCTGACCATCTTTACTAGGAGGAACTTATATTTTACCAAGAAGACTTGTTACTTTGAAACAATGTTATCCTCATTATATAGCTACAGTATAGACTATCACATAACTCCAATACAATGATAACTAGAAACTCGACCTTTATTTATATTTTCTCCTTCTGTGTTTATACAAATTTGGAAAAACCGCTTGATTTAAAAAAAAAAAAACAATGGCCCTTTACAGTCCACTGCTGGACTATGAGGTTTTGCCATAATCTCCACGCTTGGCAGGTGGGTTGAATGGAGATCGCAAAGGTTACTATATCAGAGAGCGCTGCTGCCCGTTCCCTGTTCAATGTGTAGTCCCTAAGTCGCCTCTTACGACACCCAAGGGAAGAGTAGGGGTTGGTGACAAATGTATTCTACTTTGCCGTCACCACACGGCAACCACACGGCTTGATTTTTAGAGTTAGAAAAAATACTTTGCGTAGTACTACAGACATTATAACAGCCCTAGGGACTCAAGTACGCAGTATGCTCTAGGCTCAAGACTTACGTCTACTAGCACTAGTTAGTACCTACTCATGAAAATATAGTCGCCTTACGAGGTACTTTAATCGTTTGTTAACATCGAGTAAAGTGTTACGTGTTACAATACACTTGACCGATTTGCTTAACAACGCGTCTGACCTCCGCGACTGATTGGGCTCTTGTGTTGTTGTCCAATGTCCCAGTTGCTCACAAGCATTCGTTACGTGAGCCAAGCATTGCTGTTTATGGAAAAACAATAAATTCATTACGATTTACATAATAAACTGAATCGATTACATTATGCTTGGAGTGGGAAAAGCTTCCCGCCGTCCTAGCTCTTTAAAAAAATAACAGAGAAAATACTGACTGACCATCTCGTATTCCAGAAGATGCTTGTCAGATGATGTGCTTTGTAAGGTCACAAACCCTGGTGTTACTTTTACTGTACTGACATGACTGACTCCTCCGTTGCCTTATCATATTACAGACTTCCAAAGTATAGAGTCGTCTACTCTCTTACATCTTTGGCTAGCTAACCTAACTTAAATAATCTGTAATCAATTGGCAAAAACTACAGTAATAAGAAATATACACCGTGAAATTTACATCGTTTTGTTCCCGCCGTGTAGTGATAGTACTCGTCAAACTGAACAACTTTTCGCGAAAAAAAAAATCCCTGCGACAAAAAAATTTTTGGTCTCTCCATACAAAGTGAGACTCCCGACCGACCCATTTTGTATGGAGAGACCAAAAATTTTTTTGTCATAAGAAATTATTTTTTCGTGAAAAGTTGTTCAGTTTGACGGGTACTATCACTACACGGCGGGAACAAAACGATGTAAATTTCATGCTGTATACGGGGTTATTTTTTATTCAGTGCACAAACTTTAATATGTTGTTCAGACTATGAAACTGAACAACTTTCCCCAAGAAACATGGGTCCGGAAATGAAAGAAAATTTTGTACCTCCCATACTAATTGCTGAGTTGGCTGCGGCAGTTTTTATGGGAGATAGAGTTTTTTTTTCAGTTCCGGACCTATTTTTTTCGGGAAAGTTGTTTCCATGCCATGAAACTGGTCTGAACGACATATTAAAGTTTGTGCACTGAATAAAAAATAACTCTGTATAAAGCATTTATTATTATACAGAATCTTGTGCGTGAGTCAACTTACTACGAAATGAAAACGACTTTTTAAAAAAGATACAAAATTTATTAAACTAAACACAATAGTTTTACATTTATTTGTTTTTAAAGATTTGCAGTTTGTACCGCTAGAGCGTCCGCGGTGGAAATGTCACCGAGGTACTGCGACGCAGTGGTTTTATAAGTTCTGGTGGGAGGGGTGTTGCTACGCTGTCGCTCAATCCTGGTGGTCCATGGTGCGAAAACAAGGTGTCTGATGGTGGTCTCTGGGAGCCGGATCGTATTGTCCACAGCTCCATTAGGCTTTTGCTTAACAATTGATATCATGTTTTCCGATACCCGAGCAGATACCTCATCGGGTTCATATGACGGTATTTTTATATGTCTAGCTTCGTTGGAGGTAGGTTGATTATTCCCCCCTAATTTCGAAGTCCAGGGTTCCACACGAATCTTGTGTCTGAGACAATTATAGATGATGAGGGCGGCAATGATTACCGTGATAAAGGCAATCAATCCATATTGTGCATAATTGTGATTATCCTGCGTCTGAAGTCTCTGAATTTGTTTCAGTTGTTTCAATTTTGAACTGATTTTCTCTGCATCATATGTAAGCTCCATTTCGGGGACATCTTCCTTAGTTTCAATTTTTAATTCAGATATGACTATTTTCTCTGATGATTCCCTTGTTTGAAATCGCTTAATTCCTGAGAAGCTGACTTCGCACTTTTCTTCGTCTAATAAGTAAGATCCCTTGATCCATGTTGTTTCTTCAGTGTTTCCGCATTTAATTTTAACTTCAGTAGTTTTATTTAGATACATGTAGATTGCTTGTGGGGCAACTTCCTGTATTTCCTCTTCAGGGCATCTTATAGGGACTACACTGCAACTTGTAGTCGTTTTGTTTGCTAGGATTTCCATCTCGCAGCCGTTTTTCTGAAGGATGCTACCTTTGCAGATTAGTTCGTCGAGTTCCAAACAGTCTTCTACTTCGTAGATTTCGCGTTCGGCGTATGCTAACGTTACCTTTCGCATTATAGGATAGGTACAGGTTGGGGTATTTTGGATAATGGGAACAATTTTCTTAGTTTTATATACCTGTGGCTTAACTAAAGGTATTTCTAAAGTAAAATAAACAATTTTATCTAAAATCTTACAATTTACCTTAATAAATGGCTCAATATTGTTAATATTGTTAGAAATCATAACACTCTTTGAAATAGAGTTCAAAGTATCCTGTAAAACATGTGACTGGATTATACTATAGTGATACATGTTATGTTCTGCGAAAGTAATAGCGGTAGTCAGTCTTTCAGCCAAATCTTGTAAAGTTTGAGCTTGAAATAAAAATGTTAAGGCTAACTTGTGCTGTGACCTACTGCTAGTAATTTCTGTAAACTTATTATCTATCTCGTTTTGAATTTTAACAATTTTTTCGATTTGTTTATTAAAATCTTCCATACTGTCACTAGTTACAGATATTTGCTGATTATAAGACACTTTAAGAGTTTCTAAATCTTTTTGGATGTTCACAAGGTCGTCATTGTCTAAATTTCCAGTTATTGCTTTCAGTACTGAGCCTAAACCATTAATTAAACCTCTCTTTACTCTACTTGTGCTACGACTTTGAATGTCTAAGTGATTACAAATTTCATCTAAGTGATTTAATATAATATTAAGTCTATCATAAATGTGTCTAACTTCTACGGGTATAACATAATTAAGCTTGGATACTTGGTCCCTAAGTCTAACCTTACTATCCACTAGAGCTTTTATATCTAACTTATGAATAACTATCCACCTTCCTTCGATTACACGAGTAGGCTTTGCTTCTACAATTACCACATGTTCCTCGGACCCTAACGGTCGGAACTTGAGCCCGTTGACATAGAGGACTCTGAAACAAGAAGTTCCTCTACATGATACATTCTGCCATTACTTAATGTATACTTGTTATTTGGTTCTATACTTAATATCTTATAAGGACCCAAGAAACGAGCACTCGTCTTGTGACGTTCTGCCTTACTATTTTTCAAATAAACTCTATCACCAACTCTAAACGTTTGAGGAGGTCTTATATTTTTATTTAACCTCTCATTTCGTTTTTGTTTTTGTTCTTTTAATAAAGCATGAATGTTTTTATTCAAAGTATTCGAAAATTCTTTTTGCTGAGCGGTATAGCGCTGAATTACAACTTTTAATTGGTCAAAGCTACGTAATTTAGGCTTTCGTCCGAAGTGGACCTCGAATGGTGTCATATTTATGGCACTATGTGTAGAGTTGTTATATGCATGTGTAATGAATGTAATCTTCTGATTTTGGTCTAGGTCAGAATCTCTTTGTAATCTGTAAAGTTCCTGAATTGTACTGTGTAAACGTTCGACGTCAGAATTCGATTTATGATGTTGTGGAGAAGTAGTATGATTAGTTATGTTATATGTTTGGAACAATTCTGAAATAATTTCGCTACAAAGTGACTGTTCACCGTCATGGATAATTTTATTAGGTGCTCCAATCATTGCAAAGATTTCCGAGAGAGTGTCATAAACTTTACTTTTCTCAGAAGGTTTAATTATTGCGTATTTTGAAAATTTGTCAATAACTGTTAGGTACCATTGTCTTTCTAGAGACATAAAATCGATATGCCAAATATCCATAGGTTCATGCGGTGTTTCTGTTTCAGACGATAAAGTAGTGTAAGGATGTCGATTGTATTTTTCTTTCTTACACTGCTCACATTTGGAAATGTAATGCTTAATATGTTTACGCATTTTTTCCCAATAATATTTTTCTTTCATTTGTTTGTATATACTTTCAATACCAGCATGTCTATTATTAAATAAGTGATACTCTTTAATAAGTCTTAGCTGCTCTTCTTTTTCATGAACTTCGGTTAAACATTTTGTATATCTCATGGGTTTAAATTTAGAATGATCAAAATATTTTCGATATGTTTCGGAAACTTTATAATACAACTCGTCATTCGGTATAATAAAAGCGTATTTTTCGTGCGGTAAATATTCTAACATGAATTCTTTAATTACCTCTTCCTCCTGCTCTGGTGGTATGTAAAAGTACCAAAAGTCATTTTCTTTAAAAGCCTTTTTGTAAGGGGCGTATTCAAATATTACTCGTCTAAGTCTTTTAGGCGGGTAAGCATGAATAATCGGGATACCGTTGTCGCTGTCTTGCTGATTAGAATGTATAGTTTCTTGCAATTTACTGTCTAATGAACTTTCGGAGATTGCCAAATCTTCTTCCAAAACGCGGTTTGAAAGATTGTCTGAGGGAACAGAGTCGGTCAAAGCGAGATCTTCATCCAAATTAACTTTTAAGGAATCAGAATCCGTATGGTGAATTTCCACTCTGCTTAAAGCATCGGCTACGTAATTATCTTTTCCTTTCACGTGCTCTGCTATAAAATCGTAGTCCTGTAATTTTAATTTCCAACGATATAATTTTCCATTTGGCTCCTTTAACTTAGTTAGCCAAATTAAAGCTTTATGGTCGGTTCTGAGTATAAATTTTCTACCATAAATATAAGGTCTAAATTGTGTTAGTGCCCAAAGAACACCTAAAAGTTCTTTCTCTGTTGTATTGTATTTTTGTTCCGTGCTGGAAAGCGTTCGTGAAGCGTAAGCTATCGGGTGACTGTCTTGACTTAACACAGCTCCTAAGGCTATATCAGAGGCATCGGTAGTGACTGTGAAAGTCTTATTGAAGTCTGGGAAAGCTAGTATTGGGGCATTAGTTAATAAGTGTTTGCAGGTCTCAAAAGCTTGAATATACAATTTATTATGAATGTCTATCTTGGCATTCTTTTTCGTAGCATCTGTCAAAGGTTTCGTGATTTTACTGAGGTTTGGAACGAATTTTCTGTAATAACCAATTAATCCTAGGAAAGCTCTTACTTCCTTAAGGGTTTTTGGGATTGGAAATTTCTGGATGGCTTCTATTTTTTTCTGATTTGGTTTCAGACCGTCTTTGTTTAAGACATGGCCTAAAAACTCAATTTCGTTGGTCATGAAAACACATTTATTTACGTTTACTTTCAGACTCGCTCTTCGTAAAGCTTCAAACACTTGTTGTAATTTATTAATATGTTCCTGTTTTGTTTTCGAATAGACAATAATGTCATCTAAATAGACTAGACAAACGTTTCGAGAAAGTTCTGCTTTTAAAACATTGTTCATCATTCTTTGGAATGTTGCGGGAGCATTTTTAAGACCGAACGGCATTCGCAAGAATTCAAAGTGGCCGTCAGGTGTGCTAAATGCAGTCTTTTCAATAGAATCGTCACTCATTAATATTTGGTGATAGCCAGAGGTTAGATCGAGAGTTGAAAAATAAAGGTTGCCTTGTAATTTTGAAAACAATTCCTCTATATTCGGCAAAGGAAATTTGTCGGATTTAGTGACTTCGTTCAGGCGTCTAAAATCAATTACCATTCGCCATTTAGGGATACCAGATTGATCCAACTTTTTTGGCACTAAATGCACGGGTGAAGCCCACGGAGATTCCGATGGTCTTATTATGTTTTCACCTAAAAGTTTGTCAATTTGTCTCCTAACTTCTTCCTGTTGTGTCTGGGGTAATCTATAAGGTCGTTGGTAAATGGGATCGTCATTTGTCAAGCTAATGTGGTGTTTAATTTTTGTGGTCGCACTATTCGTCACTTCTTCTGAAAATAAGTCCGAATAGGTTTCACATAAGTCTTGGATATTTAAGTTATTGTCGTCAGTCATGTGAAATATGAGTAACTCATTTTCTGGCATAGTCAGTTTACGTTCTTTTAGGTCAATTTTTGCTTCAATCTGCTCAATCATGTCGGTGCCCATAAGGACGTCGTATTTTTCACTAAAGTCGTAAATATAGAATTTCATCGGTCCGTTATCGTTACCAAAATATTTACACCAATAGGGCGTTTCAATAATTCCGTCATGAGTCGTTGTCCCATGAGAAGTCCTTACGGTGAATTTTTCCGGTTTCCAGTAATCATAGAAATAATTATCGAAAGCTTTACTTGTAATAAATGATCGTTGACTACCAGTGTCTATTAGAATTTTTAATTTTGGACTGTCTGTTTCGAAATATGGTAAGTATGATTTAACGTGGTTGAATTCTATGAAGAGTCTTTTCTTTTTGTAACTTCGGGAAAATCCTGCTGTTGTTGCGCGCTATAATTATAGTCACAACGCGGGTCATAGTGAGGATTAGAATTTTGATTTTGGTAATCAGGTGCGTATTCCTGATACATATCTTGGTATTCGTAAGTGTCGTTTTCGTCATTGTAAGAGTTATAGTCGTAGTCTTGATTTTCGTTAGTGTCGTTTTCGGGATGGTAAAACAGTTCTTCTGCAACTCTACCTCTACCAAGGTTAATTTGGCCAGGTCTTAGTTGAGGGGCCGTTCTCATTGAGACGTCCTCTGACTGTAAAGGATTTGAAACGAAGAATTTATGCTGTGGTTTTTGAAACACATTATTATTGCCGTTAGGTGTCCATGGATGTCTCGCATGGTACGGCATCGAGTTTTGTCTATTTTGCGGGTTAAAATTATATCTCTGCTGATTATGCAAATTATTTTTAAATTGTGCAGAATTATTCGAAAAATTGTTCTGTGGTTGAGGGAAAAAGTTATTTTGTCTCTGTGGTATATTATGCGATGTATGGTGTGTAATGCGTTGCGGTGGAGGCAAAACACTTGAAAACTTTTGTCTAATGTTGTCAAATCTACCTTCCGCTTCTAACTGCAATACTTTACTCGCTGTGTCGTTAAAGCTACAGTTACTGACATAGACTTGATCGTGATATGGCAAACTGTTACGAAGTGTGTTTTGAGCAGTGTTTATGTATGGCTCCATTACTTCGTCCACTGAGGTTACTCTTGCATCTCTTAATTTACTTCGAATAAAAAACAATTTTTGCTTTAATTCAAAAATTAACTCTTTATATGTGGATTTCTTTTTAACATTTGCTAATTCTACAAGAAGAGTGTTAAACTCCCTATTATCTCCACATTCCTCTTTTAATGCACATTCAATATTATTCCAATGGAATCCATGATCTATCATAGAAATAATAAGTGCAGCTCTTCCTTTCAACTTTCCTAAAACTAACATTACATTTTGAGGTGTATTCCCTCCTACAGCTTTTAGCCATTGCTTTGCGCTATTCAAATAATTATAAATTGTAAAAGGGTCTCCATCATACGAAGGGACAAATTCTAGTAGTTTTTGGGGCTCCACTGTGAATATATCAGCAGTGTGCTTATCTGAACCAGACGCCTGAGACGCGTGGCCTGAGTTACCCTGTGGATTCATGACAGAGGGCTTGGACACTTCCCCGTTCGTAGGACTTTCGTTACAAGTACTTAAATTAGGTTTATATACAAATCTTGCGGGTTTAAGGATTGGGATTTTGGGCATAAAAGGAAAATGCGAAGGTACTTACAGCGTTAGCACGATGATGCACAACACACGCACTTTTATCATTGTTTCGTTTCAGTCAACAAATTTATTTTCGCGGGACAGTTGTAAAGATTTGAAAATCACACTGAAATACGCGGCACTCGCGAACTTGGATATAGTTCAAAGTTCTGGAACGATTTTTACGCGAATTTCGGCCAACTGTGCCCCACGGCAGGGCGCCAGTCAACTTACTACGAAATGAAAACGACTTTTTAAAAAAGATACAAAATTTATTAAACTAAACACAATAGTTTTACATTTATTTGTTTTTAAAGATTTGCAGTTTGTACCGCTAGAGCGTCCGCGGTGGAAATGTCACCGAGGTACTGCGACGCAGTGGTTTTATAAGTTCTGGTGGGAGGGGTGTTGCTACGCTGTCGCTCAATCCTGGTGGTCCATGGTGCGAAAACAAGGTGTCTGATGGTGGTCTCTGGGAGCCGGATCGTATTGTCCACAGCTCCATTAGGCTTTTGCTTAACAATTGATATCATGTTTTCCGATACCCGAGCAGATACCTCATCGGGTTCATATGACGGTATTTTTATATGTCTAGCTTCGTTGGAGGTAGGTTGATTCGTGTGTTAGTGGATAAGTACTCAGCTAAATAAAACTATACGAATCGTGCCTCAAGTGTTATATTAAACCTAATCTCTAAAAAACAAAATGATTACCGATTTAAATTAGCTTGGATCTCGTAAGTTTATGCGCATGCACAGGTGTAATCAGTTTTATCAAAGGGGGTTATTGCGGCTTGAGATATAAAACAAAATTTAAAGGAATTTTAGATTTACCTACATAACTTCCACTTCTGCTGAAAGTTCAGCCACAGAAAATCTTTTTTCTAGAAGAGCTTTGTTATTTTGTTGAATTTGTGACTTCCACTTCTAGGCCGCTCATCGCAACCTGCCCCAAAAGCTGTACTGACTTTTGCGTATCTGCTCATTTTGCTCATATTGCTTATTAGGACGTCGTCTAAAAAAAAAACTTTATTTTTAATGGACCTAATGCTTACGTCCCAAATTCGACGTATTGGGGGAGAGAAAGCCTCTTACCTAAAACTTAATGATTTTAGTCACATTTTGACTCCATGCTCGAAGCGCAACTACGAGGTACGAATTCTGTGCGATTTTTTTGCTTTAGTAGACCCACCGTTTAAAGGATGTGCGTTGTGTGTCAATGTAATGTAGATAAATAGAAAATGCCAGATGATTAAGTCTAATGTATGGACCGAAGCTTAGACGAGACAAAGAGGGTCTAAAAGAACTTGCCCCCCCCTGTATCCTCCTGGATACACATGCGCCTGCACACGACCTGAACGCGCTTGCGTGATACGATCGTTTGCGTGTCTTGCACACTGTTGCGTGCTAGTTGAATAACAGTACTATACTAGTTTCTAAGCAGCTTGGTGGGTCAGGCTCTCAGGGGCGCGGCTGGATTAATAGTAAGTTGGTTCGTATCAAAGACAGAACCGAACAGAATATTTGTTTTTTTTTCTTAATTAATGGTGTCACATCTTAGCTGACATTGATAGACTGATACAGATGACTATGTCACTTACACGTAATGCAGTAGATAGACAAAGCCTAAATAAGAAGATCATCTCGTCTACCTTTGAATAATTCATATTAAGTTCAAAGACTCAATCGCGCCGTTACGTCATGGCCCATAAAGTGGCAATAACTCTTAAATTGTTTACTAGCGGTTAGTATGTTGAACGCGATGAATGACATACTTACCTAGATCTTGAAAATATCTATACACAAGGAAGACCGAAGAAATAAATCCTGCGTTTACTGACTTGAGCCGGATAGATCATAGATCAATTTTACGATCTCGTAAGATTAAGCGATAACGTCTCCATAGCATAGTAAATGAGGCATTACCTATTCCTTTTGCTTAAATAAACATAGTTTCCCTCTGGAATCAAATTAACTCAGACCCAAAAAATACGAAAAAAATTGATCCCCGTACTACCAGTGCAACATTTTCTTTCAAATTTATACAAACTTTTGTAAAAGTGGAAGATAAAACTCACTCCAAATAATCAAAATAAACAGTTTCATGGTTTTTTAATCTTTCCAGATAACAATGGCGACCTCAGTCCTCCAGCCCGAAGAATGCCGCCAGCACGAGCCCAAGCCGGACCTCACGGAGTCTCCCCGGATGACCGAGGATGAGCGACAGCAGATCCTCGAAGCCAACGAGCGGGAGACCGGGGACCTTCCTCCAGAGCTCAGGGAAAAGGCTAGGATAGAGCTGAGAGAAGAGCCAGCGTTGAGGGAACAGGCGTTGGCACAGATGAGGCATTTTATCGAAAAACATCCGGCTATTAGAAAGTGTAGGACTGGTAAGTTGAAGAAAAGATGTTCTCTATTTTATCAAGAGGTATTTTTGTATTGACCTGCAGGTCAATGTTAAATGTTGCTACGACGTCCATTTCCCTCGCTCCCTCCGACCATAAGACGTGCCCCGTCTATTGACGCGTTTAAAAACCGTCTGAAAGCCCACTTCCTTTCTGTCTCCTAGTGTAGGTAGGTGCCTACTCCATTTTAGTGTTTCCCTAGGCAGGTACAAGCTTTGAGTCCGTCATAAATCTATATTATATATATCGTTTTTGTGTAGTTATATAGTATGTAAGTACTTATTATTATGTATGTTTATTAATATGTATGTTATTGTAGGTATATATTTCATGTAGGTTATTTAGTATAGATTATTTAGTATACAACTACATTTTGTAGTTTATACGGTATACTTGCACTATTCCGCGTTACTTTATAGTCTCCTGTATCCAAAGGTTGCCTGGAAGAAATTGCTACGAAGCAATAAGGCCGCCTAACTGTACATGACTACCTGTTCTTATTTCCACTCTGTCATTTATTATTTCTGTGTGTGCAATAAAGTATATTCATTCATTCATTCATTCCATTTCAAGATTAAAATCGAGATTGTTCATACATTATACACGGAAGATACAAATTTTACTCCTTCATATGACTCCGCCAGCAACAAGGAAGTCATAACCGTCTGTCTTAGTCATTATAAGATAAGGTAGTTGTCGGGATACCTGAGAATAAAGTAATCAGGTTTTAAAAAATGCAGTCTACATGCATCTTTAAATGTCAAAACAAAACAGCAACTCTTGAAACGTGTTTTGTGAATTTCTTCTGAGAAACCATATAATGTCTACCTTTAGGTTAAAGATTATTTCTAATAATCTAAATTGAAAAATGCCTAGTGAATCTGAGTTTTGGTTAAAAAATAAATTGTTTCTTCTGCAGACGCTCCCTTCCTTCTCCGCTTCCTCCGAACCAAAAAGTACTCCATCCCGCAGGCGTGCTCGATGCTGGAGCGGTACCTGACCATCCGGCAGATGTACCCTCATTGGTTCCAGAAGTTGGACCCTCTGGACCCGAAGATAGCAGCTATCATTGACGCGGGGTACCTGGTGCCACTGCCCAAGAGGGACAGTGAGGGAAGGAGAGTCGTGCTGTCCTGTATGGGTAAGTCTGCTGGATGTTTCACGTAAAAGCAAATAGTCTACATCTGGAATATTTGAATCCATAGCGTAAGCTTTGCTCGTGTGGCTCGTGATTCAATTTATAGTAAGAAAACTTCGCTTGCTCGGATCCAAATTCTGTTCTTACAGCTCTTGTTATCGTTTTTTTTACATCCATTCACGGTTTGTTTACCATTGCCAACTTCTTCTTCGAGTAGAAGAAGTCATACTTCAATATTGTAGCAATTTATTCGGTGCAATGTGGCTTTATTTATGGTAGAACGTGAAGCGTAGCGTCCATCGGGTTTTGTTACGTGCACTGCACATTGCACAGCAAGACATGTTTGGCCCCGATCCCAAGTTGTTGTTAGAAATACATTTGCCAACTTATTTTTTTTCCTTCGCAGGTCGCTTCGACCCTCATGTGTACGACAGTAACGTGATGGCTCGCGTGCACTCCATGATAGTGGAACTCCTGCTGGACGAACCGCGGTCGCAACTGCTGGGCTACTCCCACGTCAACGATGAAGGAGGCATGACCATGCCACACGTCAGCCTCTGGTCGCTCACCGACGTCCGCATCATGCTCAATTGTATACAGGTAACGTTTAGTAGCAAGCTGAAGTGGCAGTGGGTTGGACACGTCTGTCGTAAAACCGATGAGCGTTGGAGCAGACGGGTTTTCGAATGGAGACCACGTCTCGGGAAACGTAGTGTGTGGGACGCACCCCTGCCATGTGGACTGATGAAACGAGGAAGGTCGCTGGTGGTGGCTGGATGAGGAAAGCGGGTGATCGTGCACTTTGGCGTGCCCTTGGGGAGGCCGACGTCCAGCAGTGGACTGTAATAGGCTAATTTATTGATTGATTGAGTCGTTTAGGCGTAATAGCCTCCGTGGATGGAGGTTTTGGGTTCGAATCTCGGTGTGGCACTTAGTCAAACAAAAATATCTTAGGATATTACAAAGGCCTCCGGTGGCGGCTCCACAGCTCTGACACTCTGACCTTACAACCCCACACGATGGGAGAGCATGGAGCCTGGACAGAGACAAGGCAAAGGCCTTTTGAAAGCTGTAAGAAAACTGTTGGTTTGACCACTAGACTGAAGCAGCGATTACATCGATCTAGTAACTGATTCAAATTACATTGCTACGTGTGGGTTTCCTGACGATACGATATTTACCATAGAATTACGTACCTACTTATTGATTTAAAAAATTAAAAGAAGTCGCGCTTTGTCGTTGGGATCAAACCCGCAACCATCTAAGTAGGTATTCACCTTTACTCCATCGCACGAACAGTAGGCCTGTTATATGGGAGCAGAATGTGCTGGGTAGGTAGGACCAACTAGTGAAAGGTTTTTAAAAGCACAGAGAACCATCATCATTGCAGAGAACGAATGATCTACCTAAATCCTTCAGACCCGGTATTCAACTTTATCCGAGTTTGATTTCAATATAACAGAGCTAGACAGGGTGCATGCGACACTTAATAATTCCAATGTTTTAAGATAATCTATTAATAAGACTTAGGAGTACCTACTAATTAAATTTCTGCCTGTTTACAGAATTCAACCCCTATGCGTCACAAACGGACCCACTTCGTGAACATTCCAGCTTACGGAGTTAGATTCTTCGAGTTTGCTGTTTCTCTTCTTAGTGACAAGCTCAAGGACCGTGTTATGGTAAACAAGCATTATATTTTTTGGTTACTAATTATTTTAAAACAGGCAGCCTACATTTTTCTATTTTACCGCCGAAGCTTGTTTCGTTTTGTCCTGACCAATCAGCACAGAGAACCTTTTAATAATACAGCCAATCAGTGCCAGTGGAACGTTCCAAACTGTGGTTCCAAACAAAAGATTAACATATAGCTAACTTCACGCTAATACCAACATTATCATAAAAAAGACATACTATGTAATTGTGCACGTTATGTTTTTATTTTGCAGTTCCATCGAACATCAGAAGATTTGATGAAGCATGTAGATCCTGCAATTTTACCTAAAGAATATGGCGGTACTGTTCTACTTAAAAATATGATTGAAGAATTGAAGAGAAATCTCCTGAAACACCGAGAGGATTTACTGGCATTGGATGAGATGTGTGTGGATTTACATGCTCTTGAAAAGAATGACATAACTCAAGATGTACATTCTACAGCTGGATCATTCAGAAAGCTTGAGCTAGATTAATTTAAAATATTTTACGATAAATAGAGCCACTATTCATCTGTTTCCTGTCTATGGTCTACCATGGAATAGCTCGGTGAGCTATATAAGATTCGAAACGGTGTGATTGGGACTGACAAATTAGGGACTGAAAAATTCATGAAGTGTTATATTTGGATAGAAAAAATTACTATATTATTATGTAAAGTCAGAAGCCTCATCATATTGAAATAGGTCATGAATGACAGTAATAATAATATGAGATAGAGTTTGGTTTGATTTAATTACTCTATATTTGTGGTTTAATGGATCACATTTTGAGATAAAATATTTTCATGTCAAAAATTTAATTTTAAACTTATAATAAAATTATTGTTATTTTCTTCTTGCTTTTAAACTGAAGTGAGATTCTATGTAATGAGTTCCATACTTATATTTAATTAAATGTTTGTTCAACGTTTTAGGTTCAACAGATTTGTAAAACGGATCTCAAAGCATCGTTTAATTAATTTAAGTAAAAAGTGCACCTTATTAAATACTTCATTTAAATCTAAAAATGTATGTGCCTAATTTTAAAAGCTTTGTAAAACATTTCTTAGAGCTCTTTATATTAGTAGCTAGTGAGCTAGTGGCAGCCGTTGGTGGTGTCACGTTACCATTCTGCTTTAAACTGTCATTTTCTTATTGACATGCGTCAATGTTGACAAAATATCGTATCGTAAATGTGTTCGATGCTTTGAATTTTAATATTATGGTAATTATTTCTTCAGCAACATGACAACCTGACTGCTGCTTTCATTCATTACTTATATGTTTATTGGTGTTATTGATTAAAATTACAGCAACGTAAAATTACACTAGGTACTTTATGTCATAAATAATAAAAAAATATCGTCGCTTTTCATTTGTTGCTTTGCACGTAAAATGTTTTTGGTGTAATATTAGGTAAGGTTTTAATGATAAAACTGTAGGCATAAGTACATAAAGCTTCTTATTAAAATACTTATTTAAGTAAAAGTGTTTTTATTATTTAGTAGGTACCTACTTCTACTAGACAATAAAGCTCCATAATATGCGCAAAGTTCTATTCAGAAGTGAATGTGTTGTGAAAGCCAGTGGGAAGCTTTTGAGCTAGAACATTTTTAAAACTAAAAATGCGTCCCACAAGATGAATCTCGTGTAAGGCGCGTTTGAGCTGGAGTTTACGCGAGTTAATCACGCGATATCGTTAGTATCGTCACATAGGATTTTCCTTAGTTTTAGAAAGGGTGGTGGTCGATTTCATAAAACCTTATGGCTATAGTGGCATCAACTTGCGGTTTCTTTAATTTCATTTGTGTCCCACTTAAAATGTGAAATCATCTTTAAACCCATACGAGAAAGTTTACGTTCTATGGTAGCGCTGGTGAGTAACGCTTTTATGCGACGATTATTGTGATAAATGCAATAAATAAGCACTACATTTTCAGAACTCTGTATCGCGTTATCTCTTTCTATATTATTAGGTGCTTCTTTGAGCAAGTCAGTTATTTTTAGGAATAGACAAAACAAAAATGACACGTAAAACTCATAGACTATAGAATGACCTTGAGCAAGCAGTGTACCTCGCTGCTAACTTCACAACAGTTTTTCCCGCAGTTTGGCGTCCACACAGATTGACAAAATTTGTTATAAATTTTTCTATGTATTTAGAGCCATAGGACTTGAATTTTGTTCACGTTCTTTTATCTAGTGATGTTTTGATGGGATTATTATGTTGTTTATGTGACCGTTAGAGTGTAATACCAGTGCCGCTGTAGATTTGTAAACATCGGGAACTGAGGACGTCTATGTGTTCTTGTACGTATTTTAGCCATTATCGGTAATCGCAGGCTATTTACCTGTTGTTTTTGTGTTTATTTGATTTAATATGTTTATTTCTAAAGTATTCGACGTGGATTAACCTCGAAAGTTTACTGATGTTTGGTTGGTCGCTAAAAACTGATCTGCCATAATCAGATTGCGCTGTGCTATGCGTTGCAAGAGAGCCGTTGCTTTGGACGGCAAATATTCTTACTTTACGTTTCTTCCTATACGCATCTGTATGAAATATAGCTTACAGTTCAATAAATAAGCCTGTTTCGTGAATATTGTTTTCACTTGTACAGCGTGATTTTCTAGCGATATGGTGGACGATTGTTTGGCAACTTTCTGCCTAGTACAGGATGTTTGAAATAGGTTAGAGATTTGTGTGATAACAATCGCTTTGGGAGGTGCATTGAGTACGTTCTGAACTGCAAATGTTGCGCTAGAAATGCTCTTCATCTCGAACTAGGTGGCAAGATGAAGGTTAGGTAAAACATTTCTGCCTGCCAAGGTGAGTTACATCCAAGATACATTTTTGGACTTATATGCCCAGGTAGAGGCAGTGCTTAAATTAAAACTAATAATCTAAGTCTACAAACTGACCATGGAATTAATATACTTAAAACAATGCAAATAAAAGATTTGACAAATTACTGATTAGACCAATGTTGTGAAACCGGCATCAACAGCCTCTCTATTGCGCTAAGCTGACCACTCCTTGCCATAGGCCATTCAAGACTATTTGTATGTATGTATGTATGTATAAGGGGGACGTCTGCGAGGAGCGCAAACGGGTGACCTGCTCTATATATAAGAACTATTTCACCCTTAATCCCAGTTTTGATGGATGCTCCTTTCATGATAGCGCCGCATCAGCTCAGCCGTATCGCGTGATACTCACGGTAGGTGAGTTGTGTTAGGTCTATCCCTTGTTCTCCCCGCTTCTGCCATGGGGTGACCCAATGGCCCCTGCGACTACCCAAGAAGAGCCAGCTTGGCAACGGCTATTGCTACTACCATTCAAGACTATTTATGTATCTATGTAAAGGGGGGACGTCTGCGAGGAGCGCTGACGGGTGGTCTGCTAGTTGAAAACTATGTAAACAGCATAAGACCATAATGATTATGATTATGATTTAGTTAGAAGGGATCGGGCAAGCTACGTCCCAATGACCACTGCGACCCGAGCTGGATCTATTGTAGTCAGCCCTTCGATGTTAAATAGCCTCCTCTAGACCAACAGCTTTGAAAAAGCTGACGGTCGATAAGGGGCTTAAAGCCTGGGCTTCCTGGGTGGCAATTTTGGGTCCTCCCAGTACCCGGCTTCTCTTATTGACAGGGCATCGCATTCGCATAGAATGTGAAGCGGAGTCTCCTCGTCATCTGCGCAGAATCTGCAGTAAGGGTTCTCCGATAGACCCATCCTGTTCAGATGCTTGTTAAGTTTACAATGGCCCGTGAGGGCTCGGATTAATATCCTAACATTTTGCCGGTTCAATCTGAGTACCTCGGCAGTAAATTTGGGCAGGAATCCCGGGATCAGTTGCTTAGAGTGTGTCAAACCAGCTGATCCGTGCCACAGCTTATTAGCCTGGTGTCGTTCCCAGGCTAGGAGTTGGCGCCTGGAACCGGACTTCGGCACTCCAAGAATGGGCTCTGGTCCAATAGGTCGGGAACTGGAGCCTTCCCTCGCCAACTCATCCGCTGCTTCATTCCCCCCAATCCCTGAATGCCCCGGCACCCAGCCCAGACAAACCGAGTTCCTGGTGCCAAGGTAATTCAGGGCGTTGATGCATTCCAAGGTTAACTTGGAGGAAATTTCGTTGGACACCAGTGCTTTTAAAGCAGCCTGGCTGTCCGACAGGATAAGGATCCTTTTACCGGAATACTCCAGGTTAAGATGTACACAATCGATGATCGCATACATCTCCGCCTGGAAGACCGTAGCAAAGAGGCCCAGGTTAGTAATTTTCCTAACTAGAGGCTTTTTACAGAAGGCACCTGAGCCGGATAAGCCATCTTTCTTGGAGCCGTCGGTAAACCAAACTAGCTCCGCTTTTCTGAATGTAGAAGGTATTTTGTTCTGCCATTCTTCCCTTTCGGGTATAAGAACTTCATATAACCTAACAAAGTTCTGATTCATAGTCATCACATCAGAGGGCATCGCCATGATAGGATTCCTGATTAGATTATCAGCTAATCTACTCATCACATTAGAGGAC
The DNA here is from genome assembly GCA_951230895.1 of Carpatolechia fugitivella. Classification (NCBI taxonomy): domain Eukaryota; kingdom Metazoa; phylum Arthropoda; class Insecta; order Lepidoptera; family Gelechiidae; genus Carpatolechia; species Carpatolechia fugitivella. Next base: position 6,159,403 of record OX579665.1, read on the forward strand.
CACCTCTTCCTTCCGACCTCAAGCGAGCGAAGCATAGCTGTTCGAGCTTCTTTCTGGACATGTATGTGAAGCGGTGCAATGTTAAGCACCGCTTCCATGGCCAGAGTAGGTGTCGACGAGATGGCCCCTGTGATAATCAAACAGGCAAGTCTTTGCAGACTGTTCAGGGAAGCAATATATGTTCCCATAGTGGTTTTCTTAAACCACGACACGCAGCCATAGGTAACCATAGGCCTGACTATGGCAGTGTACAACCATAGAGCGTGTCGGGGTTTAAGCCCCCACCTAGAACCGACCAGGCGACAGCATGTGCCCAGTGCAGACTTTGCCTTTTTAACCACATAGTCTATGTGTTTATTCCATATGAGCTTATGATCAAGGTATATACCGAGATATTTAGCTTCATATGCAAAATTTATAGTTTTGCCGAAGAGTGTAGGCGGCCAGAGTTTATCTAGACTCCTTCTCCTCGTGAAGGGAACTATGACGGTTTTGCTAGCATTGACAGATAATCTGAATTGCACGCACCACCGTTCAACTTTCCTAAGAGCATTTTGCATAAGACTTGATACCGTTTCGGGACATTTACTCACAATGGATATGACCAAGTCATCAGCATATCCCTGGGTATACAAGTCTGCCGAATTAAGTTCGTTTATCAGGCAATCAACTACAATGGACCACAGTAGCGGGGATAATACCCCTCCTTGCGGGCACCCCCTCGTCACTCTTACATCAAGAGTGCAATCAAAGAGGGTCATCCGAACTGTCCTTGTAGTCAGCATTGATTCGACCCACACTAGTGTCGTCTCATCAATACCTCTATCTCTCATACATTTGAGTATGATGTCTGTGGAGGTGTTATCAAAAGCTCCCTCAATATCAAGAAAGGCACAGAGGGCGATCTCCTTGTCTTCAAGCGCTCTCTCCAAACGATCCGTAAGCTCCATGAGGGCGGTTTCGGTCGATTTTCCTTTCTGGTACGCATGCTGCCTCACATGCAGGGGTATCACACTAAGGTAGTTCTCCCTGATGTGCAGATTAATAACCTTTTCAATCGTTTTTAGAATGAAAACTCATAGGGTATTGGACTTTTTTTATTTTATAAATCTAAACTTGTTAGTTTCTGCTATCGAACACGAAAATAATTTTTGCTCTATCTGTAAAATTTACCGAGTTATAAAGTTTTGAAATTCAAGATTAGACAGAGAGGCACTTACTAGCATGTGACGTCACTTGCTAGTAACGTCATATAATCTCCATACAAAAAATCGTTTTTGAAAGAGACAGACATATTGAAACTTTAAAAAATCACTGTAAATTCGTTTTTCAACCGATTCTGTTTTTTTTTTCGCGAATCGTCTACTACTAAACTAATCTATATTTTAAAATTAATTAATAAAATATGGTAAATTAATAAGAAAAGTCAAATACCCTATTGTAGCAAGTGAGTTGGTTATTCTCACTTTTTACAATATATAGAAGAAAATCAATAGCTGTACTAAAGTCTGACTTTCTCTTCAGATTGGCAGCATGGCGGAAATAGTGTACCCGCAGGGCTGCCGGCCTATAACCGATGACCTTGGACCTGACGAGCTGGTCCGCAGACTCAAGGTATGTATCCTCTTGTAGCATGTATCCTCCATAGTGCTGATAGGTGGTTGAGAACAAGATTGGCTAATCACAAGTCTTATGGTCAAAGACTAGCTGCACAATGACAAAGAAATGCTGTTACAGCCCAGTTTATGCTGCTGTTGATATTGCTGCATTTGGGTGCATTCTAGCTGGCACTGTTGATGTAAACTTGCTTTTAATACAATCGAACCATCTAGTAAACAAACCAATTTATCACAATACAACCCTTGTCACATACATTTCAATGATAATTCTGAATATAATATGCACATTACAGTGAACCTACCATTTTGGCATAAAAATAACTGAATACATTAATTTTACATCAATATATTTGAAAAAATTATTAAAGGAAGTCAAGTCCTACTCTGAATAGTCCTGATGCAATAGGAAAGCTGTTTCTTTCGTTAAGTGCACCCTTGACTATACAAAGTACTGTTGTAACATCAGATTAAAAATATGTCATTCTTACATAAAATTATAATGATTAAGTTCTCTTATATAAAATACATGTAACAAAATAGGTTGATTAGATTTCAAGATTATTGGTATCAGAACATACATGCATATATTCATTTATTCAAGCAATCAATTTATTAAAATGTGCGTTAAAATAAAAAAACACAAAATTACGTCTAAACAGCAATTAGTTACACTTAGTTGTCATTCTCTCAAAACTCGAGTGTTGTAACAAGCACACATATAACAACAAGCATACATTAGCCTGTGTAAAGTAAACAATAGTATTTTTACACTCTGGTTGAGACTATTATTTGTGTAACTGGCAAATATTTTCTAGTTATATTAGTGTGGTGACGGCAGAGTAGAATACATTTGTCACCAACCCTTACTCTTCCCGTGCGTGTCGTAAGAGGCGACTTAGGGACCAGGCATTGAACAGGGAACGGGCAGCAGCGCTCTCTGATACAGTAACCTTTTAATCTGCAATCTCCAACCCGCCTGCCAAGCGTGGAGATTATGGCAAAACCCTCCACTTAAGTGGAGGAGGCTCATAGTCCAGTAGTGGACTGTAACAGGCCGTTGATTATATTAGTGTATTGTACATAGATGTAATAATACTATTATATTAAATCACATTGTTTGATTAGTACCTCTAGTCATTAACCGGGTATATTCCTGGCGCCTTTCGCTTTTCCTCTGGTAGCCTCCAGGCCAACCAAACTTTATCAAGGAAGTATTAAACATCATCAATACACACACAAACACTAATACACTCACACTCACTTCAAGAGTACAAAACTTACAGAATAATATTATGTACCTACTTTAATTCGTGGAGCCCTCGTAAACTTCTTATTAATATATTCTTAAAAAAATATATTATTATTAAATAAAAAGTATCTAGTACATTTTAGGTTTTTCATTGTTTCAATCTACGAAGATCATGATGACTTACTTTAAGCGAATGTTCTGCTTAATGTTACATTTATCTCCGGCGACGCTGAAAGCTGTAAAACATTACATTTTTGAATTCTTAAACATAATTATATTTATTCAGTTGAAAGTTTATACTTATTTGCTTAGCCACATGGTGGAGTAAGGTCTTAATTATGTAATTATCATGTTAGCATGTGGCACCCTGCCTGCAGGCATTGCAAAACATCGAGGTAGCAACAGTAAGTACAGCTCCCGCCCAATAATATGCACATTGGGTGTTCGACTTTGTAGAGCGTCGTCTCTCGTCGTAGCAATAACAAGTTAGTTACTCTCTTTCCAAAGCCCGATGTGCATTATTTACCGCCGGGACCTGTACTTCAAATTAAATTAACATTAATAAAAAAGAGTCTTCTCCACAAATTGAGAGTGAATTCAGTTTTTTATCATATTACCAGCAATAAGTTTGATTCTCCTGCCCTGTTCCCTTTATTTGGGGTCGGCGCAATGTTTTCTTCTTCCATTCATCCCTGTCAGACGTCACATCACTATTCACTCCCTTCTTACACATATCATCTTTCACGCAATCCATCCATACTTTCCTGGGTCTACCCATTAATAAGTAATAGACTAATATATATAAGTGCCTCTGACTAAGGAGAAGATATGACTTTGATGAACTAGTTAAAAAAAAACTTAGTCGCCATGATATTGAGTATTTCTATGCCGATTCTACAAATCCATGACAGAAACTAATACCAAGATACTAGGTAAAACAATAGCCTGCAGAATAGAGTTATTATGTACACAACACTTAATTTGAATCCTAACAATGTTGAAACCTTGTTAGGTTTCAAATAAGTTGTGTACAGTCAGCTGACGAATTAGCTGACCCCCCCGCTCGAAACCGATGAGATTTTTATTAACCTGCACAATTATACGAAATTTGATGATAAAGCAAAAACAATTACCCAAGAAAACTTCATCGGTTTCGAGCGGGGGGTTCAGCTAATTCATCAGCTGACTGTAAGTACATAATTAGTAATTTTTATGGCAGGAAAAAATCTAATATTAATAAAGTTAGTTATTTAGAAAAAAGTTGCAATTATTAGATATTTTTTAAATATTAATTAAGAGACAAATAATTATGTCTGTTTACAAAGCCACAATAATTTATTAACATTTATAATGTTATTAAATATTATGTTTTTAAAAATGTCAGATATTGTGAGCAGTAAATAAATTTATTTTTGTTGCTTGTCTTATTTTACTTAAACCAGCTGTCTCGGCATTTGACAGCTCACAATAACAAACATGTATTTTCAGGCGTTAGCTCACACTCTCCAAGGTCTGGGCCAGGATGAGGGGATGTACCAGCAGTACATTCCCCTGGCGCTGCACCTGGCCGACGAGTTTTTCCTGACGCATCCGTCTCGAGACGTCCAGCTGCTCATCGCCTGCTGCATCGCCGATGTGTTGCGGGTGTACGCCCCAGAAGCACCTTATAAGGACCAGGAACAGGTCAGCAGGCCTACCTTATTATGTAGTTAAAAATAAATGCAGCATGGAATGATACTCAATTAAATAATATTTCCATGAAATCGTTACAGGTATTGTCAAGTACATCCGAGTTGATATTGATTCCGAAAATTGAAAATTATGTATTGTGGTTGTCCGCTCTGTAGGCTCTGTAGTAGTGTTTTTATATTAGTTGGGTTCGAATTCCGCCCAGGGCATACATTCGTGTGTTTGGAACAAAAATGTTTAGATGTTGCTAATCTTATTTCAAATTAATTTTATTTATTAAAACCATAAATGTTACAATGGAAATATGAATGATCACACAATAATATTTTTATTCAATTCTAAACACAAAAAAAAAAACTAATCTCTAATCTAATCTTATCGTGAGGAAATCTAAACACTCTTGCAAAGAAAAAATAAACAAAATATTCAATTATTCAAAACAAAAAATATATAGGTTATTATTATATTTTTTTATTTCAAATTATTCAATTAATTTTTACATAAGTGTGAAGTCTAACTCGCACTGGGCCAGCCTGGTCGACTAAACCCTGATATTCTTGAGTTCTTCTCCACAGATGGTGTAGTGAACTCGCCCAAAAAAAATGTAATGAAGAAACTAAGATGTGTAACATCATATAGTTAAAACGGTTAATTTCATATCGCCTGAATTCAGGGTAGATTCCAGTCTCGATGAAGATGTACGGTCTGATGATGATATTTATTGTAATTGTCTTCCCCAGGTGAAGACGATATTCCTGTTCCTCATAAACCAGCTGCAGGGTCTGCGCGACCCGAAGGACCCGGCGTTCAAGCGTTACTTCTATCTGTTGGAGAACCTGGCCTACGTCAAGTCCTTCAACATGTGCTTCGAGCTGGAAGACTGCCAGGAGATCTTCTGCGCGCTCTTCTCGCTCATGTTCAAGATCGTCAAGTGAGTCAAGAGATATCATTTTCATATTCATTCATTCATTCATTTTCTTCAGTATTCTTGACCGAATGAGCGCGAAGCGACTCCGTTTCAGCGAAGGCAAAAATGCTTTCGTATATCTGTCCGGTGGATCTCCGGCTGTTCTCATCTACAGGTCGCATTTTCAACCGATGATTCTCATGATATTTTGTGAGCAGGTTCTATAACAAATTGATTTTTTTCTTAAAGTTTTTTAAAATTGCGGATATATGAGTGTCAAAAACATAACAAAAAAAATTTACAAAAACTATGTCACAAACATAATAATAAATAATACAAATAATAAAATTTAAGTCAACTTAAAGCTAATTAAAAAATATATTTTTTTTGCCTATTCAAATTAAATAATTAGACATATTAAAATTAAATAATTTAAAAAATAAAACAAAAATATATTCCAGTCAATTCGAAAATAAATAAATCTCGCGACGTCGTCTACTGCTCACTGAGCCCACTAGTCATTTGTTTTGTAATAAATAAATAAATAAATAAATAAATTAGAAAGCGTTTGTGTCACACCAGTAACTTTGATCTGGTAATTTGTGCGATTGTGAAGTAACTGCAGGTCTGTCCAGATCTTGGAAGGGTAACTTGTTGGTTTGCGTGGTACAGGACTTAAGAATAAACATGTCTGTAGGTATCCATCTTTACTGTTCAATAAATAAAAAAATAAAAAACAAGTTAAAATTAACAGTTCATATTTAACAGTTACTCTGTAACGATATACTTTTTTTACTTAATACTTCACAATACGACGCTTTTTAAGGGTGAATGAGGTGGAGGAAAGGTGAAAATGAGAAAGATACCGAAAAATATAAATTAATTGCAAAAACCCGCCAACCATTTGGCGTATGCTATCCAATTTTGCAAACACCTTGATTACAACCCCTGATGGCCACTTTTTAGGTGGAGTAGAATGTCTCCCGCCCGAGTACTTCTTAGGATACAATAAGTGATGATTATGAGCTTTCCGACCGATTTCTGTCATGGCGACCACTTCATCTTCTTCTCCTTTAAAAAATTAAATAAACTAGTGGCTCTGTGAGCTGTATGTAGACCTCGCGAGTCTGTATGTCTCTTTATATTTATTTTTTCTCCACAAAGATCCCCGACCCCTTGAAATTTATTTAACATTTTTTTTTTTTTTGTTTTATTTTATTATAATTGATTGAGAAATGTGACCTGTAGAGGAAAACAACTTCAGCGGTAGACCATGTAAGCTGGCAACCCCCATAACTCCGTAATTTTTTAAAATTTCCAAAAACCGACTGACAAAAAATTTTGATTAATTTATCGAACCTGCTCACAAAATTTCACGAGAATCGGTTCAGAAACGCGACCTGTAGAGTGGAACAAACAGACAGATGGACAGACAGACATACAAAAGCAATTTTGGCCAAGCTGAAACAAAACAGAAACGCTTCGCTCGCTCGGTCAATAAATATAACTTGGCTGTTTGTGTGGTTTGTATTGTATTTTATAAGTAAGGAATTCATATAACAATTTTTGTTTTTGTACCCAGCACGGAGCACTCATCAAAAGTAAAATCCTTCATGCTGGATGTGCTGTGTCCGCTCATCACGGAGTCGGACGTGGTCTCCAACGAGCTGCTGAACGTAATCCTCGTGAACCTGGTGGAGCCGAACAAGCGCGAGCACAAACACGCGTACGCGCTCGCCAAGGAACTACTCGTCAAGACGTCAGATACGCTGGAACCTTATATACAGGCGGTGAGTAGTAACTATTATTTATCATGCCAATAATTTTTAATCTTAGCTAAAGAATTAATTGTTTATTGTTTGTTTTTTTTACATTGTGACATTTAGTATACCAAGTACTCCACTAGTAAAGTGTGTGAAACTGACTTGTTTACGAAATGTAACAGCTAGTAACAAACACATTTATTAACAAGCTGCAGACAGTCGAAGGCGGTGATCCCAACACTATCGCCGAGACTAACACACAGACTTCTCAGCCTAAACCGTAAAAACCTCCGAATAGTTGTAGGCAGCTTAACAGGCTACATACCTCTCAATAAACACCTATTCACCATCGGCACGACGGACAGCCCTCTATACAGAGGCTGTCTGGTAGCAGAAGAAACGGTCACCCACGTAGTCCTGGAATGCGTAGGGTTGACTGACCACCGGGCAAAAATCCTCCAGAATGTGGGGTCGCTCCGCGAAGCCTGTGACAGTCCCAGGAGGCTTCTGAGCTTCTGGAAGGAGCTGGGCTGGTTGGAATAGCCAGCGAAACCGAACGCAAAACGGACCAAATTAGAGTCTAATTGCGGAAACGGGAGCCCACCAACTAACTAACCACATTTACTACAAATAAAGATTCTATTCTATTGTACCTTTGTCAGTGACGGATCCAGTATTCATTTTTGAGGAGCTGAAGGTCGATTTTATCTTTAAGTCCAGTAGTGACTTCACTAGATCTACAGCAACGAATTGTTGGTTTACAGTATGACTTTTATCTGGTTTTCATAACTAGGAGATTAAGCCATTAAAAAATATAGCATTCCTTCAACATGGTGATCAATAACTGACGACTTAACTTATAATAACTCTGAGAGTAGGTATACAGTTTTGGGAATTGTGCATAACGGCATACTTTTGGCATACTTTTTGATTCATTATAACATGACATGCTCCAAATGCTCCAAACAAAACCGCCGGCGTCATAGTTTAAATTAATTTTCTGACTTTAATTAAACATTATTCTTCCACAGTTCTTCAACCAAGTCCTAATCCTCGGCAAAGAAGAGAAAAGCTTAGTGATATTCTCCAAAGTGTACGAGCTTATCTACGAGTTGAACCAGATCTGCCCCAGCATCCTAGTGGCAGTGTTACCACAGCTGGAGTGCAAGCTCAAGTCCGCCCAGTTCCAAGAAAGACTAAGCGGAGTTGCGTTACTAGCCAGAATGTTCTCGGAACCAGGGTCAGAACTGGCCAAGCAATACCCGGCCTTATGGCGAGCTTTTCTCGGCAGATTCAACGACATATCCGTGTCAGTTCGAATCAAATGCGTTCAATATTGCATGCATTTTTTGGTGCACCATCCAGACCTACGCAAGGATATTACAGAAACTCTTAAAATGCGTCAACACGATGCGCACGAGCAAGTGCGTTATGAAGTAGTGATGGCGATCATAGCGACGGCGCAACGCGACTTCCCAGCCGTCGCCGAATCGGAAGACTTGCTACATTTCGTCCGAGAGAGAACGTTAGATAAGAAATTTAAAATTCGAAAAGAAGCCATGTCGGGTCTAGCTATGATCTACAAGAAATTCTTGACGGAAGAGAGCGTACCGCCTGCTACAGAAAAAGCTGTTAAATGGATTAAGGACAAAATCCTACACGGCTATTACATGACCGCATTAGAGGACCGTTTGCTTGTCGAGCGTCTTTTGAACACGTCATTGGTTCCGTACACATTGCCGCCGGATATTCGTATGAAGAAGTTGTACTTCCTGATGTCGAACGTGGACGATAACGCGACGAAAGCCTTCATAGAGCTGCAGAAGCACCAGCTGGCGGTGCGGCGGACCGTCGCCGAGTGGATCGAGCTGCACAGGAAGCCGCCCACGCCCGCCGTGCAGAAGGAATTGATTGCTAAGGTACTTTTATAAGGAACAAACATACATACGTAAAGTCCCTTTCAATAGAATCCGGTAATAATGTAAACAAACCAATTTATACACGACTAGCGGCTGCCCCGGCTTCGCGCGGGTAGATCAAAGTCAAAAACAAATATCCTATTATTTACATTATGGACTCTTTAATTTACATACTACCTACTCAAATCAAATGAATAACTACCCTACACCTACCCTTCACCTACCCTACACTCACCCTACACTTACCCTACACTCACCCTACACCTACCCTACACCAACCCTACACCTACCCTACATCCACCCTACACCCACCCTACACCTACCCTTCACCTACCCTACACTCACCCTACACTTACCCTACACTCACCCTACACCTACCCTACATCAACCCTACACCAACCCTACACTCACCCTACACCTACCCTACACCTACCCTACACCAACCCTACACCAACCCTACACCAACCCTACAAACACCCACCCTACACCTACCCTTCACCTACCCTACACTCACCCTACACTTACCCTACACTCACCCTACACCTACCCTACACCTACCCTACACCAACCCTATACCTACCCTTCACCTACCCTACACTCACCCTACACTTACCCTACACTCACCCTACACCTACCCTACACCTACCCTACACCAACCCTACACCCACCCTACACCCATCCTACACCCATCCTACACCTACCCTACACCTACACTACACTTACCCTATACCTACCCTACACCTATACCCACCCTACACCTACCCTACCCTACATTGTAGAACATTTTTTTGTTCTATCATTAATAGTTTCCGTTGCGTATGCGATGAAAGGAATTTAAAACAATTTATTTTATACCTTGGTTCACGTTACTGAAGTTTTAGCAAGGATCCCTAATTTTTTCTAGCAATAAATATAGCCTATGTTACTTAGGGATAATGTAGCATTCTAATGGTGAAAGAATTTTTAAAATCGGTTCTGTAGTTTTTGAGTTTATTCGTTACAAACATACAAAAATACAAATACAAAAAGAGGAAACTCTTTATTATATTAGCATCGATTACTCCGTAATTACTTACATTTGAGTATCAATCCTGATCATGTTCACTTTTCAAGGAACCATACATTCTTCTTACAATCATTTCGCCCCTATTAACTTCTTTATGATAGTTATTTTACTAAAAAATACTCGGATGACAAAACTTTCAATAATTTGTAAAACTGCCATGTTAATTTTTTACTCATCAAAGTCTGGTTTGTCTTTGGAAAGTTAGTGTCAAAAAATTATATTGTTTACATTACTGCCGGATTCTATTGAAAGGGACCTTACATACACTGACGCGCAGTCGGGTAAAAAGGCGACGTAGCAAAAAACTAAAAACTAAATTCTATCTAAATTATAAGCGATGATCTATATTATATAGTGTGGGTAAACGATATTTTTTATTCAATACAAGCAGTTTTTAAAATCTATGCGAGTAAAGAAATAAAATAATATAATAATAGTTTTAATTTGTGAAAGAATACTGTTTTTTGTTAGTAAAAAAACTGGAAACACTTAAAAGGGACGTTTTTAGATAAGTAACTAAAATTAGTAAAATCTGATTTTAAAGTCCGGCCCCAAACAAAAATCTATAACAACTATGCTTTAGAATGTTGGCCATTATCTAACCAGTGTTCCTTCCCCAGGTGCTGTACATCAGCTCGAAGTTCCTGCCGGAGTCAGTAAAGGCCCAGGAGTTCCTCAACAAGTTCTCCAACCACATGAAGCAAGCGCCCGAAGTCCTCGCCGGCATGGAGACCATCCTCAACCCCAACGTGACCTGCGAGACCTGCGTCAGGACCACTGTGAGTATTATCACTAATAATTAAGGGGTGCACCCTCAGCGAACAAAAAAAATTAAGAGTTTCGTCCGCTGACTATAATTTGGTACGCGATTAAGGGTGCTGTAATCGATTACAGCGCGTTTCGGAACGCAGGGAAATAAAACGCATGCAATTTCTGGAATGTCCTAACGCGACCCCGCACCTCTGTACTATTGAAATAATATTTTTATTCGAATTGAGATTTAAAAAAATATGTATTTTTCCATGTTAAAGCTATCAAACACCAAGGACCAGGAAAGCTTGTTGCATTATCCATTAAACGAAAGGTCTAAATGTTTTATACTTTACTGGGCGTGTATAAGCCGTTTTTACCCTTGGGAAGTGGATAATAAAACACGTACAATGAATAATTCAACCAATCAGAACTTGCTTTCAAACTCTATATTAATAAATCATAATTTTACCATTCGATGTACCTTACTTTAGACGCGTTAAATCGTGAATTTCATTGTCCGTTTTCATTGTCTGTTGATAATTATCTCGGCTAACAGCCTTCGTGGCCGAGTGGTCGAGATTTCGACGCCCATTACTGAGGTTCAGGGTTCGATTCCCGATGTGGACACTGTCAAGCAAAAATCCCTTAGTGAGATTTTCCCAGTTTGGTTAGGACACTGTAGGCCGAATCACCTGATTGTCCGAAAAGAAAGACGATTCCGTGCTTCGGAAGGCACGTTAAGCCGTTGGTCCCGGCTACTATCTAGTCGTTACATGAGCCAAGTCAGTGGTCTTTGGCGGCTCTATAACACTGACACTAGGGTATGTGAGGTCGGTTGTCGACCTCCCAACGATGATAATGATGATGATTATCTCGGGAGTTTCCCATACAACTACATAAAACTCTATGAACGAGCAATTAGTTGACTTTAGCACTGACATCAGGTTTCGTGAGGTCGATTGTCAATCTTACCACACGATAAAAAAGACCGGGTAGTAGAATTTTTTGCTGTCAATCCGCATACTGTCAAAACAAACAATTTTGTGAGGCGGCTCAATCTTTCACAGCACTTTTCTCAATCTTTCACTTTCTGAAGACGGTCGTCGACCATTATAACCTACACGATTCTGATATTTATTTCGTTTTCCAGTCGGCAGTCCTCAAGAAACTGGGCCAGCCTGTCATGACGAACCTTTACTACAACACGGTGAAGATGCTTCTAGAACGAGTGTCGAGCGTCATGATCGACCACGACTCGCTTCTGATCTTGGTCGGCTACGTGGAGTCAGCTGTGAAGGGCTCCGACTCTACCATCGCCATGGAGTGCGGTCAGTATGAGTGCATTGTGACGTCATGATGACCACGACTCGCTTCTGATACTGGTCGGCTACGTGGAGTCAGCTGTGAAGGGCTCCGACTCTACCATCGCCATGGAGTGCGGTCAGTATGAGTGCATTGTGACGTCATGATGACCACGACTCGCTTCTGATCTTGGTCGGCTACGTGGAGTCAGCTGTGAAGGGCTCCGACTCTACCATCGCCATGGAGTGCGGTCAGTATGAGTGCATTGTGACGTCATGATGACCACGACTCGCTTCTGATACTGGTCGGCTACGTGGAGTCAGCTGTGAAGGGCTCCGACTCTACCATCGCCATGGAGTGCGGTCAGTATGAGTGCATTGTGACGTCATGATGACCACGACTCGCTTCTGATACTGGTCGGCTACGTGGAGTCAGCTGTGAAGGGCTCCGACTCTACCATCGCCATGGAGTGCGGTCAGTATGAGTGCATTGTGACGTCATGATGACCACGACTCGCTTCTGATACTGGTCGGCTACGTGGAGTCAGCTGTGAAGGGCTCCGACTCTACCATCGCCATGGAGTGCGGTCAGTATGAGTGCATTGTGACGTCATGATGACCACGACTCGCTTCTGATACTGGTCGGCTACGTGGAGTCAGCTGTGAAGGGCTCCGACTCTACCATCGCCTTGGAGTGCGATCAGTATGAGTGCATTGTGACGTCATGATCGACCACGACTCGTTTCTGATACTGGTCGGCTACGAGGAGTCAGCTGTGAAGGGCTCCGACCCCACCATCGCCTTGGAGTGCGGTTTGTATGAGTGCATTGTGACGTCATGATGACCACGACTCGCTTCTGATACTGGTCGGCTACGTGGAGTCAGCTGTGAAGGGCTCCGACTCTACCATCGCCATGGAGTGCGGTCAGTATGAGTGCATTGTGACGTCATGATGACCACGACTCGCTTCTGATACTGGTCGGCTACGTGGAGTCAGCTGTGAAGGGCTCCGACTCTACCATCGCCATGGAGTGCGGTCAGTATGAGTGCATTGTGACGTCATGATGACCACGACTCGCTTCTGATACTGGTCGGCTACGTGGAGTCAGCTGTGAAGGGCTCCGACTCTACCATCGCCATGGAGTGCGGTCAGTATGAGTGCATTGTGACGTCATGATGACCACGACTCGCTTCTGATACTGGTCGGCTACGTGGAGTCAGCTGTGAAGGGCTCCGACTCTACCATCGCCTTGGAGTGCGATCAGTATGAGTGCATTGTGACGTCATGATCGACCACGACTCGTTTCTGATACTGGTCGGCTACGAGGAGTCAGCTGTGAAGGGCTCCGACCCCACCATCGCCTTGGAGTGCGGTTTGTATGAGTGCATAGCATATTGAGGATGGGTGACCGCTACGTCATGATCGACTCGAGGCCCTCGGTGAGGTCGTATACGAGCTGTTGACGATGATGCTGTTCGCGACGTTTGTTTGCTTTGCCGGTTCAACATCATAAGCACCAGAGCGCAGCGTGTGTCAGTCGTCGACCTTACAACTCACTCGACACGATGATGAGCAGTTTGGTACTCATAGCTCTTACAATATTAGGGATCAGACAGTTGGCCTTGGATGATTTTCCTGAGAGAATTTTGTAAACCATAGTACCTGGGCTGATTGATAACTGGCCGAAACGACGAACTTAAAAAAATGATACGCAAAAAAAAAATATTACATTATATTTTGGCATCTTTTTGAAAATAGAACGCCAAATTTGAATTTAATCGAACTGGTGGAATTTGTTTGATAGGACGTAGAACTTTCTCTGTCGTAAATTTTCTTAACAATGGAAAGAAACGAAATTCGTGCGGTGATAAAGTTTTACGTTTTGAAACAGAAAACAGCAACCCAGATTAAAACCAAGCTAGACAGTGTTGTAGGTAATTCTGCTCCTGCATTGAGTACAATTCACACCTGGGTAACTGATTTTAAACGTGGAAGACAGAGCTGCGAAGACGCCCACAGGTCTGGCCGTCCAAATGAAGTCACGAATCCGGACATGATCAAAAATATTCACAAAATTGTATTGAATGATCGGCGCTTGAAGTTGCGAGAGATAGCAGAGATGGTGAGCATTTCATCTGAACGCGTTTTTAATATTTTGCACCAACATTTGGGAATGAAAAAGCTTTGCGCGCGATGGGTGCCGCGTTTGCTCACTGTTGACCAAAAGCAACGTCGAGTGGACGATTCATCGGAGTGTTTGGCGCTGTTTAACCGAGATCCTAACGAGTTTTCGCGGCGTTATGTAACAGTCGATGAAACCTGGATTCATCATTATACTCCCGAGACAAAAGAACAATCTAAGCAGTGGACTGAGAGCGGAAGACCTGCGCCGAAGAAAGCAAAAACGGTTTTGTCGGCCGGCAAAGTGATGGCGACTGTTTTTTGGGATGCTCGAGGGATTATTTTAGTGGATTATCTGCAAAAAGGAAAAACAATAAATGGAGAGTACTACGCAAGTTTGCTGCAAAAATTAAGTGAAGAAATCCAGAAAAAACGACCACATTTGGCCAAGAAAAAAGGTTTTGTTCCACCATGACAACGCACCTGCACACACGTCAATGGTTGCAGTCGCCAAACTCCATGAATTGCGGTTCGAATTGCTACCGCATCCACCCTATTCCCCGGATCTGGCCCCGTGTGACTTCCACTTATTCCCAAACCTGAAGAAATGGTTAGGTGGCCAGAGATTTTCATCAAATGAAGAAGTCATTGTTGCCGTGGACGAGTATTTTGAGGGGTTGGAGAAAACATTTTATCAAACTGGTGTAACGGCATTGGAGAAGCGCTGGACTAAATGCATCGAGGTAGAAGGAAACTACGTTGAGAAATAAATTTATTTTAAATAGATTTTTAAAGTTTTTCTTTGTCGTTTCGGAAACTTATCAATCAGCCCTCGTAAAATTTTTAGTTGACCCAATAAGGCTAATTCTTACTGTCACGCTCTAATTCTTTATTTAAATTCGTCCGTCCTTTTCACCTTTTAAATATTAAAAAGGGACAGGAGCAAGCCATTCTAGTATTAGAGCTGTCAAACATCGAATTTGAACCTTACGACTGCGTCGATTGCACAATTTTAGAGAGCACTTAAAACATGCGACTCTGACAGCTACGCCTTTATTTTAGGTTATCATTCATTCAAAATAATATCATTCGTTCATCTGAATTCATCTCTTCTCTTTCATTGGTCATAAAAACAAAAATTGGATAGCCGGATTTTAAAACTAGGATTAGATAATGCCTGTGTGATTCGGGGCCAATGTTATTATAAAAATCTAATGAACAAAATACACGTCAAACATTTTTATACTATAAAATAAAGATTAATATATAGGTATTCCCTCATTCCATGTGGTTACATAGTAGACGTTATACCACATTATATATTCTATTCTATATACTAAATCGTCAAGTCCGCACCGCTATATTACCACTAAGGGAGAAAAAGCGATTAAATCCGTTAAAAAAACCTGTAAATCTATTGTTAACCAAACTTTATTAATATTGCTACATCACTAGTGGTTAGGTCCATAGAGCGCATGCGCACAACCCTAGTGGTGGAGTGGACTTTGACAGATCGTCTCGGTGCTCTCGCGCCAATTGGGTAGTTCTGGTGAAAATATAATAATTACGTGTGTAAAATGGTTTTCTACTATAATCTACAATACTATATAATACATATTTTGTATTTCTCATAACAACAAAACATCAACAGTCACAGACATAAATACTAATAAATTGAGATATTTGTACAGGCACAGACATAAAGACAGCAGCAGAGCGCGGCCTGAAGCTGCTCGTGATGCTGTCCTTCGTGTTCCCCGCACACTTCCTTCACGCCGACGTGCTGCAGAGGCTCACGGCTCTCCTGGAGATGGACGAAGAAAGCGTCGCGCCGCACATCCTGGCGGCGCTCACCTTCCTCGGGAAATACCGCCCGCTGAGTGAGTCCTACGATGCTGTCTTTTCTCCGACATCCAATAATGTGCCCTCCTGAAATTTTAATGTTTTTGAGTCTTTACAGCATACTCTTATGTTCTAAATTCAAATTTTATATGAATCGTATTCTAATCGTAGTTGGTTGTATGTTCTGTATGACACTAGCACAGAAAAAAAAAGAAAAACGCGCAATATGGCGGTTTGAAATTTTCGTCTCTTTTATTGTACTTATTTTGTTACTTATTTTTCATGATGGAGTTAATTAATCACTGAATTACGGAAATATTATAACAATGAATGGTTCACGATTTCGAAGTAGAGGTTAAAGTGATACAGATTAGAAATATAAGTTTAGTACGATACAAGTAGAAATCTAAATCCAAAGGTTTCACTATCTTTTTAGTTTTTTACAATTTCCTCGCATATTTCAGAGAAAAGCACTATACAAGCCTCGGCCGCAATAACTTTTGCTTGACTTGTACACAATAATTAGTTTATTTTCTCCGACACGCTCGAAAATGTGATCATTACTGCCAAAAAACAATACGCGAAGTGACTCATTTTTGGACGAAACATTGCCCCATACAAAACAGCGGCCAGCAATGTGCCCTCAAACGGCCTAGGCCGGTAAAGTAACTTTCGTCTAGAAATTTCAATGTTTTCGAGTCTTTTTACAGCATACTCTTATTTTCTAAATTTAATTTTTATATGGATCGTACACGAATCGTAGTGATTGGAGTTGGCTGTATGCTCTGTATGACACTGGCACAAAACAAAAAAAGAAAAGCGCGCAATATGGCGGTTTGTGATTTTCATCTCTTTATTTTATCGTACTATTTTTTTTACTATTTTTTCATGATGGAGTTAACTTATCATTTAATTAGGGAAATATTATAACAACGAATGTTTCAAGTAGTCGAAGTAGAGATTAAAGTGATAAAGGTTAGAACTTATAAGTTTAGTACGATACGAGTAGACATCCAAATCCAAGGTTAGGTAATTTTTTTTAGTATTTAATAATTTCCTCGCATATTTAAGAGAAAAGCACTATACAGGCCTCGGCCGCAATAACTCTTGCTGGACTCGTACACAATAAACGTGCCCTCGTCCAACAATAACTAATTTTGCGGCCGCGGCAGTAATGTACTATTTTTGCGACTGCAGCAGTAATGTACTATTATTGACACCAAAAGCTGGACATAAGCCTCTTACATTCGGGAATCGTCCAGTCGCTGCCAGCTATGTTATTATGTCGTCATTACACCTACGTTTGCCGATTCGCACTCTCCACTTAAGGAGCTGTTTGCTATAGGTTATCGGTCCTACAGTAGATAGGTAGATACAGTAGATGGCCAGATTGTACTTTAGCTTGCCGATCGCTGAGTGAATACCGTGCTACTGATGATGCAACAGCTAGAGAGGAATGAGGAAAGCGTCGCCTCTCACGTCCTGAGTACCGTGCTACACTTACTACTACTGATAATGAGATAAATACAAACATGATACGCTAATGAAATCAAACTGGTTAGGGTGCACTGTTCTGCCGGAGTTTCTTTTAGCTTTTTTAGTTTCGTACTAATATGACTAAATGTTTTATTTTTAGGTGAAGCGTGCCCAGCCCTGTTCCCGAAACTGATCACTTTATGCAAGGCCTACGCTGAAGTAGGCTCGCCGAAACAGGCCAAAAACGCTGTCAGGTGAGATAGATCATAATATCTTATTTATACAGCGGGTTAACTAAATAATACAAATCATCTGAAGTGATTGTGTTCTAGAACTATTCCAATATTTCTATAAAAATGACAGTTATCAGAAAAAATAACTCTTATGAATTGCTTGAAAATTTTGTGGTAAGTGGTACTGAAGTTTTTCGATTTTGTAGGCTGAATTACAATGCGAGTTTTTTATTATTATTATCACGTATCATCATAGTTTAACAATTTACCAGTACATTCAAAGCCTTTTAGAGCAGAATTCTTTACATTATCAATCATGGTATGAGTGACTTAACCATTTCACCCTCCCTTGTTACTGCCAGGTGTCTGTTCGTGAACGTGCCCGAACAGCGCACGGCGATCTTCACAGAGATCCTGGAGACCCTGAAGTCGACGCTGAGTCCCCAATCGGAGCACTACCGCACCGCCATCGTCACGCTCGGCCACATCGCCCACAACCTGCCCGACAACTTCCCCGTGCACATCAAGAACATTGTCTCCAGGAAGGTACGCTCCCTAGTTACCCTAAAGGCGACGATTAGCAAACAAAAGTGGTCTGTCCAGTGAGTTTCAAAACTCTGGTGATGTGTAAGAGTGAGCTTTTGACTGCCTAGGGAGCTTCTTACCTTACGGTGAGTTTTAGTCATTTTTTAGGTAGGCTGTTCAGTGAGTTTCTAGACTGTTCATTGAATTTTTAAACTGGAATGTTAAGAGTAAGCTTTTTATTTGTATTATCAACATCAACGGCCCGTTACAGTCCACTGCAGGGCTATGAGCTTCCTCTTAAGTGTTTGGTTTTGCCATAATCTCCACGCTTGGCAGGCGGGTTGGAGATCGCAGATTAAAAGGTTACTGTATCAGAGAGCGCTGCTGCCCGTTCCCTGTTCAATGTGTAGTCCCTAAGTCGCCTCTTGCGACACCCACGGGAAGAGTAGGGGTTGGTGACAAATGTATTCTACTCTGCCGTCACCACACTGCAAATTTTATTTTATTTGTATACCACACTAAAATTGTCACAATTTTCGGGTGCAGTTCACAACCACGAAAATCTTACAACATATATTTGTATAATGTCCGGCTTAGATCAAATATCAGTCAGTTTTTACGCTAGTGAATTTACAAACCATCCAAAAAGTCCTGTTTGTGTGAAGTTCGCAAAATTATCTCATCCAGTAAAATTCAATTTTGTGTAATCTCAAATCAAATTATTTTGCTTAACCTCACCTCACACGATTGCTCCTCATTCCAGATAGTAAAAGAGCTATTAGTCCGCGAGGGCGGCGGCGGGGCGGCGGTCCCGAGCGGGCCCTGGTGCCTCGAGCACGAGCTGCCTGAAGAGACGCGCTGCAAGCTCGAGGGTCTGAAGTGCATGGCGCGCTGGCTGCTGGGCTTGAAGAAGGATGAGCTCTCCGCGCAGAAGACCTTCCGCATGCTCAACGCGTTCATCGTGCATAAAGGGGATCTGCTGCAGGTAAATTCTTATAGTATTTAGGGTAATTTTAAAGACAGCCAAATTTCGTCATGTATATTCGCTCCAAAACTACAAAATACCCCACATTATTTATCTAACCATCCGTCCGTTTGTTCTAGCAAAACCAGTTATCCGCCGCGGAGAAGGCGTGGCTGCGGCTCGGCGCCGGCGCAGCCATGTTGAAGATCTGCGAGCAGAAGGGCGTCGGCGACCAGTTCACCGCTGACCAGTTCTACAACCTGTCACACCTCATGATCGTGAGTTACCAGCTGACACATGTTCGAACAAGTGTTTTGAAATAATTTAATGCAGTTTTACTAAGTGTACTTTTCGTTCAACCTATATTTTAAGTAACATTTATGTTTATTTTTTCAGGATGAAGTACCTCAAGTCAGAGAAGCTTTCGCAGCGAAATTACATAAAGGACTTTCAAAGGTAAATTGTTCAATTTATTATCAGAGTATATTCTCATTGCGGAGGTTCTGGGTTCGAATCCCGGTTTATGGGCATAAAACATTGACACCAGGGTTTGCGAGGTTGGTTGTCGACAACACCTTCAGGATGAAGAAGAAGAATTTTGTTTTTTATCAGCTTTCTACTAAATATACTATAAAACACAACAATAGCCTTAATAAAAAAATAACATGTATCTAAATGCTCCACAAGACACGCCAGCCACCTCATACTACCAAAAACTAGAACAAATCACGGTAAACAGATGTTCACTTACGACGGAGGAAAGATTTATGACAATCTACCCTCAACAATGAAAATTATAGATTCCTCAAATATATACGGAAACTGGCGGAGCATATTCTGAAAATGTAAAAAAAAATACCTAAACATTAAATATAATCGAATGATAAATAACATTGTTAATATATAATGGATGTCGGAGAGGGTGGTTACTGTGTTCGTTCACGTTGGTTAGTTTGAGCTGATTATCTTTATCTTTAGTTTGTGACACACGAACGATTTTGTGAATCAGATACTGTAGAATGTGAACGACAGTGAAATCTTTTAATATTTTGTTCTATTCGCATGCAAGTGACCATATTGTGTCTTATATGAATAAATTATCTTTGAACCTAAATAGGGAATAAAACGGACTGAATGGCACCACAAGATTATGTACCAAGGGTGCTTTTGGATGTCAAAAAGTAAAAAAATAAACAACAATTTGTTTAAACCAATAAACGCCTGTGTGGCATAGCTCCAGTTTGATTCCTCACACTCGTTCCGTCCACTCCAGGGCATACCCAACAAGTGCCTCCCGCTCGACTTCATGGGCATGTACGCGCTGGGCGGGCGCGAGCCGGAGCGCCGCCTGCGCGCCGTGCTGCGCCAGTACATGCTGGCCGACGTGGTGCGGCGGCGCGAGTACGTGCGCAACATCACGCAGGGGACCAAAGGTGGGCGAACTACATTACAATGTTCATTTAGTTTTAGTTTAGTCTGTTTATTTAAGCATGTGTATCATTCCCTGGTAATCCTAAATAAATAAAAACTAAATAAAAAAAAAAGCTATTTTAAATGAGTGAAAGATATCAATCAATCAATCATTTATTCATAAACAGTACAACTGTGTGCGAAATATTACATAACTAATTAATAAGAAAACAATATAAAATTAAAACATATATCATAAAATAATACTCAAAATAAATTAAAACATGTCATAAAATTAAAAAGTAATAACATAAAAATATTCCAAGTCACTTACAGAAATCATCAACAGAGTAATAGTTTTTTTCTAGTAGTAAAGATTTTAGTTTGACCCTAAATTTATTTACTTCACCAATACATTTTAGTTCAATGGGCAATTTGTTGAACAATACCACGGCTTGAATCTTGAGCAGTGCTTAGCGATACTGAGACATGGTTTGAATTGCTGACCCAAATCCTTCCTTCTGGTGCCTATATGAACACTCATCTCATCTTCCGTTTCAAACAAATGCTTATGTTTGATCAAATCCACCAGAAGAACCAGAATAAAAAGGCTGGGAACAGTTAAAATGCCGTACTTTTTAAAATAGTCCTTGCATGATTCCCAAGAAGGTATAACGTGCGATAAAAAATATAGACCCGTAAAAAGGTATCCTAGTTATACATTTTGCTTATTAGGTAGTTCCCGTTCTGGTATGTTTGCGGAGACACATGTTTACGACTTTTATACAACTATTCGCAAACGTTGTGCCTCCCTGGGCCGAGAGTGCGGGCCAGCCCCAACAACCTAACAATGATAGGTGACAGGCTTGACTGTCCCTACATGCGACACTGCTGTTGACTAAATGCTCCAGGAGTCAATCAATCAATCAGCCTATTCCAGTCCACTGCTGGACTGCTGCTTCCCCTCGGGCACGCCAAAGCGCACGATCACCCGCTTTCCTCATCCAGCCACCACCAGCGACCTTCCTCAGGTCATCAGTCCCCCTGGCAGGGGGGCGTCCCACACTACGGTTCCCGAGACGCGGTCTCCATTCGAGAACCCGTCTGCTCCAACGCTCGTCGGTTCTGCGACAGACGTGGCCAGCCCACAAACACTTCAGCTTGCTACACTTAGTAGTAGCTCCAGGAGTATTAAATTAAATAAGAAATAAATTTATTTTAATTATAATAAATAAATCTATCACTAACACTAGGATAAGTTTCCAACACTAACAAAATTAGTTTAAGTAAGATATAAAGAATTGATTATTATAATGGCAGTGGAGCGCGCCGTGGCCCAGCTGCCGCACATCCTGCCGGACTACATGCTGGTGTTCGCCGTGCCCGTGCTCACGCACGACCCCGCCTTCACCAAGTTCGACGACGTCAACCAGCTCAAGGTAAACGAACCAAATAAAATATCACGACGTATATTTATTTGCAAAATTAGATGTACACACACAGCACTACTCAGTCAATGCCAATACGCTAGTAATCTTAAAAATTAAAAGAATAATTTAAAACTAAACAACAACTTAAATAAAATAATTTTTACCTAATTTTCAGAAACCGCAATGGAATTTTGACCATGCTTTATTTAAAATTGCAGATAATAAAGCAGTGCCTGTGGTTCATTCTGGAGCCTCTCATCACTCGCAACGACCTGTACTGCTACGGCTTCTACAAGACGCTCATTGAACGCATGAAGAACCACAAAGACGCGCTGTGCGAGACCGACGACAATGTTAACTATGTGAGTATATAAGAGTGAGCAAGTAAGTATATAAACGACGGATCCAGACCTCAATGATAAAGAGGTCATTTTCATTTTGTGTATCCAGATAAGCGAATGAAGTTACGAGTAAAGGTTAGGAATAAAATTAAAAAATCCCTATTTTTTTGTATAAAATAGAATTTTTATAAGCCTGAAATGTTTTTTTATGGGTCTAAAGGAAATTTAACTAGGCCCCTCCATCCAATTCAAATGCCAACACTGATATTTTGGTCAGCTCTGAAAATTAATCAGTTAATTAGTTATTTGTCTTTTTTCAAGATAAGTTTATTTTTTATTTTTGCGCAGTAATGAGGGACTATTTCCTAAATCTTATTCTGAAATATTATTCTCTCTTACTACATGACGAATAGGTACGTTAGTACTATATTAAATCTGTGATATAGGTAGCTGGAAGAGATCTCTTTGTAGAGATAAGCTCGCCTTTGTGATGTAAATTTTAAACGAAATGATTTTTTTTGTGAATATACCTATATAAATTATTGGTATAAACCGAATTTGTGACGAATTTAACATTATTTTTAAAACTTTTATTATAAATTAAACTAAAAACAACAGAAACAATCATAGCACGGCGTGACGTCACGCTTTGTTATTTAATAAATAGAGCGTGATTTGACAATTCTGTCAAAAATATAGTGTTTCCATAGTAATAGAAATGTGTTCCCTTTTCTTTGTCCAGAAACTGTGGGCCGTGTGCGACCTGGCCATGTCGGTGATCTGGACGCGGTCGGCGCGCTTCGAGCTGCGCGACTTCCCGACCGACACGCGCATCCCCACCATGTACTTCGCGCCGCAGAACGAGTACTTCACCAACACGCGCGTGTTCCTGCCGCCCGCGCTGCAGGTACGTACTGCAACTGTGGGCCGAGTGCGGCCTGGCCATGTCGGTGATCTGGACGCGGTCGGCGCGCTTCGAGCTGCGCGACTTCCCGACCGACACGCGCATACATACTCTAATCGATTCAGATAAAGATAAAAATGTCTTTATTCGAAGTAAGATTTAACAAACATTTTTCGACGTCAAAGCTGGCTTGTTAAGGAACAAAAGAAGTTTGTCCCTGGATGGCACGTTCACTACAAGTGTACGCTTTCAGATCATTTTATATTAGTATAAAGTAGCTTTTCAAGTTGTAGCTCTATAGCATAAACTTTAGTATTATATACGAATTTTTAAAGTGTTGGTACAAAAGTGGTAGTTTCCTGGGCTGACCTACCGCCCGACAGGTTTTGCGTTATTTTGCTTATACGTTGTATAAGTATTTTAAAATTATAGGCGCTTTGGTTTTTATATTGTAGGCTTATAGCTGTTTTAAATAATAAATAAAGAATACAGTCCGTCATAATGAGCTCACCGACGGTCCGGCCAGTTCCTGCCTGTTTGGATATATCGTCGACACATCGACTTGTTGGTCTGACCTCTGACCTTGTTCCTCTTCAGGACATGTGTTAATTAATTAACCTAAAACAACTGATGAAGTATTCTCATCGACGAAAAAGTGAGAACGGATTACGGTAAAAAAACTATATTTGGGGGTGCTAAACTTTCATATATTAATACTTTTAAATCCCAATTACATAAACATATAATAAAATAAAACACATATAATGCACAGTAACTTACTTGACTAAAAGTAGCATCCTGTATTCCAATACTTTTTTCTGCCACCGAACTGACCAGTTTAGCTGGACACATGTTTAAACGCTTGCCGGCTGTACTTGTGTGTATGCTTACTCTGGTTTATTTTGACTGTTACTTATTTTATACTTACCCTCTGTTCTGCCTGTTCAAACGGATATTGTATCCACTAAATTAAGACTTGTAGTTCTCATGTTAAGTGATTATTGTAATCTTTAATGAGAATAAAGTTCTATAAACCGAAAACTCTCTCTGGTGGAAGGTCTGTGAAACTGAAAAACATTTGCCTAAACTAAGAAAATGGACAAAGTTGATGCTTTGTGCATGCGTTATTCTAAGAAAATTAACCCTCTAAAACACTATTTTGCATTATCACACTGTAATAATATGTCTGTGTGTGTTTAGTTCCAGCCGAAGAAGTCTGATCACCCAGAGTCTGTGCCCATGTCTAAACCCGGGAAGAAACGCACACGGCCCGCCAATACCGAAAACACCAACGAATGCGAGGTAAGCTCATTCAATTACTGAATAATGCACATCTGTATCTGCGAACTAAGTTAACAATCATCATAATAGTTATTTTGTTAAATGAGTTTAAGTTCAATGACCGACCTCACGCCTCTTGTCACAGTAAACAAGCACAACACATTATTGTCAGTTAGCTACTTCAGAAATCTGAAAGATTTTTATTAGTTTTTTTGTTCATGGTTACTTTGGAGAAGAAAAAAACACTGAGGCCCAGTTTCCACCAAAGCGGAGAGAAGAGGGGATGTGTTTGAATAACCAACCAGATTTCGTTATTGAAGCCAAGCAGAGAGGAGATGTGGAAATAACGAAATCTGATTGGCTATTCAAATACATCTCCTCTCCGCTTTGGTGGAAACCAGGCCTGACGCACTGACACTGGTACTGACTATACGATCAAAGACAAGGCAGCGTGGTCATTGACCACCTTTAGCCTGTTCGACGATCAAACTTAAAAAAATGGTACTGACTAACAGGCAATGTATGTTGTCTAGAAGCATAAAATGTAGCACAGAAGTTCTTTTTTATGACGTAGCTGAGCTCTAGACTGGTGGTATTCTATTCTAAAGTAAGTCTAAATAGTATAAAAAATTATAATTTCACATCCAAATTTTTCCCTCTATGTTGTGTCACAGTGGCCTCGATTCGGGATGTCACGCTCTAATCCTTAATTTAAGTTAGTCCGTCCTTTTTACTTTTTAAAGATTGAAAAGGGACAGGAGACGGCCATCCTAATATTAGAGCTGTCAAACATCGAATTTGAACCTTATCGCCGTGTCGATTACGCAATTTTAGAGAGC
This sequence comes from Carpatolechia fugitivella, assembly GCA_951230895.1. Taxonomy (NCBI): domain Eukaryota; kingdom Metazoa; phylum Arthropoda; class Insecta; order Lepidoptera; family Gelechiidae; genus Carpatolechia; species Carpatolechia fugitivella. The sequence continues at coordinate 6,185,036 of OX579665.1, forward strand.
ACTTAAAACATGCGACTTAAAAATATCTTGAACTGACAGCTATGCCCTTATTTTAGGTTATCATTCGTTCAAATGAATATCATTCGTTCATCACCTCTCTTTCATTGGTCATAAAAACGAAAAGGATAGTTGGATTTTAAAATTAGAATTAAGAGCATGACATCACGAATCGAAGCCAGTATGCTTGTATTAACATCAAAATAAAGATTTTTATCTATCTATCACATCACATCACTAATATTATAAATGTGAAAATATATTTGGATGTTAAGAGATGTTTGGATGTTTGTTTCGCCTTCACGCTTAAAGTACCTACTCAACGGATTTAGATGCATAAAGAACGTTTGTAACCTGGATAACATATAGAGAATACTTTTTACGGGAAAAAGTCTTATTCCCACGGGAAAATCTTAACTAACGCGAGCGTAGCCGCGGGCGGACCACTAGTCTAAAATAAATTGCCAACAGACCTGTCATCTGATTTAATTATGGAATAAAAACAATAAAGCTTTTCATCATGTTAACATAGTTCGTAGAATCCAGCAAACTTAAATAGGTTCATAACCATTACTTGTTCTCATTAGGGAATATGCATAAAAAAATGTTAGCTTTTTTCATAGTTCATCTGAAAGTATACAAAAATAGAATACTGACAGTCAAAACAGAATCGAAATTGATCAAAGAACAAACTAGATACCTACAACATTAACAAATATATCTGTCCCTCTTACGAAAACAAAACTTTCTATGGCGGATGTATGGCCCGCATGACATATGACGTCACATGTCACGTCGGACCTCTCTGTCTAACCATCAACTATGAAGTCTTATAACTTTGTTTCTGAGCAAGATATTTAAAAAAATATTTTTAATTTGTTTAATTTGTTGTAAAATGAATTTAAAAATTGTGCATATTCCCTTTTGCTAATCTGATTATATGTCCATTCCTACGCTTTCCATCGCATAATGGTAACTAAATCACACATCTTCACTATTGTATGCCTATTCCTCTTTGTACCCTATGTCCTATAAATGTCACAGAATAATAGCAATACTGTTACCCTTCATATGTTTCTATTATATGTGAATGTGCCAATGTGCTTACGGCCAGTATGTGTCCTTCAATGTCATCATGGGGTGTTTGACTAAATATCATAAAAAGAGTTATTTTTAAAGATCGATCCATCTGAAATCGATATACTGGACCTAGTTCTCGATGTCACTTTCTAATCCTTAATTTAAGTTCGTCCGTCCTTTACACCTTGTAAAACTTAAAAAAGGGACCGGATTTATACACCCTATTACTAATAATTGCATATTTAAGATCAATTAATATTAAAATCAAGCTTTCCTTTTTGTATTTATGACAAATGAAAGAGAGGAGATGATTTTTTTATAGCCTCTAGTTGTCTTACTGCTGGCAAAAGGCCTCCCCTTTCTCCTTGCACCGGTTACGATCCAGTGCCATTTCCTGCCACTTTTCTACAAATGTGTCCATATCGTCACGCCATCTCTCACGTGACGTGACTGGCCCATCTCTCGGGGTGCTCCTGCATACGTGCCCCGCCCACTCCCATTTGAGTTTAAATAGCTGTTTTAACGGACACATCGCTGATGTGTATTCAATGTCATAAAAACGAAAAGGATAGCTGGATTTAAAAATTAGAATTAGAGCATGACTGTATGAATCGGTACCATTGCCTGGTCTCAAATAATTAAATAATAATAGTCAAATGCCCTAGTGCGTGACGTGAATTTACTGTCGGCTACAAGTGCACTTGTATTGTTCCAAGCTTATCCCCATGGAACGCTCCGGGAGCATTGACGCTAAGGTAACGCTACCCTTTGGGACGTGTCGCTTTACCCGTGCCTTTTATTTGTTCGTATTTTATTTAAACTGTGTACTCGTAAATGTGACACAATAGTAGAAATAAAACTTAAAGATAATCATCTAAAATTAAAAAACACGACTGCCTTGCCGAAAAAAAAATAGTGTTACTCGGTCTGATGTGAGGATTCTAACGATACCACATCATCCAAGTCTGCTCAGGCATTTAGGAGTTATGGTGGAATAAAGAAACTCACATACATAAGGTCCCTTTCAATAGAATCCGGCAATAATGTAAACAAACCAAATTAATTTTTATTTTAAATTTTTTATTTTTATTTATTTGGGATAACAACAGCAACATAATTGAATTCAAAATTACAGTGATAACAAATGAAAACTCAGGCTAATAACAGTTATCCACTTCAGTATTCAATAAAAAACGCCGAAAGCAGTTGTGACAATAAATGCGTCAAATAAGTAGGTACAAAAAATAATAATTACCAAACACGATTACTCCGTAATTACTTACATTTGAGTATCAATCCTGATCATATTTACTTTTCAAGGAACCATACATTGCAATCCTCCCTGTTAACTTCTTTATGACAGTTATTTTAATAAAAAATACTCAGATGACAAAACTTTCAATAATTGTAAAACTGCCATATTACTTTTTTACTCATCAAAGTTTTGTATGTCTTTGGAAAGTTAGTGTCAAAAAATTATCTTGTTTACATTATTGCCGGATTCTATTGAAAGGGACCTTACACCCTGAACACATTACACTCCTGTTTTTGGCTAGTCGAGTAATAACGCCACTTAAATATTGATTGTATGTGTGTAGCTTAGCTCAAACTGATAACACTACAGTTATAGCCTTCACTACCTATTCAGTTATATGAGCTATGATTGTATTTAGTAACCCGCTTGTTAGAGTTAGCAATATAGAAGCTTTAGAAGCACATGTAAGTTGATGAATACTCGATAGCTGCGCGGGATTCACGTCAGTTCGAGTTGAGATTATCTTTGAGCATTTGCTTATACTATACCCTGTTTTAGATAACATTGAAAACATCTTTCTATATTTTAGTATACACTCTTTAAAAACTTTGGATACACTCCTAGACACACGTGTCTATTTTGATTGGCTGACAAGAGTAATTAGCACTCATTCAGAAAAATAATTGTCTTTACGTAAAAAAAAACATAAAAAGACGTAACATGTCATACATTTTTGACTTGCATTGTTATTTGAAATGAGGTATAAATGTATTGTATCAGTTGGTGGAGACCTGTCAATTCATGCATACTTCATATGTGTATTTTGTTCTCTCAGCCCGCGGAGGCGTCGGATACACAGATCCAGCTCCCAGGGCTGGACCAGCCGCCGGAAACTGAACTCACGGACGAGGAGCCCGCCGCCAAGCGCGCCGCCTCCGAGGAGTGAGGCCGTCCCGCTCGCACGCACCGGGACCGCGCAGCCTGTCTCACTCACACACACTGACTGTCCACTGCAGGTTATCGGCCCCCGTATTCACAAACGTCACGGCTTCGGAACAATGTTGTCGTTCAGTCTAGGGAGTACGAAATAACAAAGACATGTATATCAACACTATAATCTCGGGCAATATTATTACCACGCGTAGTTGCAACTAAAAAACATATTTTGTGTTTTCAGAATTGAACATATTAACTGCAGTAGTAAGTTTGTAAAACATATTAGTTTTTTCCGTCAGTTTGTTGTGTTTTATACGAACTTCTTAGCTGCAAATTAGGTTGTTAATATTGCTTGAAGTTTACAGGGTTTGTATATTAAATCAGTTTTCAAGTCGAGCGGTTGTGAGTAGGGGGGTACAACTAGCGGCAAACTTCTTGAGCATCGCGTGAGGCGGTGGGGGAAAGTTTGCGCATGCGCAGACGACGCCGGCGCGGTGCGGGGGCGAGGGGCAACTCACCAACCAATCCTGCGCGCGTCGCCGGCGACGAGCGCGCCGCCTCCTCGCCCCGCGCCGCACCACCAAAGAGACCTATTTTTTGTTTCTGCGCATTCAAGGTCGTCGCTCAAGAAGATTGCCGCTAGCTATAAACGTCGCTGAACTCTGTTACCGCTGGAACGCCTAAACAACAAGAACATAACAATTACATTTCTAATTTAGCTTGTACAGCGAGTGAGGTAATTTGCAAGACTTCCGGGCGGTAGCTCACTCAGTCCATGAACAAAACAACTTTTGTTTTCGAAAGTCGTTTTTTTTTCAGTTTTGTATAAAAATTCATAATTTTTTGTGATTTCAGTAATTTTCTAGAACAAAAGTTGTTGCGTTACGTGGGCAAGCTGCCACTCGAGAGGATTCGCGTTATTTAGGTAACACGTATATACGTCACTATCGATCTTATTATTTCAAATAATTACCCCGTTACTAAGCAGACAGTACTTGCCGTATATTTTACGATACAAAAGTATAAGGTAATTTATACGGGCTCTATGAAACTGGCCTAGAAGAGCTGTATATTGTATGTGAAACCACTATTCAATTGGGCAACAAACAAAAAAAAAAACGGTGGTAATTTATCGCAAGTATTATTGTGTGTGAAAAGAAAGTTAATTTATAATTTTATGATATACAAAACTGCTGTAACCTAACCTAGATTCTTAAAAATTGCTTTGATAATGTCAGGTCATCAACGGCCCGTTACAGTCCACTGCTGGACTATGAGCCTCCTCCACTTGAGTGTTTGGTTTTGCCATAATCTCCACGCTTGGCAGGCGGGTTGGAGATCGCAGATTAAAAGGTTACTGTATCAGAGAGCGCTGCTGCCCGTTCCCTGTTCAATGCGTGGTCCCTATGTCGCCTCCTACGACATCCACGGGAAGAGTAAGGATAATCATAATGTCAGGTCAGCTAATATGACAGGTCATTGATTTAAAAATTGTATCCTTTAGGACTTTCCATTACGATTTTTAGTTCTGCTATAGTTGCATTGCAACACACACTTAAAGCTCTTTCGGTAACTAGTTCGGCGCCACAGCGAAAGTCAAAATATTTGTAATGAACATTGGACTTTGTAACATATTACATGAGTTGATTTCTGTTTCGGCGAACACAAACTAGACAAAAAAATGGCTGATCTGGAAGTCTTTTTATAACAGTAGTAGTTAGAAAAACAAGACATCCGTTTTAGGTATTAGGTTAGGTTAGTTTGTGTTCGCAATTATCAACATAAACATCTTTACAATGATAAAATACTGCCATGTAAAAATTGCTGGATTTGAACAATTTTTACTACGAGTATTATAGGACAACAACGCAAATGATTTTAGTGTAGTTACAATGCAAATCAATAGAAATTGTTTAACTACATGACCTCGCTGCGGGTTGAGCGGTGGAACGAGCGAACTTAACTGCTGCGATTGTTCGACTGCATTGTAGATATTCTATCACAAAGAAAAATTAATAATATTTTGCGTAGAAACGAAACTCTTTTTTTACTTTTATTCAAAGAAAAGAACTCTATTTTTATTTAAAGACTATTTTTATTCCCGCGTGTTATCTTATTAGAAAATAACTCTGTTAATTTTTTATTATTCGTCTTGTGGCGAAACAACTTGTCAATACTTGAGCGATGCGCACTCTGAGATACCGAGTTTTTCTTTTAATAATATGTGGAATAGTGCCCATTGCTGGCCAAAGTGTTGCACTTGATCCTGCTAAAAAACTTTAAATAAATAACACAAATGAGACACTATTCGGCTCTGTTGTAGTGGACTTGATTTATTCAATATTATTATATTGTATAAGACACAAGAATTTATTTGAGCTGATAGACGAAAAAACAACAAAATAGCATTGTACTAAAAGCCAGTAACCTCATCCCATAAGCATATTTTAGTAAGAAAATAACCTAGTAGGTGCTTCAAACGCTCAACATGTCTCGGTATTCATCCATGATAAATGCTAGGAAATGTTCAACGTCTGGAGTCTGTTTGAAGTTAAAGAGTTTCGATTCTATACAAAGTATTACTTATTCTTCCAATGACGACGAAGATTTGGTAAAAAAATGTTAATTCAATTCTGCAGAAAAAATGCGAAATGTCTTAAAAGATGCCTGTACAAGCGATTTATAACATTGTCACTAGGGTTTATGAGGTCGGTTGTTGACCTAACAATCCATACGATGAAAAAGAAAAAGTGAGCATGTCAAGCGTAATATTTATGAACGCTATACAAGGAGCTCGAAAGATCACACTACTTTGGACTACGGGCGGTTGTATTGGTGTGTTACATTATGATGTAGTCAAGAGAAAACTCACTTAACAAATAGTATACTTTACTTACATTGCGCTTCGAGTTTTGTGTGAGAAATAAGATTGGAATTTCAATTTCTTACTATACCGGACTTGACCGAAACTTTACACGAATCGAAAATTGATAGTTTCGTGAATAATATGGAGGACAAATTATACCTCTAAATAATCAAGTGTTAAAGGATTTGAAGATCCGTATGCACACCTGCATGATGTGGGAGTTATTATTTTAAATTGTCAAGTGTTTTTTTCAATATTTTCACAAATCCATTGTAATCAATCGATATTTAATCATTTAAGGTGGCCTTTTTATTGTTTATTTAATTTTTACATACTTAACAGGTATCTAGATGTAACAGTATTAAATAAATGAAACACGCCTAACTGTTCTATAGCGAAATTAAAAAATAGAACAAACACTATCAGATTTATATTTTTATGCATTTTTATGAAACGACTTCCTGAATCCTAGATACTGTGAGTTGCTGTAAGTAGGTTGACATGAAATATATATTTTTAAATAAGTCCTGAAAATATGACTTTGCATTACTTTTGTTTTATCCCAAAATACTGTTATTTCTGTGCCAGTTGCGTTTTTTAAACTACGCTTTAGAAAATAAACTGCTAATAGTGTAAATCAAATCAAAAATTATTTATTTCCATAGGATGTTATTACATCACTTATAGTCGGGCCACTTTATGAAGCGACTTTTGAAGTTTCATGTACTTATCAAAGAACGATAACCTTGTACCAGCGTACAAATAAAAAACAAGAAAATAAGCAGTTTTGAAGCATACTTCTTAGATATAATCAAAGAACTTTAAATTTTACACTACTTCTATGATAAATTACAGCTGCTATGTGAACGCAACAATTTAAAAAAGCTTTAACAAAAATATTAGGCCGACGCCTAAAAGTCACGTCGGCCGTAATATATATTTTTTTAATTCCCAGTGTTGTCACTATCAGTACCAGCCTGATAGCAGTTATAACGTGAGTAAGCTCAAGAGTTACTTTTGAGTATAGATATTTAGTTATCTATCATTGTTGCGATTGTGTAGGGTGCATCGGCGTCTTTTGTACTTAAAATTCTGAGAAAAGATAATTAGTTATTCCGTGTAGTCTTGTTAATGTTTCGGTTCAGTCAGTCAGTCTTTCGTTTTCGTGCGCAGTGGCTACATGTGTTTTTTTTTCGGTTTCTCAAAGTATTATTTTACGGTTCGGTTCTCTTTTGGACTCTGATCCTGCTTTTTGTTTTTACTTATCTATGTTTTTTTTCTGTTAATTGCATATTTTGTAATTTTTTTCTAATTATAATTCTAAACGGTCGATGTGTTAATTTTAATATGACATCTGCATATTTTCATATAATATTATAATCTGTACATTGATAGTATCAAATAAATAATTTTATTCTGTGATACTTCACAGAATGTGTATGTTGATTATTTCCGATAACAAAATAACGTCAACACCGACTGTAATACAAAATTTAACAAAGTACTAAATCATTTTTGTAAGTAAATATAAGAAATGAAAAGGTCTGACTGAAATACTAGATACTAGGCAAAGTCAACCATTACACTACGGGACATCACTATTTACGTCACAATGACATCCTTCAAAAGTCGCTTCATAACGTGGCCCGACTTTAGATCAGTCATTAAAAAAAAAATAACGGCCCGTTACAGTCCACTGCTGGACTATGAGCCTCCTCCGTCATTACATTTACAAAAAAGAAAGAAAACTATGAAATACAATTTATTCACTTGTTAAAATGAGAATAAGCCTATACTGATGTATAATACAGTATAATATAGTGGTTGATGTGCGGTGAAATAGCAAATTCTCATGCCAACCTACATACAGAAACAATTTTTTATAATTTAACCCCCCCCCCGGTCAAGAAAACACCTAGGATTAGAAATACCGAGTCTGTAATATAGAACATAATTATAAGCCCTATTTGTTTGCGTTGATCTAGTTATAGTTTTGCGGCTGGTCGATTCAGCCTTCTCTTATTAATTTTTAATTTAATTTGTATAATTTTGGATAGCCTTGTGGATAAGGATGTTTGGCACCATTTTCGTTTTTCACCGCCCAGGCGCCAATGTGAATACGTCTTACTATTAACAGGCCAATGTAAATCAGGCTAACTATTTTTGTGTACTATCATAATCAACGCGATTGGATAATACGATGTTGCTATTTTATCATTTAGATGAAGTGATGAAATTATGAAATGGTATCAAATGTTATAAATGGGAAGATCGCTCGTAGTCGTATTGACTGATAATGAGGGGGACTATAGTTAATTCTCGACTAGTTTGGTGACCCCTGACTACGGGCCGTCGCGGGCGTCACGGCGGACAACATTGTCTTGTCCTACAATAAACTGAGTTTATTCCTTAGATAGATATATTAACAAGATTCCTGAGAAGTTCCTATGTAATAAAATCTAGCTTTACTTCAAAGTCATGTTTTCGATAATATAATTAAATTCCCTCTAGTTTCACTTGGAGAATAAACTATTTCTGATGTTTAACCTCTGATTTAAACAATGTTCCCGTGGGAACGCCCGCGACTAATTAAGTGTCAGTTGAGGATAAGTTTTAGTTATATCAAATATTGCGTTAAGTGTACCAAAAACGATAGCGATGCGGCGCTGTCGTCGCAGTGATGATTCTCTGGTTATGTATTCAAATAAATAATAAATACATAACACATACATGTCATTTTATTTCGTGATTCACACCGCAACCTAACAAACCAAGGACTTTAAATAATATAACTAAACGCATATATAATAATTATAATTTTATATTTACTAAATAAAATTATTTTGTACACGTTTATATACGTTTGTATAAACACAATACTGAGACACTTAGTGCCATAAAAGTATTCCTAAGGATTATGATGTTACGAGTATAAATCACAATAATCTCAATTTCTAAACGTTTAAGTACTTAGCCTAAAAGCAGATAATCTTAATTGAGATGTTGCCTTTGACGTTACTTATCAATTATATCGAGAAGACATTCAAAACGAAATGCATTCAAAACATCAAATACGAAATATAATAGGAGTTTCTTTCTGTGATGTAGGTAGCACAATTTTGTAAACTGAATTTACCAGCATAACACGGGTCTTATTTTACTTTATTGAGTTTTAAATTTACTCAAATTGTAATAACTGAAACAGAAGTTTTATGTCATTGGTAGAGACAAGAGCTTATGTTTTACTCATTACAAAATTAGAACATCTGAGTTGCGTTTATTCTCAGGCACATCTTAAGTCAATTGCTGGAGAATTCCTCATTAAAGCTGGCTTCTAATATTCATAAATACAACACAATACTTTACGTGTAATTGAACCAACCGATCAAATGTAATAGGGGATCGCACTGTTCACCATATTTTATGAATTATTTTTAAAATATAGATTAGTAGCAGACGATTCGCGAAGAAAAAAACAGAATCGGCTGAAAAACTAATTTACAGTGATTTTTCAAAGTTTCAATATGTCTACCTCTTTCAAAAACGATTTTTTGTATGGAGATTATATGGCGTTACTAACAAATGACGTCACAAGTGGGTATGTGCCTCTCTGTCTAATCTTGAATTTCAAACCTTTATAACTCAGCCAATTTTAAAGATAGAGCAAAAATTCTTTTAGTTTTCGATAGCAGAAACTAAGAAGTTTGGATTTATAAAATTAAAAAAAAATAGTCCGATACCCTATTAAAGTAATTTTATTACAATTTGATTTGGTCAGCTGATCAGTTGGTATGTTTTTTTTTTGTCGAGACCTTAGTAATATATTGTCTGTTAGTTGAGTTCAGTTCAATCATAAACGTCATTTGTATTATTGCAATACAGATCGCTAAAGTTAAATAAACTGCGGTAAAAATTGGTAAAATAGGCATTTCACTTAATCTAAATGTTATACAATCATTTAAATAGCACCAGTAAGTACTACCATACCAACACATAAAAGCTTGGAACAACTTTGTCTTTTCAAACACGTCTCAACGGCATAACGCAAAGCATCTCGGGTGGGTTCTGTACAACTCGGGTCAATTAGTATGAAACTCGAAATTTTTTAAAACATTTTTAAAAGTTGTGGCATGAAACATTTCAGTTTAGTGGGTAGATGGAACTCCTGAGAGGTTTTGCGATATTTACTCATTTAGTTAACACTTTGCATAACAACGCTTCGGAGCAACATTCATACCGTTAATATCAACAAAGTATCATACAAAAACTGGCTCAGTCTTCTTCCAAAACTCCTGTATTTCCGTTAGACGCTTTCCCTTCGTCTCGGGAACACACAGGATGGTGTAGAACACGCCGAACAGGGTCACTGCGCCGAACGTATAGAAAACGACGTGTGCGCCGAACGTGTCCGCGATGGGCGTGTAGAACAGCACCGTCGTCGAGCTGCAGAGGAAGGAGAATGCCATGGACACGCCGGCCATCTTTGATCGGTACTGGCGACAAACAAAGTAAGTACAGCGATTACAGTTCTAGTGCCTCTAAAGACTAATTCGTTGCTGCATTTGAACAGTAATGACCGTTAGTTAGTATCGGATTTATCCTGCAGCGAAATACCAAGCATAGATCTTTAGATATTTAAAAAAGGTAGAGCAGCGCCAGTCAGTTTCGTGTGCATCTGGATTTAGAGCCCATTTTTTTCTAATTATTGCGAAACGAGATAACACACAGGGATTTTTCGTGGAGGATCATTTGTCGCGACTTGCATCACATCTGCATGCAACAAGCGAATGCAGATGTCCAAATTGATGCGGCAGCTCCGCGAATCCGCATTTCGCAGATCGGATGCAGAGGCCCTAGACCCCTAGGCTGAAGCCTTTCAGTTTGAAATTGACGGACGCATGATTTCCAGATGCTAATTTGCCTAGACTGCTGGGCCACTCTTCTATTTCTCGCTATCATGGGATTCCTCAACCCAAAGAAAAGGTGTTGAGCTCGTCTTCTAATCTCCTACAAATCCATGTTCGCAGACATTCGTAGAACACTTGATTAGTCATATTCTGCCCAGTCAAAAACTGAATTTGTCAATTTCGCATTTCGTTAAATCAGTTACTCGGTAAATGCGTGACTTTTATAGTTATTGAATTGAAACATCGAATAGAAAGGTGCTTTGTCAGTTTCGATAACAAATCCAATTTTGTTTAAATTAGTGATAACCGTCAATGCAACCCTTTGAATCATTTTTATCTTTATACAAACAAACTATTTGTAAGTAATTGAATACTAGTTCAATATCAGTTAAATATTTCAAGTAAAAGTAAAAAATGCGCCTCGCGCTCCCAACCTGTTGGCATACTACGAGTCTGTATTAGAATTTGTTGTAATCGCAACATTGAGTGTATTATATTATAATCACGTTTATCTACAAGTCCAAGCAATGGAACTAAAGGAAGTGTTTTTTTTAAACGTAAAATATGTTTCTGTGAATGCGAGAGCTAGATCTTAATCTTCTGGACTTACCTGGTAAGGGAAGACTTCAGCCAAGATGACCATGGGTACGGGAGCCAGGCCCACTCCATAAGCCAGCACTGCGACGCAAACGGCTGACACTCTTGGCCAACTCTGCGGCGTGTCCAGCAGGAAGCAGGTGGCCAGTGACGTCATGCACACTGACATCACCAGCGAGCTGATGGCTAACGGGATCTGGTGGAAAGAATCGTTGGTTAAAATAAAACAGGAGAGATCGACAGTGTAGGCCAGTTCAAATCGGTCGATGTACAGTTGTCAGCACATGTGCTTAGACACTCACATTATGAATACAGTCCCTACAGGAATAAAAGCGCGCTCCGTGTTCACTTACTTTACCTAAATAGTTTTTTTTTTTCAGATAAGTACCTAATTCTTTTTGACAAAATTAATCCTTCCTTCAATGGTTCACGGAACTAAGTGAACGTAGAAATAGTTTTCCCTAAATAAGACTTTACTTTCTCTAGACGTTATACTGCTTAGATTTTCTTGTCGCCAATGATAATTCAAGATGTGATTAACTTATTAAGATTACAAACCTTTCTCCCAAACTTCTCAACGGACATGGTAGTGAAGAAAGAGCCGGCCAACTGCAGCGCGCCCATGAAGAGGGCGAGGGTATTAGGACTCCAGGAGGCGCCGGCGCGCTTGAACACGTCGGCCGCGAAGTTCATGAGGGCGAAGCTCCCGGAGAGCGTCTGCATAAACATGAGGACCAGCGTCATGCGGACCGCGGCGAAGATTACAGGGTCGTGCACTGCCGACCAAAGAGAAGGGTGAGTTGATAATAATAATAATATTAAAAAGAAACATGAATTCGGCTAATGCTCTAGACGATTAGATAAAACGATAAGGGCTTACAGTTTAGGCGAATTGGCTACGCAACGTATATCAAATTGTAATTTGTTACTAGTAACTTGTTGGTTCGTGAAACGTGGCCCTGATGTATTTACTAATAGAACAAATTGAATTACAATTTGCTCTACTAGTTTTAAAGATAGAGCAAATTGGAGGAAAAATTACAAATAATTTGCTTTATCATTAAAAACTATTACTCTACTAGAGTTAGTCAGCAAACGATTTTTCTCAATTCGCTCAGCTTTAACGATAGAGCTTTGTAATTTTTCCTCCAATTTTCTCTATCGTTAAAACTAGTAGGGCAAATTGGAGAAAAACTGTCAAATTCGCTCTATTAGTAGATACATCAGTAGAGCATAGTGAACGAATTAAAAAAACATCATATTTTGTTGGTTCAAAGTCAAAGCCAAAATGATTTTACAAATAATTTTTCGACGTCAAAGCTAACATGGATGGCACGTTCACTACCAGTGTAGGCCCTCTGTGGAGAAGAACGACCAGAAGAAACTCCACAGGAATTGTATCTTTTGTACTTTTCTTTTAAATAAATAAAGAATCATACATGAGTCATAATTACAATCTACTCCACTGATTTGGAACAACAGTTGACCAGACGTTTTTTTGGTTTGAAAGGTCGATGACCGATCCCACAAACCCTGGAGTCAGAATTAATGAGCTGCTAATGACATCTTATTTCCCTAGACAATAACCAGGACAGGACGAACAGATTGGCTTCAGAATCACGGATTCATCTTACTTTTAGCACAATCAGGTGATTCAGCCTGCAATGTCCTAACCAAGCTGGGGAAAATATAGTTACAAAGTGTTTTTTATTTGAACACAGTGTCCCCACCAGGATTCGAACTCGGAACCACCGTAATGATAGCCGATTACTCGACCGCTCGACCACGGAGGTTACGAGTAATTTAACGAGTAATTATAATTACTATAAGAAAACTATTTGATGATTTTTTGTTGCTACGATACTTTTAACATTTCAAAACGTAATTTTCATAATGTAGGTAAGACGCTATAATATTCGCTTTTGATAATCCTGCAATTAACGTTGTCAGTTTACTTAGATAAAACATAATACAACGAGTGACTATAAAAAGTCATAAACTAGGTGTATAACACATGCAAATATGTTATTTGCATAAGTATCCAGTTTCGAGAATAACGTGCAATAAAAATAACGTATTTTTGTCAAAATTAAGTGTTGCAGGTGATCAAATGTATAAGGAATTGTGTTTTGTTTCCTTGAGTCGCATTGAAACCTTAACTTTACCTTTTTTTTTGCAAATAAGCAGAGGTAGTTTTTTTACGAACATGATTAACCGTAGGTACTGTCTAAATGTGATGACTAATTGTCTAATCTAAAGTCGAAGATATCGGTAAAAAAAAACAGAAAAAAAAAAACAATCAGAAACCACATTGCTCTGCGAGAGGGTAGTGCCAACGTAGCCTAGTTGATAGGCGTAAGCCTCCTACGAATCTCAGGGCCGCGAGTTCGAATCCCGCCAGGATTATATTTTTGTGTTGAGCACTTCGCCTTGTGGCTGGACGTTGTTATTCATCTTAAGTATGTATTTATCTATTTAAAGGCTCTGTCTGGTTTGGGATCAGATGGCCGTGTCAGATGTCCCCACCATATTTATTATTTATTAATTATGATGATACTAGCTTTCCGCCCGCGGCTACGCTCGCGTTATGTAAGATTTTCCCGTGGGAATAAGACTTTTTCCCGTAAAAAGTATCCTATGTGTTAATCCAGGGTACAAACTACCTCTATTTTAAATTTCATCCTAATCTGCTCAAGTGCTTTTTGTTTAAGGCGTGAAAGCGGAACAAACATCCAAACATCTAAACATTCAAATATATTTTCACATTTATATAATATTAGTGTGACGTTATCATTACCCACACTGAGCAGTGTCACCTTAGGCAGGTCCTCGTACCGCCGCTGCTCCTCCTTCAGCTTGGCCACCTCGTCGGAGACCAGCTGGTGGTTGTAGCCCACGCCGCGCAGCCACGCTATCGTCTCCATAGCTTTCTGCAATTAAAAAAACGAGTTAGTATCGAACGGTTGCAAACGTGAAAGGTCTATAGCAACAACTCGTCTAAATCGCAATTTCACTCATGACTTGGAATCACACAGTCGCAAACTTAAGTGATCTAAATTTGCAAATGTTCTAAAGTCGTACGTCGTCTATCTAACAAGTGGTCTATTATTTAATTTCGTCTTAATATGAGGTGGTTTAATGTAATATTTCGTCAACAATACAACATTTTAGACCACTTGAAATTATTTAATATGCATAAATTACTATCTAGTCGACTCTATAACACTGAAACAAGGGTTCGTGAGGTCGGTAGTTGGCCTTACAGTACAAACCACACTATGAAGAAGAAAGACTTAAAAAATGGCACCCAGTTGCTAAAAAATGAAAGACGTAAACGTGGTATAATTTCGTTGTGTGCGGCACTGCTGCTGTGGTGTGCGGCACTGCTGCTGTGGTGTGCGGCACTGCTGCTGCTGTGGTGTGTGTCGGTCAAAGTGTGCCTTTATTTCATCTAGTCCTATTAGTACTGCGATTAACGAACAGTTTAGACAAAAATATTCCAGATTGTTGCACTGGCTTGACGTAGATAAGTCTCCCTGATAAGTGGGACAAATGGAACTATAAGTAATACGGCATATTTGTGGTAGTGTAGTTTAGGCATCGTATTTCGTCGTGTGACGTGCTGCTGCACGCCACGGACACACTATTACTTGTTTTATCTGGACATATTGTTAGCTTTAGGATCACGCATATAAATATAATGATTATTTTAGACATTGTATTGTTATTTTAGACTTCTTATCAAATCAAATCAAATAAAAAAATATTTATTTCCATAGGATGTTATTAATCACTTAGATCCGTCATTTTTTTTGGGTGAGTTCACTAACACAATGGCGGAATCTGTGGAGAAGAGCTCACCGAAGAAAATCCACAGTCGTCGCATCTTTTGCGTTTCCTTTTTTAAATAAAATATAGTCATTTACAAAATTAATGCTAATTAAATATCGAAAAAGCCTGCTACTCAAGCAATCTATTCCCATATACATATATATTATATATATATGGTTTTCGAATCATACATAGAACAACATGTCTGTTAACGGGTTGTACTGACTACGGAGACACGAGTATAGTTCAAGGTTACATTAGAAAATCAATATTGTATGAATTATAAAGTAGATATTGTAAATCGGCGAAGAAAGATATGCTTATACTTTATATAACTTAGTATTCCAATCCGAGTACCTTATTATTGAGGATATGCTGATTCAGTTAGCATTTCCCGATTACCAGGAAACTAAACAACCTTCAACTAAATAAACTATGGTTACAAATAGAGCATTAAAACTAGACCGACCAACCTGTCTTCCGCTGGATGTAAATAGCTCTTATTCATCATCATAATATACGTCCCCACCGAGGGGCTCGAGCCTACCCGGAATTCGGGCGAACATGCATTAGTCAACCATGCTGGCCCAGTGCGGGCTGGTCAACTTCACACACAATCTTTGAATTTCTTCGCAGGAATGTGCAGATTCCCTTTTCCCTCACGATATTTTCCTTCACTGCAAGAGCGTCGAATAAACGTGCTTTTGATTCCGAAATTCGAAAACACATTGGTGTAAGGTGGGGACTTAGTATCAATACACTGGAAGTCATAATATTACCTTTTCCTTGCCGATCCTGATCAGGTAATTGGGTGATTCTGGCATGAAGCAGAAGGCTATGAGGTGAGCGCCAGCTACCGCCAGATACACTGATTGATTGCCCACGTAAGAGGTGGCCTGGGAGAAAAATCCACTATGAGAAACATCTTGTTAGCATTCACTTTTGTCTAAAAAAAGATCTAAAAGATTCTTAAAAGTGTTACTTGAATCTCTCTATACATTTTGCGAATGTAATAAGGCTCCTTAAAACTATTTTGTTCAAGATTTGGGGGTGATCTCATCCTGCTCAAGCTCTACAAGTACTTGTAGTATTTACTTACTTAGCATCAAATAATAATTACATCTACCCATTTCTGGAAGGAGGAAGCCTTTGTCTAGTATTGGACGTCATTTGTCTTTTGATATTTTTCTGCTTTAGCCCACAGTCTCTTAATTATCATGAAAGCCGAAGCCGCTGGGCCAGAAAGGTTCTCGAGTGGCAACCGCGTACCGGAAAGGGCGCAGCGTAGGCAGACCCTACAAGGTGGACCGACGATCTGGAGAAGGCCGTCGGAAACCGTTGGTTGCGGGTAGCGCAGGACCGGATGTTGTGGAGATCCTTGGGGAAGGCTTTCGTCCAGCAGTGGACGTCTTTTGGCTAGCTGAGCTCTTTTATCATTAGATCAGTTCAGTGAAGATACCAGAAGAACGCTGCCAGTAAACGTTACCATTCCGACAGCATACACGAAGATCACGCCGACTTTGCAGACGGTCATGGTTAGAGACGCGAGAGCCCCTCGCATGGAATCCTCGGAGATCTCTTTGATGTATGCTGGGATGACCACGAAGCAGCCTCCTGCTGCCAGACCAGCTATCACCCGCGCTGCGATCAGCGATGCCGGAGACGCTGTCGTCAGTAATATTGACCAGGATATCTGAAGGCAAAAGAGTAATTTTAGTAACCCTGCTGTCTGATTTCTAATAGTTGGATGATCAGCAGGATCTTGCGAACAGATTTTAACATTTTCAGTTTGATTTTGATGTAGGTAACTTGAAATATTTGTAATCTTGATAATGGGGAAGAGGAAAACTCAGACCCATAGTTTTTGAAAATGTAATATTTTGAGAACGAAGGTTGTTCAGTTGGTAATGCTGAATAAAACTCACACAATGCAAAGCCGACATCGCCAAAATGCAGATCTTTCTCCCAACAGTGTCTGAGCTGTAACTGAAGAACGGTATTCCTAAGATGGCCGCCAATGGGATGCAGGCCGCCAGCCAGGAGATGACGCTGCCGGATATGGGCTCTGATGCTGGAGACGATGAAGACTTGAGGATCGGGCTCATCGGTGACAGCCAGCCAATTGTGATGCCATATGTAAAGGTGGGGATTGTGGCTGGAAAAGTGAAAACGTGTTAAATAGGTGTTGTTGTTGATATGATTATACAGCACAATCATTTACTGAATTTGGTATTAAGGTAAAAGATATCGAGCTAACTTCTGATAACTGTCTACGTCTATTTTTATGGATATCTTTTGCGCCTTTCTTTTCCACGGTTCACCTCCTTAGGCCATCTTAATGAACAGTTGGAAGTTTAGAAGGACTTCTGACTACCCCTGTCTGTTGCCTAATTTCGAGTCTAGAACATTTCAGAATCATCCGTTGCAGGTAGCAGCCATAGTTTTCTGTCCAAGTTACTACTACTTAGCTAGGAGTTACTTTACAGTACTAATCTTTACGGTTTAGTTTTACTGCGGGGGCAGTATAATGAACTGGCCATTGTTAAGAATAGTGAAGTAAACGCATGGCAAAAACTGATGGACAGGCCGAAACTCGAGTGGGGAAAAATGCGAATGGAAAGCTTGCTACGCGAAATTGAAGAGTTTGGGGAAACGATCTAATGGAAAAAACTGATGGATCGAAACTCGAGTGGGGAAAAATGCGAATGGAAAGCTTGCTACGCGAAATTGAAGAGTTTGGGGAAACGATCTAATGGCAAAAACTGATGGATGGATCGAAACTCGAGTGGGGAAAAATGCGAATGGAAAGTTTGCTACGCGGAATTATATTGAAAATGTGTGGGGAAACGATCTAACTTCTCGATTATACTATATATTTCTCGTTAAAACTTACGAGTATAAAGATGTATGGGGTGGCCCATTTAGTTAGGTCAGTATGCTGAAACTATAAGACATAGAAAGATCTGTTCTAAGGAACCACGTCATCGATTGTAGTGACAAGAAAACTGCATTCATAGATGTAAAAAACTCATATTCAATTCAACGTTTATTGAAGAAATAGTCTTACATTATTTATAAAATAAGAAGCGTCCTCCTCTCTCCTATTTCAAATTGCTGCGCAACAGTGTCCATGATGTACGCCTTCTATTTACCTTTTATAACATCTACTCTACCATTGTGGAATGCAATAAATAAATTGAATTGAATTGAATATATTTCGATATCGAGGTCATAAGCAGAAAATGTATATGATTCCTAAAATTATTAAATTATTAATTATTATTATTATTATTAATTATTATGATTTCTGTACTTTCAAGCTATATCCTTGTGTGCAATAAAGTATATTCTATTCTATTCTAAAATGCATTAAAATGCACCACTTCTTCTTATAAGTTCTAAATTACCCATTTTTGTTCCTATTGGGTAATGTGCATCGTTTTTTTCTTTATCTCAATCATAATTTAAAATAACGAAGATAGAACTTAAAAATCACGTGAAAATATATTTGGATGTTTAGATGTTTGGATGTTAGTTCCGCTTTAACGCCTTAACTAATAAACGAATTTGGATGAAATTTGGAATGGAGATAGTTTGTATCCAGGGTAACAGTTAACACATAGGATACTTTTTACGTGAAAAAATCTTATTTCCACGGGGAATCTAACATAACCCGAGCGTGGCCGAGGGCGGTAAGCTAGTAAATAAATAAATAAATATTATATTATATTATATTATGTGTATTATTTAAAATGTTTATTTTTTTCGGATTTTTTCTTTACGAGTATCGTTCTAATAATATTTTACATTATTAAATACTAATATCGTACATAACACTTTTTACCACCTAGAAGGCATTTAAGGTGCCAGGTACAGCGTCAGCTGTAGCGTCAAATATATTGTAATGTTGTGTTAGTAAATAAAATAAACTCAAACATTCTGCGTCCTTGCGAAATACGAGTATCATGCGTCAGAGCACACTGAGAACGAAGAACTTAGAAAAACAGTAATGTTACGTGTATTCGTTTCTACCATGAAATCACTTAGGAAATTACACCATTGTGCCAATGTACACCATACGAGTACATACAATCACAGAACATTATACTAATGTTAAAGACTCGCTGCCCGCATGCGGCTGTCCCTCCCTAGCGCACCGATGATTTATGGCATCACGGGCAGCGAGTCTTTAACATTCAAATCAAATCAAATCAACGGCCCGTTACAGTCCACTGCTAGACTACGAGCCTCCTCCACTTAAGTGGAGGGTTTTGCCATAATCTCCACGCTTGGCAGGCGGGTTGGAGATCGCAGATTAAAAGGTTACTGTATCAGAGAGCGCTGCTGCCCGTTCCCTGTTCAATGTGTAGTCCCTAAGTCACCTCTTACGACACCCACGGGAAGAGTAGGGGTTGGTGACACACTGTCTATAACATTAGTATAACAAAATGCGGTTAAAATGAGAATAGGACTATGCAGACCTAGATGCAGACGCAAATTTATGACATCATTCTGTCAACTCCATACAAAAAAACACACCGTAGTCCATTACACATTCTGCGTGAAGTTAGTCAAGAGCACGTCCTATTACTATTGTAATCACATTGTACGCTCTTTGTCCTTGAGCTGTAATATTTCTAAGTAACTATAAAATATTTTTTAATTAAGGAATAGGTTTTTTAAGAACAATATAAAATATTTGTATTAGTTTAAGAGCTATGACGGTGATTGAAACCATCTAACTAAACCATTTGTTTATGTTTATGATCTTAGACCATAGTTTGGGAAGACCCTGGAACCTGTAGCACAGTTTTTACTGTTGCAGGTTTCAGTGTTACTAGTTTATATTGTCAATGGAAGAGTTAAAATAAACATTTTTTAATTTTTAATTTTTAATTTTTTCATTTTCATTTAAAATGTATTTATCTATTTTAAATGTACGTAGGTTAGGTTAGGTTTAGTTCAGTTAGGTATTGTATGTAATACCACGTAATATGTAATGTATTATATTACATCTAAATTATTCTGCACGTTTCTCTCTTCCTAGGTCTGCTGGAAGACATTTCGTTAGAAATAAGCAGTGCGTGTTGTGTCGTTTTTCTTTATGTTTGTATATTTTGTAATTTTCTTGTGTACACTAAACAATAAAATAAAATGAATATACCTGCTAAAGGATTATAATACGCTAGGTAGTTAAAAATAGCTGTATAGCAATACAGGTATTTTTAACTATTATTATCCAATACAATTAATAGCAATTAATTGTATTGGACAATAATTGCATTGATAACGAGACTGAGGTGGAGATGGGCGGGGCACTTGGCTAGACGGGACGACGGACGGTGGACCAAAGCAGTCACAGAGTGGTGGCCTAGAGGGGCGACAAGGCCAGTGGGCAGACCACCAGCCCGATGGTCAGACGATATCGTCAAGATGACGGGATCTCACTGGATGAGGCTGGCACAGGACCGTGAGAATTGGCGCTATAGAGAAGAGGCCTGTACCCAGCAGTGGGTTGATGTGGGCTGAGTATGATGATGATGATGATGAATAATTGCATTGGCCGATATCAAAATTCCCCTTTAAGGTTAACTAAAGAAGTTTCCCCAATAATACAATTTATTTCCTAAGTATAACAAGCACGTGCCTAGCTCTCAAACAAGGGTAACAAAAAAATTGAAAAAAATAAAATAAATAATAATAAATGGAATATGGTGTGACTTAAGTTTTTATAGGTCTTCTTCATACCACATCTACTCTAAGAAATTAGGTGTAGGATCCATTTCAAACTTCAACTTTTCAAGAGCTGAGTGAACATGAACTTGTTTTATTAAACAAAGACGACACGACTCTCTACTAGTGTTGCCGAAAAATCGATAGCTTTACAATCGGTAAAATCGATAGCTTTACACTAGGATGCTGGTGTGTCCTGGAGCCAATACCAATTTCTTTTTAAACTCCTTTTCAGTTTATGCTGTACAACTGTGGAACAAGCTCCCTACAGCAATCCAGAACTGTTCATCCATAGCTTCGTTCAAACTTAAATTGAAAGAGCACTTCTTATCTCATCTCTCTTGATATTATTTTATGTTATGTATGTATTTATATACCATATGTATTTCAGATGTATTAGCAAAGTATTTATGTAGTATTATGAATTTCATAATTATGTATTTATGTACGTACCTATTTATTTGGTATATGTATGCGTTTTATTTTAAATTATTTATTATTATTTTTAGGCTAAATTTATTTAGTGCACATCCTTGTGCCCGCTCTGTGTTTCACCTTTTCCACCACCTTGTAGGTTGGCTGAAAGAGATCTCTTATAGAGATAAGCTCGCCTTTATAATTAATTTTATTATCATCTTGTTAATTTAAATGTGCAATAAAGAATATATATCGATAGTAAAACGCCAAAAACATGTACCCAATCGATATGCCTATCGATAGTATCGATATTTCTTTTAGTGCAATAGTATAGATAAGCAGCAATACTATTGATAGAATCGATAGTTTATACAATATTGAGGAGCAATAGTATCGATACTATCGATAGTTTTTTCGTTTTCAACTATCGATACTTTTGATAGTATTGCTGCTTATCAATACTATCGAAAGGCTATTGATACTATAGTTTTTACTTAAACTATCGATCGATAGTATATTGATAGGCTATCGATATTGGACTATCGAGCGGCAACACTACTCTATACACCTTTATGAAGTTCGGTTTTATTTATGTCTTGTTATAATTAACTTCGAAGATGATGCTACTTGAGCATGGTTCGTGTTCGTTAGCTCGAGTTTTGTACGCTTTCCGCATGTTTATTTTTTAGCTAATTATTTTTACAATTTCGTGGTACTAGTAGACAGAGCGGCAAGTCCGCGCCCGTTATAATTACCATTTGGTAATAGCGCTTACGCCGTGTGGTGACGGCAGAGTAGAATACATTTGTCACCAACCCCTACTCTTCCCGTGCGTGCCGTAAGAGGCGACTTAGGGACTACACATTGAACAGGGAACGGGCAGCAGTGCTCTCTGATAGAGTAACCTTCATATATAATCTGCGATCTCCAACCCGCCTTCCAAGCGTGGAGGGCAAAACCCTCCACTTAAGTGGAGGAGGCTCTAAGTCCAGCAGTGGACTGTAACGGGCCGTTGATGAACAGCGCTTAGATCAGTTAGGGAAAATATAATATGGCTTTCATTGCGGAAATTGTCAGCTCAAGTCCCGCCCGACCCCAAATTACAGCGATCAAGCTTTATAAGTCGACCACGCATCACGCCAGCTATGATGCGACCACCCTCACTGGGCCAGTATAATTGACCAAAGCCTAGTTTCCTATATTTAGGGTATACTTGAGCCCCTCAATGTAGATGTAATATATGTGATGATAACAATACATATTATCTAAAGACATTATCAGGTTATTATCAGGTTAGGTTGTGTTAATAGTTCTAAGACCTTTATGTATTGTAACCTATTCAAGGCAAATAAACGATTTCATTTCATTTCATTTCAATCAACTTCTGATCATGCTGCTAGGATTTACTATTACAAGGGAACTATAGACACGCACATAAGATCGCGCTCCTATCCCCAAAGGGATGAGCAGATCTTTAGTGGGCTTCCAAACAGTTTTGAAGAAGCTGACGGTCGATAAGGGGCTTAAAGCCTGGGCTTCCTGGATGGCAATTTTGGGTCCTCCCAGTACCCGGCTTCTCTTATTGACAAGGGCATCGTACTCACATAGGATGTGAAGTGGAGTCTCCTCGTCATCTTGTAACGATTACAAAAAAAATGGTTAAGTGTGCTTTATCACGACATTATAAAACAAAGAGACCTTAAAAATGTTTCAATAATATATTTTTTGAAAGGATCTAACCTAGACTCGTAAAATGACGAATGACACCGCATATTAGTTTCGCTCGTATTCAGTGTTTTTACGAATAATGTTTAGGTAAATACATGTTCTCAGAGCGTATAACAATGAGTCTTAGATGTCCGTTTAGCATCTTATTTGCATACTATTTGATGTGTTTTGCATTAATTTACGACAGATTTAATAGATAACCAGCATTCAGCCCACAACTTCATCTGCGTAGTTTCGAGTGTTTCATATAAACATTCCCTTCATTTTCGATCAGGGAGGGAATTTCTTTAAATGCCTTCCAAGTCCTTGCCTACGTCTCTAATGTACTGAAAAGTTTCTAGATAGTAGTTTCGGCTCTTTGCGTTGGTCAGTCAGTCAGTATCTTATTTTATATTCAGAAGAAGTTTGGGCTTCCTGAGGAGTTGGGTTGGCTCGAATGACACTGCATTCCCACCCACACGCAAAATAGGCGCATTAGACGTCGAGTTGCGGAAACCAGCCCGTTTAACAATTGACAATTTATATTCAGAAATTCACACGTTATAAATTCGGAATTTTCCATGGAAATAAGACATTTTCTCGTGGGCGCAGTGTGGAACGGTCACCTACGAGATGGACTGAAGACCTGGTGAGGATGCAGGTGGCTATGGACCGGTCGCGCTGGAGTGCGATTGGAGAGACCTATGTTCAGCAGTGGACTTTAACAGGCTGAAATGATGATTGTGATAACGAAGAGTTTCTATATAATTTTACCAATTTCTAGCCATGTTTTAGAGCCGTCATAAACTCAAGAAACAAACTCTCTATCGCAGTATTATTATTTATTATTAAGGAAATATGACTTAAAAATTCATAGTAACTATTAATGTAAGTGTTAAACGTTATTGATGCAAATACTTATACCTATATAACATGTTATAACATGTTCGCGATTTCCCGCGGTAAAATTAGCCAATCAGCGGTTTCATCTTTTCTTAATAACTATGTAGTAAAAAAAAAAACAATGCAACACACGTACATACTTATAAGTCTTTGGGTAGTGTTGTTCATTGCAATTTTCCCTTTCACTTACCTAATAGGGCTGTCAATATCTGTTTGGTCGAACTCCCGTTCTTCCGTCGCTTGTCCATTGCACAACACTTACAATCTTACACAAAAAAAAAACAAACACGACTTTTCCAAGTTCTTTCAGGTTATTTTTGCTGAAGGTGAACTTTTATGCAATATTTTGGCACAGACTTGGCGTGTTCACGATGTTATAATGATATCTTTATTCAATATTTTTGTTAAAATGTTCGTAGTTTTGGTTAGGACAGTTATCTGTCCGAGTTAAGTGGGACGTGCAGTCGGGCGGAGCTCATGCATCTGACTGCTGGCCGACTGGCTAACATAACCTCACCGTGCCTACCAGACAGACACTACGTCACTCAATGCGTGGTAGTCAAACTGATTAATCGCAAATTCTGTTAAACACTCTGTCGATTACATAGTTACGATTTAGTAGTTATGTTAGTGATGTTATTATTATTGCTCATTTCTTTTTTTATTTGTTACTTCTTATCTTCCGGTTAGAGAGTAGGTTTTTCTTGTATAATAATAAGTTACATTTGCTAGTCATTATACGGACTTACTACGAACGATGATAGTGACCGCGAAAGTTTAAAATCATATAAATATTATCAAACTAGCGATAAAAGTGTTTTAATTG
Source organism: Carpatolechia fugitivella (assembly GCA_951230895.1). Lineage (NCBI taxonomy): Eukaryota > Metazoa > Arthropoda > Insecta > Lepidoptera > Gelechiidae > Carpatolechia > Carpatolechia fugitivella. The sequence goes on from OX579665.1 coordinate 6,210,091, forward strand.
CCACAAGCTTCCTTTTATAATTAATTATTAAAGCACACTTTAATTATCATAATACATCCCGGAAATTCTTTTTAATTACACGTTCTTTCCGGTTCTAATGAAGTAAGATTTTGTTCATTTACGTATTTAAATACAAAAGTAGTTAGTTTGTCGGCTCCGCTAGTTGGTATTACGCTTGCCTGCGCAGCTCGTGGTCGCAGGTTCGGATAGTCATGTAAGTAGCTATGTATTCAGTTGTCTGATTCGATTCAGGCTCTACAATTCAAGATCAGTTCTTACTTTATTTTTAAGGTGTTAAAATTTGTTTAGACATTTCCTACATTACCTCATATCAAATATTTACTGCGACATAATGCGTAGTGCGATAACGTTATTCTTTTTCTTAAAACCGTTATCCGGAACATGTGTCAGACATCTCCAGCAGCAGTTACTCTATCTAAGGGACCTCTTTACTGCACTGCACAAAATATATTTACGAGATGTTGATATTTGCACAAAAATGTTGCACATAGACGAGGAAACATTTCAAAAAGATTTTCAAATTTTTATTTACGAAAAGAATTTGTCTTTACGAGTATAACAAGCTGTTTTTATCGCTGGAAAATATCTCACTTGCACGGGAATAACTAAAACCACCACGTGGTTTGAATTTCAGTGAGGGAGGATAATTAAAGAAATCTCTTCATGACACTTTCCACAGTTTGACATTTCAGGCTAAATCATCTGATTGTTCGAAAGGCACGAAATTAGTCGTTATAATGAGTCATAGCAGTGGCCTTTGGCGGCTCTGTAACACTGACACCATGGTTTGTGAGGTCGGTTGTCGACCTTACAATAGTTACAACCCGCACGACGAAAAAGAAGGCGAGCATTTTATATGAAATAGCTAGTGAATTGTAAGTACAGAATGAAATAAATACGAATCTATTTTACAGCAGTTAGTTTCCAATAAAGTTGCATCATTCTAGCGCACATTGTCTCGTAATACGTGTTCGTAATAAATTGAATAAATCAGTGGTACTTATAGCTATTTTGTGTTCGTAGATGCTTATTGTTCGAGAGCGCGTTTATTAGAAGGCGATGCACTTCAATTTATTGGCTGAGTTATTGTGCAGGAGGTGTAGTGCCTAGAGCCGCGTGCTGCTTCCCAGCTGGGAGGTTTTCTTTTAAACAGACTTAATCGCTATTAGGGATATCCCTTCCATCCCGGAGACGCGGGTTCGATCCGCACCACGTACCAATGTGTTTTCGTATTTCGAATTCATATGTACGCTTATTCGACGCTCTTACGGTGAAGGAAAACATCGTGATGAAACCTGCACACTTCTGCGAAGAAATTCAAAGGTTGTGTGTGAAGTCGACTAACCCGCACTGGGCCAGCGTGGTCGACTAAGGCCCAATCGCCCTAATTCAGGGTAGGCTCAAGCCCCTCAGTGGGGATGTATATGAGCTGTTGATGTGTGAGGGATATGCCAGTACGGATACTTGGAACCACCTTGGAACGGAGGGTTATTTCTACCAAAATGCAGAGTAGAAGGCTTAGATCCCTAAAAAAATTATGACAACATGCCGAGGACAGATTCCGGCCCCTGACGTTGCCAGGATGAAAACCGAGTCAGAGAAGAATTACCCTGACTTAGAGTTTTTCCGCGTCCCGCCTCGCACCACTCATCTGCATACATTTCACAGCTTCGCTACCCATCTTCACACTTACTCATCTTGCCCATATATTTTGACAGTTACGCTAAACACTTATCCTCACATGGGTCATTTTGCTTGCACATCTCTGGTGGATTTGTACCTATTAGTTATTATTCTACCGTCGCGTCGTAAAACAGTAATACACTTTAGTTTTCCAGCAATAATGCGGCTTCCGTTTGAATCGAGAGTCTATTTTCGGTAACAGGTGCGCAGGATTCAATTTCAGTGTACAACTGAACGTTCAAACACAGTGCATATAACAAACCTTTTTGAACTGGAGTGCACTGAAGGTCCCAGTTGGTCCTAGCAGTAAATAATGCTGATCGGGCTTTGGAAAAGGGTGTATTATGTTAGTCCTATGTGCGAGAGAGACGACGCTCTACAAAGCCGAACACCCGATTTACATTATTATTCGTAATTGTTTATAAAGCGCTTGTGGAAAGAGGTGGGGGTTTTTACCACGCGCCTGTGGAACATGGAACGGAGTGAGAGAGAGAAAGAAATATGTGGCAGTGTTTCAGGGCACAGTTCAAAGTTAGGTTCATAACTCGTTGCGTGACATGTACATTGATTTTGTTTGTAGAAGGCGGGACGGATGGCGCTCTACAAACACGTCAATGTATCTTGTGCTCGCTCGCTGCCAAAGGTTGCTCAGCAACCATAGCAACAACATTGACAATCATTGACAACGATATCATTGAAACTCGTAAACAATACATAGTAAAAAAATAAGTAATTTAATAATTATTTACTCACAAGAAAATAGTAAAAGCTGAAAATGAAGTCAATAGTGAACACGATTCTGTTCGATGTGTCGAAGAACAACTCCTTCAAGATCAATGAGAACTACAAGATGCTTCATCGCAAGCTGAAGAGCACTTGGAAAGTGATGATGTGAGTCCTCAAACGATTTGTCTAACCGCGAAATTAAAATGTCTCTCGCACTGAGCGTTAAATTATCTGAATACATCATGTATAAACTATGATGCTTTTTTATAAACTGACTCGCGTGGCCCAGTACACGAAGGGCGTGTCTGTTGTCAAAACAAATATCCATCGAGGTTATAATATATGTCATATCATATCGTGATATCACAATCGAAGTTCAGTAACTTTATTTATTATAACTAGGTGAGTTGAGTACTCACAATTTTTTGTACGGACAATACAATACAATACAAATTTTTAAAACTCATTTTAGAGCTAATTATAATTCTACTTTCATACAAACAACTGATGTTTGCTATGGCAGTATTCGTCCTAAAAGTTGTTTGGAAGAGATCGCTGCAAACAATTTTCAAAATTTGTTTTATTTTTAACCCGTTCCTTTTTGTATGGAATAGTGAATGCACTGCATTAGGTTACTTATTATTAACAAAAGCAGCTCCCTCGTGTTTCGCACTATTAAGTCTTCTGCTAGACAGCAAAATTTTAAACTTAATAGTGCGAAACACGAAAAGATTAATAGACATTAATCTTTTTTTTACTATGACTTTGCTTCCAGTAACCGCGAAGAGCTGTCCCCGAACATACTCCAAGACGTGAAGATCCTAGTGATACCAGGGCCGCATAACGTGTTCACAGATGACGAGCTGGCTTGCATGAAGAGTATGGTCGAGAGAGGAGACTCAGTGCTGGTGGCCATGACTGATGGAGGCGAGGAGAGGATGAACACCAACATCAACTTCTTCTTGGAGGAGTATGGAGTTGTGGTAAATAATGGTGAGTCTTAATTCGGGCAGGATAGAGAGGAAAGACAATATCACTATCGCTCTATCAAACAATTACTTACTTGTAATGCAATACAAATAAGACTTGAATAAGACTTGTTAGTATTCCAAATGCCCAAAACGCAAAATGATACATTTGCTTAATTTCGTAACGTTTGATGTAGAGGACTCGTAGACTATTGCTACGCATGCTACGCCGTAGTAATAGTCTATAACTTATTGTAGGTAAATTCGCATCACAATATAATAGTTTGTTTCATGTTATCACTATTACTTTTTTATGTATATCCGGTGTCAATAAAGAATATTTGTATTGTTATTAAACACACGAGCAAGATCATACACATATTTTTGAATAACCTTTGTTTATTGTTTAAGGACAAAACTTTACAATGGTGTCGATTCCCGCAGCGAAACTAAATTTAAATTTTATCTTACTCTTGTCACTTTCTGACCCACGATGATGAAAAAGGACAGGAGATTGTCAACCATTGTGAGCGCCAAATTTTATAGCGCAAATGTCAAGTTTTGACGTGTGCAATGTAATTTTAAACAGCTTGTTTTAGATCCTGCTTCTTCTTCAAATTCGACAATAAATTTTGTTTGTGAGTTGTGACATAAAATTTTACGTTCAAAAGAGCCGACAATCTCCCGTCCTTTTTCATGGTCGTGGGTCAGAAAATGACAAGACTAATATAGAATTTAAATTTAGTTTCGCTGCGGGAATTGACACCAATGTGTTATTAAAATAAAAGAAAACCTCTCTGGTAGTACAGTCCGGGAAAAAAACCTTGAAAAAGGACAATCAGGTAGTAACGAAAAGGTGTTAAAAATTGTTCAGTAAATAAAATGTTTAGCTTCAGCTGATTAGTTTGTATGGTTTTTTTTACTATTCTTTCATACAATCTAAGGGGTACGAGTCTTCTGTTCCTCCGCAAGTCCGCGCCCGCTATATTACCACTCTCTGGTAGAAATTGCGATTAGTCCATTAAAAAAAAAACATAATTATACAAACTGATCTCTATGACACATAAAGTTGTTTTTTTTTTGAAGTTTTATGGTCCGGTTACTAAGATTTATAGACCAAATCTTTTTTTGTTACACAACACTTTAACAAAAGTTGTTCAGTTTCGTGGGAAGAGCTATCACACGAGGGATTGTGCGTTTTATTGATAACATATAGAATAATCAATATAAAATAATCAACTTTACAACCCACCACTATATGATGATGGACGCAGACATAAAGCAAGTTTTCTTGATTCGTTAGATTGCGTAGTACGAGCCAAGTACCACAAGTTCTATCATCCAAAAGAGTGCCACATCTCAAACGGTATTCTAAACAGAGCTGTCATGAAATACATTATGAAGATGCCTAACTACTCCAGCGAGTCAGATGATTACATGTGAGTACTTAGATATACGAGTATTATCATGTGTTTATTATGTTAGAGAAAAGATATCTTTCTTAGTTGTTTATTAAAAGTTCTATATTCAGAGTCTCAGACATAGATCAATCTGACGACCTTTGGAATTTGTCAGGATTTTATTGTACAGAGATAGATCGTATCAACATCGTATCTTGCATCTGCGTTCTGCGTAAAGACACGGGTTCAATCCCTGTCCCATTTAATTTGAATCTTTCGAGTCATCCCGATTCGAGGAATCCTTGTAGGGATAGTGTAATGCGTCACCCTTCTTCTTTTTAACATACAAATTGTAACGTCGCTGACCAACCTTGCAAACTCTGGTGCCGTCGGTCGCTGGTATTATCTACGGAAGTTGTCATTATACTAGCCATGTCAGCTCTCAATAAGAGTGGTTTCCACCGCTCTTACTTTTGATTCTATCCCTGGCCCATGTTAACAGGGAAGACCCGGCCACTCCTAACTTCGTGTACCCGTACGGAGCCACGCTCACAGTAAAGAAGCCAGCGGCCGCCATCTTGTCCAGCAGTGACGTCTGCTACCCCGTGAAGAGGCCGATAGCAGCCTTGTACACCTCGGAAAAAAGTGGAGGTACAAGTGTATCTAAAACTAAATAACGCTTATTTCAAATCAAATACAGTTCTCCATAAACTATTGAATTTTGTATTGAAATTTAAAACCATTTTTATATGTCCTATTTGTAAGCTGTGACAATTTTCATTAAATAGATAAAAAAATAAAAAACGAGCAGGTCTAAATTTAGGCTGTTGATGGGGATAGAGCCTAGCTGCTTCTCCGCTGATGCTTTTCGTTAAGGCATAAACATAAATAAAATAAAAATAGCCTTTATTACGACTTTAAATCTTAACTTACATATTATTTAATATACTCACCGGCACATCTAACCACCCACCCTTGTATTTCGAGTTAATTTTAAACTACGCTTATTGTTATACATTACAATAGATTTATTGATAATTTTACGATAAATTAAACACACTTAAATAAACGTTACATTAACTACTTTTTAACTAACATCAGCTGTAACTAATAGAGTTATAAAGAATCACGAATATTCCCTGAAATGAAGGGTGGGCGGTTAGATGTGCCGGTGAGTATATTATAATCTAGTTTTTATCGTCTTGCCTTCTGACCTCCTCCATTTCCTGCCACACACTCCTGTCCAGAGCCTTTCTTTTCCATAATACACCTGCATATTTTTGTATGTCTGTAACTGAACATCTGATCTCTATAATAATCAAAATTGGCCATTGATCGTCTAGTAGCAGATCCATACTACATTGTGAGAGTAACCCAAACTCTTTTAGAAATTTACAATGTGATCGTCTTTATATTATGTTTTCTAACTGTGGAATTAAACAAAGAGTCGCCTACTCAACTTCTATGTTATTCCTATATAATGATTCGCCCTAACACAGGAGTACCAGTTGCCAGCCGGCAAGCAGCCTACTCCTGATTACCCATGCTCGCTTGACTGAAAGAATAGTCACCAGGAAATCCCAGCGACTTTATTAAGCAATACTAACTTCGTATTCTGAAAAGAACTTCGAAGTTTATTGCTTTTGCAATAAGAGCCTAGATTCCTGAAATGGATCACAGGGATTATTACATGATATATGTAATTTAAAAGGTATAAAAAGGTGGCTCCAGGACTGCCATAGCGAGTCCTTAGAGCCGGCGACGGGTGTGTCGTCTGTAATTCTGAATAGAACTTCAAGTTCTTAGAGGAACTTTCGTTGAATGGCATTTCCTCAACAGAATGATCAATAACCAAGTTTTTCTAATGATACTACCCGGAGACGACCATCCTAGCCCTACACACCAGGACACCCTTTTCCTTAAGCTATGCCAACCAGAGATGATACCCAGGTATTTACCCGATCGAGGGTAAATACCCGGGTAGGTGCGGGTAAATACCCATATCTACCCAAATCGGTGGGTAGATTGGGGTATTTTCAAAATACATGTTCTTTTTTATTATTTTACTAAATTTTGATTGTTAGGCTATATTTAATTTTAAAATTTGCATCGTATTCTGTATTTTCACATTTTAAAAACTTGAATTATACACTATATTTTCACTTATTGTTCGTATCTTTTGGCTTGGGGTACAAGTGGCCCTAAAAATAACAGGGCCGCGGGCCAGTTATCCATTGATAATGTTTGTAAGGGGTGAACCGTGCCGAATCGAGTGGGCCAGTTTCCAAAGTAAATACAAAAATCCAAGGCAGCCAACTATTTTGTTTATAAACTGATTTCGGTAAAACTTGGTTTGACTTTTTGGCATTAAAACAACAACGCAATGTTGAAAATGCCAAAAAAACCAAGACAGTGGCTAACTTTTTCGTTTTTGAACCGATTTCAGTGAAACTTGGTTTGACGAACTTTTTTGGCATAAAAACAAAGTCAAAGTCAAAGTCAATTTTTTTTATTCGAATTAAGATTTTTACAAACAACAATGCAATGTTAAAATTGAATTGCCTCAAGTGGAAATTTATGGGAATATTGCCGAGAAAATAATTACAATCTCAAAATAATTCTTTTTTGCACAACAGAAGATTCTACTTTATAAGTAGCTTTAATATTTTTATGCATAAGTTAATAAAAAACGAAAATTGCCAAAATTGCCGGCATATTTGGCAGTTATTTTTCCAAATTTGCCGGCAAGTAAGCCGGCATATGTGGTGTTAGTTTTAATTCAAACATTTTATAGCTTTGTTATTTATTTAACTAAGTGTGGGGTCTTTTGCTACTATTGGGGGTGATACTTTTCTTAAGGTACGTTTAAAGGTGTACTAAATTATTGTTTTATAAATTGCTCTTATATTCCAATGCTAAACAATATTCAAATCACATTAATATTATAAATGTGAAAATATATTTGGATGTTTGTTCCGCCTTCACGCTTAGTAAAGCATTCAACAGATTTGGATGAAATTTAGAATGTAGATAGTTTGTATTAACCGATTTCGTTTAAACTTAATTTAAGACAGTATTTGAAAAGAAAACAACGCAATGTTAAAATTGACCTAAAACCAAGATGGCGACCAACTTTTTTGTTTATGGACCGATGACGGTGAAACTTAGTTTGACATACTAATTTGGCATAAAAACAACAACACAATGTTAAAATTTTCAAAAATTCAAGATGGCGGCAATCTTTTGTGTTTATGGACCGATTTAAGTGAATCTTGGTTTGATATACTGTTTTGGTATAAAAACAACAACGCAATGTGTTATATAAAGCTTACAAAAATTCAAGATGGCGACCAACTTTTGTGTTTATGGACCGATTTCGGAGAAACTTGGTTTGACATACTGTTTTAGCATGAAAAAAACAATGCAATGTTAAAGCTTATAAAAAATTCAAGATGGCGGCCAACTTTTCAACTGTTGTTTTCATGCCAAAACAGTATGACAAACTAAATTTCACAGAAATAGGTCTATATCTTGGTTTTATATCTTGGTTTTCTGACAAATTTAACATTGCGTTGTTGTTGTTTTTATGCCATAACATCAAGTTTAAACGAAATCGGTTCATAAACAAAAAATTTAGCCGCCATCTCGGATTTTTGTTATTTAAAACATTGTCAAGTTGCAACAAAATCGGTCCTATTATTTTATTTTATAGTTTACATTTGTCACCAACCCCTACTCTTCCCGTGGGTGTCGTAAGAGGCGACTTAGGGACTACACATTGAACAGGGAACGGGCAGCAGCGCTCTCTGATACAGTAATCTTTTAATCTGCGATCTCCAACCCGCCTGTCAAGCGTGGAGATTATGGCAAAACCCTCCACTTAAGTGGAGGAGGCTCATAGTCCAGCAGTGGACTGTAACGGGCCGTTGATGTTGATGTTATTGTTTTAATGAAATAAACAGAGCCGCTATCAGAAGACATGTCAACTTGACGCTATCTCGTTCTCACTTCTCAATACCGCAGTTGCAAGAACTGAGACGGCACATTAATAACGTCAAGGTGCAGTGATACGCAATAGTTTTCAAGTTTCGTTAGACAAGCTTCGGAGACTGAAGAACTTTTTAGCCCTCTTGAGCCTGTGGTCATTTTTGGTCCTCGGAGAACTAAATTTTGCGCAGAGTTTTAAAACCTGCGCGCCGTATAAGAGAGCTAAATAAAAGACCATGGTCCTTTGGAACACTACCTCCAAGCCATCTCATTTATGCAAAACTACCTGAACATAATGTTTTGCTAGCAATCATTTTAAATAGGAAGGTTTTACTAATATAACGCAAATAACGATAAACAACAAACATAAATAACCCGATTAAACTAAAAAAAACTAACAGACCAAACAAAGACAATACATAAAAATATAGAATTTCTGTTGATTAATTGATATTTTACTATGCCCTACCTAATTAATTTCACTCTATTTTGAGGTAAGCAAATTTAAGTGTAATCAAAAATTGTTGTATGTTTGTAAAATATTTGTATTTGTATTTGTATTTGTTTGCAACAATTAAGAACAGATTCAAAATACCCCGCAATTTGGATATTTACCCAATCTACTTACCCGGGTAAATACCTAAACACCCGGTATTTACCCGGTAGGGTACAATCGGTATGTACCCACCGCCCTCTCTAATGCCAACTGTATTGAAAAATACGGTTACATAACCCCTCTGTGTCTTCCAATATACAGTCCGACAAGGGATCTAGTAATATCCAGCACTGACGAGGGGACTAGTTCTAGCTCCCTCAGCTGGATGATTACTAAGACCTTAGAACCCAAGCAAGGCAGCAGACTAGAAGCAAAGACCCGAAATGCACACACTATACAGCAAACCAGCCATCAAAGTATCTACGTGACGAGTGAGAATAAACGCTCCCCCAACGCGCTCTCTGTGAGTCACTTCTCACTCTGTCCTTCAGAATGCTCCTGTCCTCCCCTCACCACAGAGGTGTAGGAAAAAGGTTAAAATACTAGACAACCCCGAAGGGTTGTCTACAGCGGACCCTAGTCCCACCGGTGCGCCTGAAGCGATGGAAAGAGACCGAAGTCCCATCGTTGCAAGCCTAAGCTTCTCGTTGTAAGCCGAAGCTAGTGGACGACGTCCAATCGATACTAGCCAAAGCGTTTCCGATACGGCTGAGCCGTTATAGTAACCTTTTGGGAGGCTAATCCCGTCTTCCACCGAAGTGTCCGATGTATTGCGTTCAAGTGTGTGTTTTTAGGATAGTCCACACGTGAGCCAGCGCCCATGATGGTAAATCATCTTCCAACGAGTAAGCTCGAAGGGATGACCTCACAGCTGTTACTGACTGTGGGTCTCATAACTGGATTGCTCCTGCATACTGGATCTTCGTCTATCTGAACGGTACTGCCAGGGCAGATCTGCTCCAACTTCATATCTCCATATCTCCGCCGCGTGTCTCCGTGCCTGAGACCGTATATGAATCTAAAGACTCATTTCAGCTATTGCTCTGAATATAGCTTTACAGCCATCATCAACGCCCGTACGTACAGTCCACTGCTGGACTATGAGCCTCCTCCCCTTGCAGCCATATGTGTCAATATTACATCGCACTGTTGATTCGGTAATAAATCATACATGATGATATTAGCCAGAGCAGTCCACGTCCAGTTTCTCGTTCTCAATTAATAAACTCGTTCCAGTATGCCTCTTCATAGACTTATGTCTTGAAGGAAGCCACTATGTCCTCCGCTACCTCTATCAGGGATAATACTTGAAAGACTATCGTCGACACTAATCAGTCTGAGGTCCACCGCGCATGGACGTGGACAAGTCCCCATCCACGACGATGTATTCAAGTCGCTGTATGCGTCTCGGCCAATCAGCGGTTCAGAGCTAGACATGCGTGGTAGCGGCATTCATAGCAGCCCAATGGTTACTCCACATCTTCATAGGTCAGATACGGAAATCTCTCCACAGACTTGCGTCTTGAAGGTAGCCACTAAGATATTGTTAACTCCACTATCGGGGGTAAACTTAGTGTACTTATCACGCCTAGGATGCGACCCATACACCAGCTCAGAGCTAAACATGCAGTGTCAACAATATCATAGCAGCTATAGTTATACCTCATCTTCATGCGTCAGATAAGGGTCCTCTATTAGATGGTCAAATATAGTGCATTATGTGATCAGTTTGATCCAGCGGCTGTGTCCGCTTTCATTAGGTCATCTAGGAGCGTCAACCCTATGATTCCCTTGATTTTCATTTTTGACCATCTCGGATGGGATATGTCATCCATAGAGGAATAATTAACCGTTCCCATATCAATCAGACAGCACGCCAGTCTTCAGGGACCGAAATCCCGTCGAAAGGTAGTGAGAGGCTGTGCAGCGCCTGCGACTTTAGGTTCGGCAATTATTTCACTTGGTTTTCCAAGTGTAGACTCCTACTAGTCTATTTTTGTACTTTGACAATAATGTCAATTTTCATGAACTTAACGTTCCGCCAGCCATCTATTCCTAGACGGCCGACTGCCTCCCACCATGTATATTCGCGACACGCATCGACGGTACGCGCTAGGTCAACAAGACTTTTTCCTAAAATTTGTTCGATATTTCTGAAACTCACAATGCAAACGTATCTCAGTCTCTGCACCCCAAGTATGCATTTAGTTTTGAATTATCTCTTTTAGTTTCTGAGTTGATAATTTTAGAAATATCAAAAACGTCCAAGACAGGAACGTATTAAAATTAAAAACATTCATTACAAGAACGTATTAAAATTATAAAAATTCATTACAAAAACGTATTAAAAAAATTTAAATTCTCCTAATTCGTCTCAAATCTTTTATTATAACTTTCTCTATGTCATACAACAGACACACGTTGTTCTACATAGTTTTACTTTACATTAGGGTCGTGGAGTTACATGTCGTCATGTCACCTTTTAATTTGCCTTCATCTTTTTCGTTTCCCATCTCTGGGGTACCATTCTGTAATGATTCTCGACCACTTCTCCACTTTGTTTCTTATCATGTGGCCACTCCATTTCCTAAATGGGTCTTTTTATCGTTATTGTTATATCCATTACCTTAGTTTCACTTCTTATTTTTGTTAGCCTTACTTTGTCTCTCTTTTTAAGGCGAGGCGAGAGGTGAGGCATGGACATAGACAACTTTTATTTGACATTAAACACAAACAAGGGAAACAAAACATTTTATGCTGGTATTTTGCAGTATCCTTCAGGGTTCTCTTGCCCGCTTTACTAGGGGACTTTAACATATCCGTTGTTTCCATTAAACCTAAAGAATTCTCTTGAAATCTCATAGTTTTAGTTCTCATCTCCTAGGTAAACTCTTCGTGATCGGCTCGGGGCATTTCTTCGCCGACCAGTACCTGGAGGGCGAGTGCAATGACCTCATCAGGGAGATGGTCTTCAACTACCTCGGCGGTGCCACGGAGCTGCATCTCAACCCAGTGGATGTGGAGGATCCAGACGTACGTCTTTTCTGAAGGTTTTAATGAATATCATTCAGACCAGTTGCAAACCTCTATTACTATTCATCATCATCAACAGCTAATATACGTTCCCACTGAGGGACTCGAGCCTACCCTGATTTAAGCTATTACGCCTTAGCCGACCACACTGGCCCAGTGCGGGTTGGTCGGCTTCACACACAACCTTTGAATTTCTTCGCAGGAGTATGCAGGTTTCATTACGATGTTTTCCTTCACCGTAAGATTTTTAAAATTAAATATTTCTACATTTTTAATCGGGCACTTACATTATATCTTAACGCAGGACCGTTCACTTTGGAAACCTATGGGGATAGCCAATGTTCAGCAGTGGACGTCTTCCGGCTGAGATGATGATGATGATGATGATGACTTTTATCTTAAGAAACCAGGAATATTCAGGTTATTTTGCTTGGAACTTGTGAAAGTTGATAGAATATAATTAGGTGATTACAAATGACTGAATAACTAACAATGCATTGAAAGAGAATCATCATCCGAAAGTCGTTTAGTGATTGGACGTCTTTACTTTCAAGGATCTCTCCTGACCACTGACAAAGACCGGTCCTGCGCTGCTTACATTCATTGGTCAATCTTTATTCGTTTTTGGATTACAAAAATAATTTATGGATTTGTCTAGTTTGGCACGTTCACTAACATGTGTGCGTTCTGCGGAGAAGAGCCTGCCGAAGAAACTCCACTGGCATTGCACCTTTTGCGTTTGTTTCTCAATAGATGTTAAAAATGTTTAGTTTGCTTATATACCTTTACCCATTCCCAGCTGAAGCTTACATATCTTATACCAGGTGAACGAGTACAGGACCCTGGGTGATATGATGTGGCTGAGCACAGTTCCTCTCCCTGAGCCGGCCACCGCGCCTCCCCCACGTCTCACACCTCTACACCCGCACGCTCTCTTCACCTGGAGACTGTTCTCGCTCAACCTGGCCCAACGTGAGTACTACTGTTAAGCAAGAGTGTCGCACTGGCAGTTTGGATTTGCATAAGCAAAAGGTTCTAAAGTTCAAGGAAGGAAGGAAGTTAACGTCAGCAAGCGGACAGTCGCAAAACATTTTAGCTTAAACATTACTACATGGCTTCGGCAGAAATAATATTGAGCTGAACTCGCTTAACAAGTCCGCTTTTTTTTTCTTCTCCTTCTGACTTATTTGATATTTGCTGTGTTGCAGTTCCAGATGTACTAGGATTGTACGATGCATTGGGAGTCAAGCATGAACCTTTACGGTTAATCGCTCCACAGTTCGAAACTCCTTTTCCACCATTGAAGTTAGCAGTAAGTTACCGTTTTTTTGTTTTATTTTATTTGTTGGTTCTTCTAAAACTCAAACCATCAATATGTGATTTAGGTACATCTTCAGTTATTTTTTTCTCTAACTTCTCTTGCTCTACAAAGATCGACGACAAAATTGGACGATCAAATATTTCTTTGTTTCTTTTTTTTTTGCTTTCTATTAAATACCGCCACCATAAAATTGTCGTTAAAACTGAGTCACTAACCAGTGATTTTTCCAGGTGTTCCCTCCTACGTTCCGGGAGCCTCCTCCACCCCCGCTGGAGCTGTTCGACCTGGACGAGGCGTTCAGCTCGGAGCGCTCCCAGCTGGCCAGGCTCACCAACAAGTGTCTGCAGCCGGTCGCAACTAGAATGGGACAAGGTTCGTCCCAGTTACCTTTATGTCTTTTCTCATATGGTTAAAATTGTCATGCCATGTGCTGTCCAGTTGATAGTTCAGTAACATTAACAACTGTTGTGTGTCGGTCATCGACCTTAAAACATCTTTTAAGTTTATTCTTCAGGTCGGTTAATTACCCAGAGAATCAAACATATGTCTCTGATTTGGCTTAATATAAAGTGTATATCATTTTACGACATCAGAAATATACATCTTGCTTAAAAAGTTTGGTTGTGTAGCTTTTTAGGTGCAAATTCTATTTCAGGGGACAGTCGTCAATTAGAAAACGAGCTGGAATACTTTGTCCGGGAATGCGGACGTGTTGTGAGGCTCTCCCGGGCTCTTCCTTCTGAAGACTCTCCCGTGGGGAAGGTCATACTGCACCAGCTCGCGGTGCAACTTGCCACTTACAAGAAGATAGCTCCTAGAGACTAATGTTGTCTTGGTACAGGACGATTTGACGGGTGTTTCGGAGAAGGTTCTGCACCGACTTGCGGTGCAATTTGCCACTTACAGGAAGATAACTCCTACTCATAGAGACTTAGACGCCTCTGTGAACTACGACGATAATTTGGATACTTATAGTAGATTAGATGTTAATATTGTGAGTGCGTGTAATCAAGAGACTACAATAATTATATGCAAGGAAGCGGCTACCAAAACTTGCATAAATCTACTAATAGTATGCTGTCCTAGTATCTTGATTGTTTTGTTTGTAAGTTAACTCATTTAGAATAAAAGACTGTAAAAGATAACATTAAAGTAGGCAAAGGTTTATATATTTAATACAATTAAGAAAATTGTACATAATTATGATGATGTCCATGAACTAATAAATGAATTTGGTTATGCAAATATCTATTTCATAAATGTACTCCAAACAGTATTTTAATAATCGACCTTTATGTAAAAGGTTAAATAAAAATAAGTATTTGAATTGAATTGAAAACTTATCGTCTAATTCACATTTACCATGAAAAATACATAAAATAAACATAAAACCAGCTTTTCGATTTATTTGAAACATAACTGTCGGTGTCGCTGCAATGAAGGCGTTGTTGGTTTTATTTTCTATAATCTTTGTGATAGAGAATTTTGTGATCGCTGATAATGAATTCTCTCCGTCGCCATTACTCAAAGATCTGTACCAAAAGAAAATCAAAAGTAATTTTATGAGTGGCCCTAAATTGGTAAATAAACGAATCTCAATGGTGAAGAAAATGAAATACGGAACAATCAACAAGGCTGAAATACGAACTAAAAAAACCCATGATGATGGTGAGTATACAGTATTTCCTTCACACCTAAAAAAGGAACCAGTTGATGTTCCTAGCAGCCCTTATTTTTCTGGTGATCCGCACAACGATGAACCAAAGCTAAGAGTAAAAAAGGTTCTACCTGATTTTTGGAATGTACATGATAGAAAGAAGAGGTCACCTGAAGAAGTAGTAAAAGATGACGCTAAAAAGGATAGTGAAGTGAAAGCAGTTAACGAGACAAAGGTAGAAGCTGATAAAGCAGAAACGCCTGTGACAACAAACGGTGCAGTTGCTGATAAAGCATCCACATCAATTGCGACAAGCAAGGACCCCAAAGATCTCAAGGATGAAAAAAAAGTAGAAGCAAAAGATGCTACGAAGAACGTCAAGCAAGTGCCTGCAACGGCTGCTAAAGCATCAAAAGCTAAAGTCCCCGGGAAGCTTAATCCGAAAAATCCAAGA
Organism: Carpatolechia fugitivella; assembly: GCA_951230895.1. Classification (NCBI taxonomy): domain Eukaryota; kingdom Metazoa; phylum Arthropoda; class Insecta; order Lepidoptera; family Gelechiidae; genus Carpatolechia; species Carpatolechia fugitivella. Next base: position 6,225,837 of record OX579665.1, read on the forward strand.
AAACCTGCGAGTCGAAATGTCAAATCTAAGAAGCCACCAGCTAAAAGAAGCCCCGCAATTAAAAAAACTAAATTAAAGAGAAAATCAAAACAACTAAAACGGGTGCGATCCAACTCAAAGAAATCGAATGCAGGCAAGCGTTCACATGCTAACAAGGCACCTGTAAAGCGCTCAAGACCTAACAAAAAGACCGCCAAGCGCTCACGACCCAACAACTCAAAAAGCAAGAAGGCGCCGACAAAGAAAGGCAAAGGTAAAAACTAATCATTGTAACATTGAGTAAAATAAATGACAAAAGTATATTTATTATAGTTTCATTTATCCCGTATTCCTAGAGATCGTGAGCAGGCGGTTGATAGCTGCACAGGACGCGATGATAGAGAACTACCCGTATGTGGTGTCGATTCAGAAGGATGGGGAGCATTGGTGTGCAGGAGCCCTCCTCAATCAGAGACTCGTGATCACCACTGCTAACTGTGTTTGGAAGTAAGTTACTTTTATACTAACTTCAATAAGTTTTATTGCCCTATTTTGTATGTTTTGATAAAGTTTTGTAATAAATTCTAATGTAGTAGCAGTTTACGAGGTCTGGCCGTAAGGTAGTTTACGAGGTGTTGATAGTAACGAGATTTTAAATTTTATTTTCAAACTAAGTATTAATATTTCCTATACATAGTTTGGTTATAAAAAATATATACAAAAGAGGAAATAAGACAGATAGAAATCACTTTACACACCGTGGGTAAAGGGTGGAGGGACTCGTCAAACTGATAGCTCATGATTGTGAATCAAATTCTACTGAAATACTCTGGTTACACCCTAAATTTCTATAATATTTTCTATATTTCAATTGAATAAATGGATGACTCTAGCTAGTAGTTTAAATAATACAACTTTAGGATTTATCAACCTTATATTCAGGATAGTAGGACCGATCCTGAACATAAGCGACGCGACGTATGTGAGCTGTTGGTTACAGATGAGTTCAATCACTAATGTACCGTACTTGCGAGTCACGTAACTTACTTTTGTATTAATTGTTGGAACAAATGTTGCCTGGAAGAAATTGCTACCTTAGCAATAAGGCCGCCCATCTGTAAAACTTAAACTGTATTTTTCTGTTTCCTGTGTGTAATATAATTATAATATATTCTATTTTATTATATTCTGTTGTTTGAAGACTGACTGGCTAATATCAATATCGGCATCAGGTCAAACCGCATGAGCCGCATGAAGATCCGAGCTGGGTCCCGGCATCTGGAACACGGGGGGCAGCTGGTGGAAATCGCAGAGGTCCTCAAGCATCCCGCCTGGAGCATCCGCAAGAATCCGGACTACGACGTCGCTTTGCTGCTTACCGACAGCTATGTCAAGTGAGGACCATCATGGCTGCTATTTATATTATTTTTGTTCCGCGTTCCTCCTAGTCACAAACCGGGTTAAATATCCTGTGTCAAATATCCAAACTGGAAGGAGGATTTAGGTCTCAGTTCTCTAGTTTGTCTTGATATCTTGCAATCTTTGAGAATACTAAATACTCAACCTTAGAGGATAACCCTAAAACACGTAGTCAAAACTTTTATGACAGGTTTGAGAGAAACATGTTGTGGTGGGATTAGGGCCGGAGGAATAACATGGTGAAGAGCGTCGGTGGTTTAGTGGTTCAGACCGCTGTCTTCCGTCCGGGAGACGCGGGTTCGATCCCCACCACGTATCAATGTGTTTTCGAATTTCGAATAAATTATGTACGTTTATTAGACGCTCTTATGGTGAAGGAAAACATCGTCACGAAACCTACCCTGCGAAGAAATTCAAACGTTATTTGTGAAGTCGACCAATCCGCACTGGGCCAACGTGATCGACTAAGGCTTAATCGCCCTAATTCAGGTAAAGCTCGAGCCCCTCGGTGGGGACCTATATGAGCTGTTGATGATGAATAGCATGGTTATAACCCCGGACTGTGCTTTGTATATTTACAAGAAAAGTACAAAAGATACGAGTCCTGTTTCTTTCGGCCGTTCTTCTCCACAGTGAGCATACACTAATAGTGAACGTGGCAACCAACCATGGTCAAGCTTTTCTTGTCCTTGTGTGTGTGCTCTAGTGGTACGGCGGGTAAATTCGATTGCCCCATTGTGCCCTTTTAGTTGTAATTTGCCCCGTGTTGTTGTGCCCCTAAAATGTGCCCGTTCTGAGGCACAGTCTGGGTGTTCAGCAGAACATTCGATTTTCTACTTGTTGGTTTTATCGGAGGGATTGAAAATCTAGGTAGTCTGTTTGTTAGGATAATTAAAGTACATGAACAGATTTATTCGTTGAACAGTATTTTTTATTTAAACTGACTAGTATTTAGTGAAGATCCCGTGTTATTTATTTCTAGATTCTCCCATACGTGCCATGCTGTAGATCTGCCGAATAGAGTAATGATGCCGATCTTTGACGACGCTTGGATTGTCAGCTGGGGAGCAGAAAGGGTTAGTAACATTGTACCAAGGAGCATATTTTTCGATACTGAGTGAGAGCATATTTTTTGAGTAAAAGGATATATCGGAAAAAAAATAAAACTTTGACTGTAGAGGTCAGAAAAAGTATTAAGTCAACCGAAAAAAATCGTCAAATTCTATTGCTATACCGTCCGAGGCTTTTTCACTTTATCACTAATTCCTTTTAGAGCGTGGTGGTGTTTACGTAAAGCAAGGTCTGACCCTTCAAGGAGTATCTTTCGATTATTTTTAATACACTTAAGAAGATAATAAGCATCGCATAGAAATGAAACATTTTTTTCCAACTGAGCTTATAGCGCATAGCACAAACTGTCACAAACTTTGAGTCAAACATTACTGCGTCCAATTCTTGCTATATTTATTACAATATTTTCTAATCTCTAATTCCTTTTACAGCGTGATGGTGTCTACATAAAGCAGGGTCTGACCCTCCAAGTGTACCACGCTCGTTTGCAGAATCATGATCAGTGCAACAACATCACCATGCGCTTTGGAGTGATGGTCACTGAGAACTTCATCTGCTTGGAGCAGATTGGGCGCCGCGCTCCCTGTACGGTAAGTTGCTATGTTTCATTTAATCCTGGTAATCTAAGATGCACCAAGCAACACAAAGATGGGTGTACCTATCTTCGTTTAGGTGTGTATATGCCAAATCATACTTAACCCAGAAATGTTTCCAGACGTGGTTTTAGTGTGTGTCCCTGAAGAGCCCACTAAAGTTCTGGTTATCTTTTCAGGGTTAGAAGCGTGGTTTCTTGTCTATGGCTATAGTTATCCTGGTATAGATTCAAGAATAGCGCTAAAAACTAAGACTTTCTCGCGTCATTATAAAAGCGCGCCGTACCTACTTACTTTTGCTACACCACCGTGGTGCGCGGGCGCTTTAGCGTAATGTCAGGATTTTTATTAGAAACCAGGATTTTCGTCAGGATTTTATAGATATACCATATGGCAACCCTAGGTATGAAGGAATTCAAAGAACTTTCTCGCAATGTTGCACCTCGCTTTTGGGGCCGTTGCAAAAGATACCTTATCATAAAAAGATACGACACAAAAAGTAATTCATGATTATTGTTTGGAATATAAAAATCTATCGTCTTGTCATATTATAGCACAGTCATAGTAACCAAATTATTGATGACAATTCCAGAGAGACACAGGGGCACCAGCGGTAAGCGATGGAATCCTGTGGGGTCTGGCTTCTTGGGGAATTCGAAAAATGTAAGTACCCAAAAAATTAATTACAATTTGGTTACAACACAACTCTGTCTGTATTTACCGCCATCTGTATGTAACGCCATACATTCTCTATATAGAAAAGTGTTTTAGAAAGAGATAGACATGAAATTTTTAAAAATCACTGTAAATTCGTTTAGTAAATTATTTTGATGAACGTTATCAGTCTAAAACAGGTACTTAAGTAGTATTGGACAACTAGGAAACCCTACACTTTGCGTGGCCCCACACGTGCTTGGCCGGTTATTTTGGCTTACGAGTATCGGTGTATTTGCAGCATTCTTTTTCTGCCCTAGGTGTGGAACGGAGCGTTTCCCAGCCATGTTCTCGTACATCGCGTCAGAGAGCAACATGGACTTCATTATCAACGGCACCAGGTACCTCATGTCCGAGGAACGACTCAGCCCCTTCCTCGACAGGTACCCCTTCCCTCGCACTCGCAATTACTCGAGTCGCATACTGTAGCGAGTACTCGGTAAAACGAAATACTGTTGTTGTAGCAAGTAATTAGACCACGAAACCATACCTTAGTTGTTTGTTTGAATACAAAGCCAATTTGCTACGATTATAATATACGGAGTTTAACTAAGTAACGTAAAATCTAGGTTGTTCAAAGAGTTTTTACCATTGATTTAGACAAATTGGTCTTGCACACAATCACCAACCACATAAAAAATATTTAAAAATCTTTGGACAAATATAGTTAAATTCATTCATGAGCACAGCTCAACCTAACAGTTGTTGCATAGCTGTTTTTTATCCAAATAAATATTTCGTAAGAATTTAAAGGTATTGTGTTATTTAGGGTCGTGTTGGAGTAAAAACTCCATTCAAAATAATACTAAAAATATGGATAATTTTTAAAAGAAAAATGTAATCTGCCAACGTAATTTGTACTGTATAATATGGTGTCAAGGGTTCCAAGACTGTATTTGAGTTTAATAAAGTAAATATAGTTATGTAATAAAATTTAAATTTTCCTATCTATATGTATTATGTAGTTATTTTATTTAAACTCGGTGTTCGTCCATACATTTTACTGATAGCAATAAAACTTATATAGGTTACCTTTTCAATAAAACACATTCAATTTATGTATATGAGCATATTTAATATTTTCTTTTTTCAAAATTGTAAAACTCACATTTTGAAATTGCAAAATTATAACTAAATTCTCATATCGTTAATAGTAACAATCGCCATTTTGTATTTTTCACCATTTTTGTAATTCCTCCCAAACTAATGCATAATAATAAATTGTAAACCATTTATACATCTCTAATAATAATATATTTTAAAGTCTAACAAATTCATTTTCTCAACGTTTTACCACCTTTTTCGTTTTTTTTTCGATACCTCCAACATCAACTTTCACATATTTCTAATCAACTTTTTTTATAATAATATTCTAAAGATACTTTTTACAATTTCTCCATTTACAATGACTTCTGCGTATCACACCGATTATGTCCTTTTTAAAAAAAATATTGGAATGACTTTCACGGAACCGAAAACTAACCTAGAACATAATCCTAACGATGACCTTGAACAACTAGATAAAGCAATAATCAATTCCACAAACATACACATTTCGATTAAAAAATCATATAATTTCTTTGGCAATTTTAGTGTTCAAAAGTGGATTTACAATTTTATTTTAAAACTTGCGTGATAGCTGTTATTCTATTGAGAAATACTGGCAAAGTGGAAAACTATTGTACAGTGGCAAGACTTTGATATCGTCAGTCGTTTTTATACAACTAAAGGGCAGATTACGTGAATAACTTTGACTGAAAACTGACCTTACACAGGTTCCTCGGTTTTCCTTAAACGTCTCTCGTTTTTTGGCGTCTATACCTTATGTTTTTCATAACATCTGGACGTCGTCTTTCTGCTGAGATTATGATGTTTGTTGTCTAAAATAATTCAGCTTCAAATTTATCAGGAGAGAATTATCTCAGTGACCTTTGGCGGCTCTATAATACTGACACCAGGAGGGTTTGCGAGGTCGTTTGTTGACCTTACAACCCTTACGATGAAAATGACATATTTTGCTTTCAAATTAAACAATTTTAAATAGTGAGCCACATTTAAAGATACAGGACGTTTCTTTTATTAGCTGCCTGAGTTGTGTACGTTAGCCGACACATGCGGCTGGACACTCGTATTACAAATGACGCAATCTCAAGGTAAAACTGTCCAGCCCTATGCGCTGGCTACTGCACCTCACAATAACCGAAGATATCAAAGCTGCAGAATGTGTAGCAACGGAATAAGCGTTATTTATTATTGAACTATTGTACTTTAAATGTCTTCTTAAAATCTTACTAACAAAGATGTGGGTGCGGATATTGAGATATTGAATACGACTGGCCAAAATACATTTAAAAAAACTACAACAATATTAATTAATAATTATAGTATTTCTGGTCTGGAGACCGGAAAACATTGAAGATACATCATACAAAGAATCGAACTGTATGTGGAACCTTATTTGTACACAAGCAGTAAATTCTAACATTATTAATAACCTACATAATAAGTACTTGGCCATATAAATCTATGGTAACGAATATATTATTACCCGAACATCAAACATTAGCGTACTGAGCAAAGCAACTATTGAACGTAACACTTAGATACTGGCATTATCTTAAAAATTATAATAAGTTTAACTTAAATTATGATGACGCCAATATGGAGACAGTAAGAAAATATCTTTTAAATAAAAAATGAGTTAAACTTGAAATATATTAATCATATTATAAACAGTACTACGGAACCACTAGTATAATACAAAACAAATAAATTCGTGCTTCTTACACCTAAAATGCCATAAGATCTAAATATTTAACTCTGTAACATATTTACTTTAATTTGTTAAGACGAACCACGTGTTCCTTACTTAGAAAACTTCCAATAAATAGTTTTATGACTCGGCCGCCTTTTCAAGCATATTCGATGAAATTTACAATCTAATAATTAAATTTTGCACCAAAATGGTCATTCTAGTTTGACACACTATAAGCCAATTACAGCCCGTGAATGTTAACCAATCGTGACCGTCGTAGATAACCACTCAATAATAATAATGCGACGGTTCTGATTGGTCAACACGACCAGTCACGCTAGAATGAAACCTAGGCAAGAAGTTAAATTTTTAAGTTAACCTAACGCTAAAATCTCCCTGATTTTTTTCTTAAATCTAGTTTTACACAAAATACTTTTGTACTCTTCCATCGAGTTTCAAATGGCAACACTTATGTGGCTTTTTACATTATGGCAGCTTTGTACGTTCGCCGAAATAGACATTATTGGACTTTAGTGCTTATAAGTTACTAAATTGGACAGTTACATCGAAGGATTTAGAAGTTTCAAAAATACAAATTGGCATAGAAGTTTTCAGACACGCAAATAAGCACCATACATGATAAAATTCAAGCAACCTACTTAAACATCATGTCATGAGGGAAATCGGTTCATCCACCCAGCCACATGCGGGCAAACAAAGGCCTATACGTACAATGATAATATTCCAAAAAAAAAACTCCTACTTTTAAGTGACTGGGGCACAGTAAAGGATGGATACACAAGAGAACATTTAAGATATATTTGTACATCAACTTGTTTCTAAATTAAGACTGTACTTTTATCAAAGTTATTGTTATTACAATTATCGTTCAATTTTCTTTCCAAAATTTTAAGCAACTCATAAAACCAACAGGCGCTTCAATACCCTTCGAGAGATACCAAATGATAGAGCAAACACATTAATTGGCTTTGTTATAATTTGCTCTTATGGTCATTTTACCCTCAAGATCTTGCCTTTATTCTATTATTTCGAAATTACGAATGCTTGTCCCTGCGCTAGCGCCTGCACAATACGTCGTCCAAACAAAAACAACCACATACTTAAACCGAAACACTTTTAGTGTCTGTCAAACCATAAAATTGTCCCAAAGTTACAACAGATTTAACTCATAAGACCCGTTTCGAGAACATTCACTTCGTCACAGATCAGCAAACCCAGTTTCTCTCTAGAAATATCCAAACTTGAAGCCGAACAGGTCTTGTAGAGATAATTTGGGTGAATCCTAGGGTTGATTTAGGAGCAGAGCTTCGAGCTCGTCAGCGGATCGGAGTAGGAAGGCGGCTGACTCGCGGTAGCCGGTGATCAGCTGTCGGACCGCGCCCACTTCAGCCCCCGACAACTTGTGGGTCAGCAGGGGAGTCTTTGACTGGGACGATGAAGTGGTCCCAGTCAGAGACGACACGGTGGACGTTGCGTGCAGAGAGCTTGAAGTCGGCGTACTCTTTAGCGATAAATCTGTGGGCGCTAAAATTAATATAATGATGATTAAAACAAAATAAAATACGGGTGTAATTTGGACATGAATGAATCTCAAACTTATCAACTGTGTGGTTTTGTTATGCTATGGGCAAGCACAACAAGAACGCTTTAAGATTTATGACTTTTAACAGGAATTATGAAGTAGAGTGAGGATTCAAGTTAGACCAGTCTATAGCTTCTAAGTAATAATATAAAAGATTGTCCCACCAAACCACTCACCGGAGAGGCTGCTCGGGAATGTGTGCGTCTGCGCCGCCATTGCAGAGAGCAATGCACTTTGGTAGGCTGCCATAGCGGCGTTGACTCCTGGAAGAAAAATTTCAATATTATAGCAAAGAAGAATAATGAGAAATGGATATAGGAATATTATTCTATTATGAAAATATGACAATATAATGAGAAAATGATGATGACGAAGGATGTTCCTGTCCTTACCAGTTGGAGGCAGAGCAGATAAAGTTGACAGAAGCGCGCTGCTTGAAAGAGCGGTAGCAGGATTTGCGCTGGTGCTGTAAAGATGATGTAAGGTTAAGAATCCATAATGTTGAAAAAATTAAGTATAGTTTTGAATTTCACTTTCAAGAAAAGTACACTTACTTTTGCCTGCCAAAAGATTGCGGTGTGCCAAATGTAGTCGGGAATGATGGTCTGAATAGTGGTGCTGGAGATGATGCAGGGCTGGAAAAAGAGAACATTAATAAAAAAATAGATATAATATGCTGGGACGCATCTCTCACACAAGACACAACCAATCCCAAACTAGGCAGATCGATATAATCGGACAATATACGTATACTCAAATCAAACACGAGAGCTCGTCACGTAATTTTTTTCTCTGGGTAGAATTTGAACCAGCGACCTTAAAAAGTGGTAAATTGCCGACAAAACAATTCTTCAGATGCAATAAAAATCAGATGCAAAGTTGATGATGATTGATCGTGATCTTCCAGCGTTCCATAATCAGCAACGTGCTTTTTATATTTATTTCTTATTCTTAATTTCTAGTGGTCTAATATATATAATGTTGCTGAAGATGTCATATTCGTATGTATAACCGTTATTATGAACATCTTACCTGGCTGTCTTGCTTCCAGCGTTGCCGTTGGCATTATCCAGCTTGAGATTGTTGTTATTAAGCAGTGAATTGTCCAGAGTGGGGCTTGCTGAAGGCCTGGTAGTGTCAGCAGCAGCCTTGCTGTGGCTTGCGGCGGCCAGGGTCGATGTGGTTGACGTGTTCGTAGCAGGAGTCGAAGCTGGGCTGCTGATAGCACCGCTGTACAAACTCAGGAATGATGAAGCAACTGCTGATGTTGCTGAAGTATCGATTGCCTGTAATATAATGTTGACCATGGTTACGTCACGTTTCGTATTTTCTTTCAAATACAAAATTATTATCTGCTCCGTGAGACATTTTCCCGCGGTAAAAAGAATTCTGGGTTTTCCAACCTACTAGAAAGTCAACTGTCAAGTCCAAACTGGAACCCATGGATCATGACAATATTTAAAGCGTTATCCTCAACATGTATTATTGAAAAAATAACAAAGTGCATAATACTCATACACTCATATTTTACCACACGGCTCCAATCACAGACATCACTATGGCAGAAGCCAACAAGCGCTATCTAGGCAGCTCCTCTGCAGACGGAATCATCAATGTATGGAAATGAGTTGTCAATTGTAGTATTACAACTCAATGATTACAATGAAAAAAGTAATGGATGGAATATGTGCTAATGGAGTTTATAAAACATATTTCATTTAATTACGGCTGACAAAATGAGTGATGGATGTTGTATGTTTGTTGCTTTGTAAGGCTACTTACCATCGGCGTGGCGACATTTGGCATGGGCTGGCTCACCGGGTCCAGGCCGAGCCTCATCCTCTTGGCGTTCAGGCTCTCGTTCTCGCAGGCCTGTGCAAGAATGTGTTCCGCTTGTACTGACGTCAGATGCGCGGGAGTTGGTCGCACCTGCATCCAAATCATACGCCATTTATGATTTGTATCTATCAGACCTGACTTTTATCATTGGATTTAAAATAGTCGCCGTGCGACGTAATTATTCGACTATCCCGTGTAATTTTGATGTCTCGGAAATGATAGGAAAGGTTGCGTAAATCAAGAATGGCAGAGATAATTTGCAGCCACTTGGAAAGACTAAATATAATTGATATCAACGATTTATACAAGACGTTACAAAAGACAGCGTGGGCCATGTTGAACGGAGCGGATGCTTACGAGACAGACGTCTCGGCGCGGCGGGGGCGAGACCACGTGCAGACTTCATTGAACAACTCCTAATTACCATGGACGTCTGTTCTGATTTCCCTACCTGACTACTTCATCGTATGACCTAGGTAGTATGTATTATATTTCTTACCAACAGTTGCAAAAGAAATGAGAAATTTACATTTAGATTGGTTTTATCTTTAGCTTGGAAATTCTCAGTATCAAATGCATATTCGAAAATGTTTTTTAAAAAAGGTCTTGGTTCATACACATTCGAAATTGGTATTTAATTAAGTTTGTCATTTGTCAGTACATACTTTTACGTAAGTAACATTCGAAAGTCTTCAATGTATTGTTTCATTGCACGTGGAAAATTAATTCAAAATATCTGATCGAACCCTCACCGCAGTGTCCCAAGCATTTCCAGTGCCTGCAGTATTCCCTCCGCTTCCAGTGGTGGGACCTTCTCCTCGGACCTTCTTATTCCTTCGACAACTCTTCAAGTACGTCCGGATCCTCTTGCGGGCGCGCTCAGCGAACTCCGGGAACTGCCTGGTGCAGGAGTCAATGATTGCCTGGATCTTCTCTTTAGGCTGCTTTGAGATAGGCACTATCCTATCTAGATTCTCGTCTACGAACAGGCGGACAAACATCTGCAAAAAATATATTTAAAAGCGTTAGTTATCATTTCTTTTGCCGAGTCTAAAGTCTTAAAACAACATTCGTTAAATTTGATCGTGTTTTTTTAACAATTTTTTTTCAACGACATGTCGACCAACCCGCACTGGGCCAGCGTGGTCGACTAAGGCCTTATTAACCTAATTCAGGGTAGGCTCGAGCCCCTCGGTGGGGCCGTATATGAGATGTTGATGATTGATGATAGATGTCTATGCCGTGTCAATAGACTTGGCAGTATTGTCTCTTACGTTGAAAGCCTTCAGTCGCTCCGGGTCATGATGCTGGGGATCAACTCTATCATCACTATCATCATCCGAAGCTCCTGCGTCGTCGTCATCCTTTGTCCGGTCTGATGACGATGTCTCGTCGTGAGTGGAAGCCGGTTCCACTCCTGGCGTTATGGAACCCACATGAATTGGGCTCTGAAAGTAATTTTTAATTAGTTAGTGTTTATAAAAAAAAAAGATGTGAAAATGATTAGTGCATTTTGCACTTATCTTTAGCTTCCATAGATTTTAACTTTTTATACATGATTATAAATTAAACTTTAAAAACTTAATAAGTAAATGATTTTTGTTCATCATCATCATCATCATTGTGTGGGTTGTAAGGTTGACAACCGACTTCAAGGGTAGGCTCAAGCCCCTCGGTGGGGATGATTGATGATTCTTGTTGGTGTTAGTAGTATCATTTACCTAATCTTTAAATAAAAATATGAAACGTTGCGCAACCTTAAAACTCACCGAGTGCCCTGTGTTCATGGGAGTCGGAGCTTTTGGGGGCTTACTGCCCAAACCTAAAGCACTATGATACGAGGCCCATAGATCCGCCATACTATCAGCACCACTCTCTGACACGTCGCCATTGTTACGACCTGCAAGTACCAGAAAATCAGAAGTTGAGAGAAGATGCAGTAGTATTGATCGAAACTGGAAAATATTCCAGGAATAGAGAACCAGTCTCGAAGCGTGTTTGCACCTTACTCTTGCCCGTCAGCGGAGCTTGCGCACGCGATATACTGTCGAGTATATTAGATGTATTTTTAATTCAAGAATAGATCGAAGTTGGACAAATTAGTTTTTTGTTTTATTTTAAGAAGCAAAGCAAACCCGTGAAAATACCAAAAAACAGACACTTTCCAAATTATTTTAGGTCAAAGGAATTCAAAAGTCCACTTTAATTCTTCCCTTTGACACAGGTATTTAGTTACCAAGGTGGCAGGAATTAATGAAGGTTCATGGAGCGGGGCCGGTGCATCTGCCTCTAAATGTCAACGCAGGGACGCAGGCAAGCCTCCCCTATAAATAATTTGAGGTACCTACAAATGTCTGCGCCTCTGGCACTACAGCTCTCTCTCTATATGGCTTCGGTATAAAAATAACTTCGCTGCAAAATTATGCAAGCCTAACGAACTCCTTGACAGAAACATGCATGATACACACACAGGCGACGTGACTATATTATACGTCTATTTTTTTTTTATTTCTTTTTATTCATGTAAGGTTAAAAATACAAAAATCTTGGCTATGTACTCCACTAAAGAAACTTAATGTAAGTTTATGCTTAGCGCAGCATCTCTCAAATAGACATATAATTACTTATAGCTAATGAACAATTATTCATATAATACAGCTTGATTACAATGCAATATAATGACGTTTTAATATTTTTTTATAAATATTAGGTTTAGGATTTTGAACTAAATTATTTAAACTTTGGAGTTATTACATTTTGTGGTACCGCTTCTCTAAAATTGACACTATATTTATAAGGTCATCATGGTCAAGGTCGTCATCATGTTAAGCATTATTTTGAAATCATAATTTTGTTGAAAACTTTCTGACTGCAGCAGATTAGGAATTATGGAGTACCAAATGAGAGAACTTTCAAATAATTAGATATTTACAAGTTTATTAGCAATGGCAGTAGAAGAAGTAAATATAAATAAAGCCAGTGCCTCCTAAGTCTATCACAATCGTGGCAAATCACTCACAAGCTAAACATGTTCTTAAAATCCAAAACTTCCACACATAAAAAATTTGTAAATTTACCTTGCGTTTGGCTGTGGTAATTCCATGCTAGCAACATCATTTTCAACTTCTCTGCATCTTTTGCGAAGCCCTGACCTGCACCAGATCACGGTCCCCAATTAATTTCAAATTTAGAACTTTAGAACACACAATTCTTTTGAAATAGCCAATCGGTAGTTAGTATTTTGTGCCCATGATTTAGGAATTTTAGGGCACATTAAATACCAACACGAGATGTTGATTTGATGCAAGTGGCCGTGTATTGTAACATACTCGTATACATAGAAAATTATTATTGCGTATTACTCACTAGAAAAATTGTCGTCATCGGTCATGTCTCCAGGGTCCGAAGTTAAATTATCCTGCAACAAAGAAAAATGAGATTAGGCAACTGAAAATATAAAGCTCGGTACGTATTGGGGAACTTTAAAAACAAAGTTTGTGAGACTATCTTAAAAAAACTACTTAAATCCACGTCATGATTTCTCTATTAATAGCTACGGATACTACAACAATCGAAAAAGTTTAAATAATTAAAAAATTAGCGAAACAGCCGCCTCCGCGGGTCATTGCTCCGGCTGCGGACACAAATCGATAGTGCTTCAAATGGACAACCGCTAAATATAGCCTGCTGCATGTACGTGCTAGCTCCCTGGTACCCGGATGGCATGCAGGCCAGTTATTAGGCTCGCAGCTGCTGCAAGTTTTTAATTTTTATCAGGCGTACATAAAAATATGAGTGTTGCTTTCTTTAGTGGCCTGACATCAGGAATGTTTATTCGTTTGAACGAAAAAGTTACACTGGCGGCGTTGACGCAGGCATAGTGCGGTAGTTCTTTCCGGAAAGGTTAGAATAAAAACAAGTAAATGGGTACCTATCTAATATAAAAACAAAAAACCTATTAAGGACAAAAATAATTTTAACAAAAAAATAGAATCCTCCTTCCTTAGATGATTATCTACGACTGAGATATGACTAAAAGAATAGACGAACAACGATGCAAATGCTACACCCCGTTGAGGAGTTTCCAAGTTTTGTCTGATATTCCACCATCAGATCTTAAAAAAAATATATGGGACCACCTCGAAGGTAAATTCTATCGAATGAAAAAAGAATTACCAAAATCGGTTCATGATTGGCGAAGATATCGAATACACCCATTTTTATGGCCAAATACAGTTTTTTTTAATAATCTCAGGACAGCGGTCACTAACACGAAGGTAGACATTAACTATTCTGGTCTCGTAAATACTAGGGTTTTATGACGTAGCGACATGTTTAATAAAACTCAGAGCGCCTGAAGGGTTATCGGTATCGAGTGACCGACTAACATTGTATGAATGGAGACGAAATCCCCTAATGGAATATATGCCGGACCGTCCACGAGTATGTTTATTGTTCACTCACACACAGCAACGCACACGTATGCAAATATTTGCCCGGGAGCGCTAAAATGGTACCGGCTGGCTAAATCCTGAAAAGCTTTCAGCCTAAAAATTGTTTGAGATTTAGTGACTCTGTTTACTAACGGTGGTGAAGGGGCGGGCTGAGCCCGGCTATTGGTTCTCTTTCATGTTTGGTAGTATGTGAATATTTTAGCCCTGAAAAAAGGATACATTATGTCCATCAATTAAAGACACTCTATTTATTTGTATTTTAATAGTAGTGTAGTAAGTGTTGTGAATTTATTATGTTGTGTGTCATCTCATTTCAGACTTTAATGTAACAAACAACAACAACTATGTGTCTTTAATGTGTATGTATGTATGTTCAGGATGATATACTATTTTTTTTTAGCGAAACTTTTGTAGAGACCTTTCGAAGCTCCGGGGTTCTGCGGAGCACGTTTACTATTATTTACTGCTAGCTATAGCTTGAAAAACAAAGTCTTCACTTATTGGTAATATGAAATGCTTCCTAAATTTCTACAAATCACCCCCAAAAACTAGGTATTTTAAAATACCATAAAATAAAGTCGGCAACATTTTATCGTCCTCCGGATTTACGAAGTTCACGACTTACGAAAACATGCAAAGATTTCGTCCAACAGGTGGTCGTTTGGTCGAGTCGAGTCGAGTCGGCGATACAAACACAACGTCATCAATCCACCCCGCGCCGAATGTAAGGCGAGTGAATCGGCTCCTCACTCCGACGTGTGGCGGGACGGTTGTGTGTTTATTGCTTTCGCTTGGAGTTTAGAGTAGTTTAGGTTAGGATTTAGATATGATTTTTTGTAGGTATCAAATAAGATTTTTTATGTGATTTAAACATTTGGTGGGGCTCATACTACGATACGATACGATAAACTGGAATATCTGGAAACAATTGAGTCCCTACTCATGGGGTTATATCAGCGGAGATCTCAGGAATAATTCGTCTAAAAGAGATAGTGTCAGATATGGGTCTTCCTCGTAGCTCAAGAATGATATCTGCTACTTTCGGGTGGTAAACTGAACTTCTGTTCTACAACTTCTCAAAAGTTGCAATTTTATTTTAATTTTCAAACGGTTTGAATCAATCAGCAGATTGTACGTGGGGCCAGAGTTTGTATGAAAGAAAAGACTATTTATTTAGTTTTTGGAAAAATTCTAGAATGAAAATTCTATTCTAGAAAGGTTTCACCTCGGGGTACGCGATATGTAGCAATTATTGCATTGTTGCAAAAATAAAATTTTATTGTTCTATATATTCTCTTAATTTTATGTGTCAAACACTGTAAAACTAAACTCTCCGTCTAAACTATCTAAACTAAAATAAATTGTTATTTTGTTACTCATAAAATTATATACAAAAAACGTTTAAGCATATAAAGATATGTGCAATACATTTCTTGCAAGTAAATGCATTCTAAAGTAAACATTGTTTGGGTAATGTGAAATTGTTTATACAGCAAGACATCGTTGTGTAGTCGTCGATTGTATGAAAATAGAGTCAACTGCATCAAAAAATCTGTTGAAATGTGAATTACGCGCATTCTTAAATATCATATTTCTTTTCGTGAACGTATTGTTTATTTGACCTAGATACAAACGTCTTTCAGTACTGTGTAGAATGCATTTTTTTTCTTGTCTTTTTCGATTAGCATTTTTTTGTTGTTGCATAGAGTGTATCGATCGACTCAATAAAAAAGTAATGAATGTCACCCTATTGAATTATTATAATTTAGGTTGTAATAGCTACATGCTATTTGAAGCTAAGTACCAGGTGCACATAGCCGTGGGGTGACGAGGCTGATATCGACCGTCTTAGGGCGGTGGGTAAGGACCGCATCTGCTATGCGGACACTAAATATCCGTTGACCCTTTGGCTATGTATGCTTGTCTAGTACCTATACGCTAAGACGCTTAGGTAGAAATTCACCTGCGAATAAATTATGGAGCTTACTTTGCATATTAAGTCAAGGAGCTCGTTTTAGGACTTGCATTCTTCAACAAGAGCAGACCGTGCCTATAATTTATTTCTCTTGTTAATTATGTGTTACAGTAATTTTGTGAACCTAACCAAGGGATAGTGAATAAACAATCCAAGCATAGAAACAAAACGTCAAACCTTTCGCAAATTTATCATTATCATCAACAGCTCATATACGTCCTCAGCGAGGGGCTCCAGCCTACCCTGATTTAGCGTGATTAGGCCTTAGTCGACCACGCTAGCCCAGTGTGGGTTGGTTGACTTCACAAACAACCTTTGAATTTCTTCGCAGGAGTGTGCAGGTTTCATCACGATGTTTTCCTTCACGCACCGTAAGAGCGTCGAATAAACGTACATATGAATACGAAATTTGAATTTGAGAGCATCGGTGGTCTAGTGGTTAAGGCCGCTGCCTCCCGTCCGAGAGACGCGGTTTCGATCCCCACCACTTACCAATGTGTTTTCTCAAATTACTAGCGTTAATTTGTTGAAAATGTTTTACGTGAACTTGCAACTGTCTTGTTTGCATGATCAATTTTCATTTATGTATCAAATCCGATCCGTTACATTACACCACTTGCGAAACTTCACGATTGTAAACATTATCACCCTTAACACAAAGCTCATTACAGCGTGAACATGATAATATGGTCACAAAGCTCTATCAATAGTTTTAGAAACTAATAAACGAAAATAGGCTTTGCTTTGATGTAATAAGGTTTTCAGTGCCTGAATGAGCGGGTTATTTACCTTTTGAATAGTACTGCAATTTTAGTTTCTGGTATTTCTTTTGATATTGCTTGTGTGAAAGTGCATAGTCAGCTTTTAGTTTTAAGCTGTCTAGAATTCAAACAATATGATCAAGAATTAAGATTGTTGTCATAACATACACGCTGGGCCAATGCTGGTTGGTCCACTTCACACAACCCTTGCTATTCCTTGCAGGTATATCAGTTTTTTTCTTCGAAGATATTATTAATTCGATATTTGAAACACACTGGGACGTTGCCAGCCAGCGTCCTTGTTTGTACACGGGTTCAAATCGCTAGCTTTTATACACACAATTATTTTCTGAGGTTATTTGAGTATTAATTACTCCCTACGACATAATCAAATCAATCATAACTGATTTGAAATTATGGACCCGTTTCGCGTATTATTTTTGGTACTCAAAATATAAGTCAAAGATAACGCAATGTGTATTATCATTATGATACCGTGAGAAAAAAAATACAAAGCAAGGTGTAATTAAATAGAATAATACTTTTACATTTTCCAGAGAATATACGGCCTTTTAACATTATAAAAACCGATCCTGTACCAAATTTTATAAATTATTGCAACAAATACGTAACAAAATAAAAAAAAAATTACGAAGTAAGCAATGTAACCCTCCCTTAGTCGTCACTACGAAAAGCGGTCTCATGTGCATTGCAATTAAGTTTGTTATTAATTACTCATCAAATGACAGATATGGTGCAGCGGGCATGCGGCGGCACGTAGCTGGGCATTTTGTCATCATAAAGGTCAATAGATGAATAAATTCAGCTTAACTTGTCATACGAAGGGGAAATTATTATTATGTAGGTAGTAGTTTAATGACGTAAATCTACATACCATCATCTTATAAAATTTGAAGAAATACGAAGACCAGCCTATCTTTGCTTACATAATATTAGTTTTGGTCACTTGTAGCAGTTGCAGCTCTAATCATATTTGAGGTTGCAAAGTTTGTCAAAGAGAATCTACATCTGTTTAAAAAAACTAGAGAGGTTTGTGCTGCGAACATAAGAAATCCAAATAAACTAGTAACTGGTGCAATTTGTAGAACATCCCGATTTAAGAAAAATTGTTACTTTATGTGTGTAGAAATTTATAATAGAATTCCGCAATATATTAAGGACCTAGATACGAAAATGTTTAAGCAAAAGTTATATGAATGGTTACAGAAATTTAACTTTTATTCTATAGGAGGAAGGAGGAGGAGGTCTAAGTTATATTATAAGTAATTTATGGCTACCTGGAATATGATTTATATTTGCATGTCATGATGTTGTAATGACTGAGTGGGAGAAACCTATTTTTTGTCAGCTATGTATAACCCCATTCACAGCAAATAAATTTATTTGATTTGATTTGACTAATCATTCCAGAAGCATGTGTGCCTGTCTTAGAAATAAAATTAATTACATTATTTTTATAACTTAACGAATCTATCAAGTTATAACGTTGTTATAGAATTAAATATACTACTCCCAACAGCTCATTAGGTCCCCACCGAGGGGCTTGAGCCTGCCTAGAAATTGGTCGATCAGGCCTTTTAGCCAATTAAGTATGTTATTTAAAATTGTCTCATATAATATATGCATCATATTATGATGTCGTAACAATGAACTCTTTGAAAAAGATAAATTAGATGCTTTTTGCAGGCATGTCCAACAAAACAATATCGCTGCATTTAGTACAACTCCGCTAAAATTCGGGTACATCACAATAAATCCCCATTATTCCGAATCAATCATTCCCGCTGCGCACAAAGGCAGGTACGTCGACACCCACACAGCGGCTGAATTGCGAAATAACCTAGTTTTCGATACAAAATAACTGCAAAATTTCGGGACCTACCCCCTGGTATGTACCGGCCATGTACTGATACATGGGCTATGTTATATACCCCCTCCCGCAACCCGCGTGCCGTGTAGAGCCCCCCCGCGAGTGATCACGGTGTGACACCACCCCGGTAGTATCGATACTCGATAGTAATGCGTTGTCGATAGAATGCAAGGTTTAGATTTAAGGTTATGAAAGGTCAAAAAGATGGATAAAATTTACATGTGTGTGCGTTGCTACAAAATGTCTGAATAATAGATACTAAATACTTGATCTATGTTAGAACTTACTAATTTGGCATAAATAAGGCCAAATTGCATACGTTACCTAATATGCACCAAAATTAAAATAATAATTTCTCAGTAATAAACAAGAACTTAGCTTTAACGTGAAGAATTAGCTAACGAATCGTAAATGAACATGCCTTGTAAATAACAAAATGTATAATTGAAGTGAAGAGTACATACATTTAATCTGAATTCTAATCATTTGTCCATTCCTGAATCTAGATAAACCGATGTTCGCTAAATACCTCTATCGATAACCCGCAATCATCGACACGGTTACGTACCAGCAATCAGGTGGCAGTCAGCGTATAATCATTAAATACCCACGCGAGGGGCGCGATGACGCCGCCGGTGGCGCCACCCCGCGCCTCCACCCAACCCCAATTATGAAAATACCAACAAAATACATTTAAATTTCGAACGCTCTCTCCCGAGTCCATCTATTTATCGATATCATTTTATAATAAGCCACATCGCATCCTTATTATGAAGTTTCAGCGTTTATAAACTCGAAGAAAAGATCCGAGCTTATTCAATGACCTGATGTTAAATTAACTGACAGTGCAAAGAAATGGGGTGCGCTTTTTTCAATAGTTTTCAAAAATAAAATGGTGCCGTAAAGACCTGTTTAATAATATTGTTTTGTTAAATGGCTACTGAAAATATAAAGCATAGGAAGGGCGAATTTTTTACTGTTTAATGCGTAGCCAAAAGATTTTCTTAAAATAAATAGGTACAGTACCTACTTAACTAGAACAATGTTTTAAACAGCACGATTAAACTTTCGCACAGTAATTTTTCGAGCTTCAAGATTGCGAGCCAAAAAGCGCGTTTAGCTGGCGCACGCTACAATGGAGCTCGACTTTTTCCGTGCGCCATTTTTAGAACTTTTTGCCCGTCTTTGCCAGGAGCACAGCGCCGCGTTAGAAGTGGAAGTCTTCTCGATCTTTCAACATAAACGGCTTCCTTCAGCGCTCTGCTGGCTGTGTAGTTTGCCGGCTTGCGCCCCAGTATTTTTAAAGCGGACAGCGCCCCCCCGAGGCACTCGCGGGCCCCCTGCCTCCCTACACCCACACAGAGTAATACCATAACGGGTGCAAGCTATGACGAGATTATCTACGTACACGCATACCCACTATAGCACAGTTGGTTATGTACTCGGAGTACATAGGTACATAAGCGATGACTTCGTACATAAACGGCATTGATTTACCGGGGCGGACGCGACCCGTCATCAGTGTACAATGACGATTACGCTCGCACTAGCAGTAAGCAAAAATAACTATGTTCAGCGTCACCAAAGACGCATCTTGCTCACAAAGAACAGAACAAACTTAGCAAAACAGCCAACAGGATGTTTCAAACTTTGAAAAAACATGTACAATTTTATATTTTTCCGTCACTATCTTTTTTAAATAGTTCTAACACAATAAGTGGCCGTTCGGGGAAATGACCGTTTATAGTATGGCCTTAGGTGACCGGATTCTATTCGAGAACAGACTTTGGGGTTTTTTCACTAAGCATTTTACTTTGTTTTTATCATGACGACTTTTTTGGCAGAATTTAATCTGCTAAAAGGGATCTGGTCAAAAAGCATTCGTGAACCCTGTAGACACCAAATTGTTGAAAAGATAAAAATCTGTTCTAAATTGCTAAATAGCAGAAACCATTAAATTAAAACAATCACGATACTTAAGGTAGTTGTAAAATACTTTATTTTGTATTAATTCACTATATTTGATCTAAAAATTAATTGAAATAAAATACAGTTGCAGTTTACACCTACTTATATGTTGATGTTTTTGAAACCTGAGAACCGCAAGGAACCCGACGTAAATTCTGTATTTCTGAAACTTGAGGACGCCTAATAATGTGCGCAGGATTTTACAATACGCCGCAAGCCCTTGTCTGAATGTTGAAACGTCAGGGTCGCAAATCTAGGAGGCTCCACTCCGCACCGAGATTGAAAAGGGTTTCTTCAAGCTGGGATAAGAATGTTTCCCTTTGAAAGTCTGTTTTACGCCATTTTGAGCGACAACTTGAAAAAAAGAAGCTTTTACAAAATATCAGAGATTTTTTGTAGCTACGATCCTTCCTAGCTCTATGATCTTAACCTGGAACCTGACCTGCGAAGTAATTCATAGGTGTGTGTGAATTCAACCATTCCCCACTGGGCCAGCGTGGTTGATTACGCCCTGATAATACTAATTCAGAGTAGGCTTAAGCCCCTCGGTGGGGACATATCTGAACAGACAACAGTAACGACCTCATTCTAGCTATATTTTTTTGTATTTTATTTACGGACTCTGATTTCAGAGTTACCGCCATTAAAGAGTCGCTTCAAAAGCAAGCCGGTATCTGAATGTTCTTGTCAGAGCCTGGAGCTAAAGTGTTTCGTGACTAGCTGTGGGCGAAGAGGTTGAGAAGGGTAGTCTTAAATCAACGCACCCTTTAGTAACCAGTATGATACAATGTCAGGCAGGGTGAAAAACTGAAGTTAAAAAAGACATTTTGATAATATATACTTTTTAAAATAAATGCTCTAAATCTTTTGTATTATGGTGTTTGAATCCCTTCGGCCGTCTATGGAACATTGGAACGGGAGTTTCGGAACTGAATGTATAAATAAATATACAATTTGCCACACATTAAAAGCAATGGTCCTGATTTGCAGTCATGCCCTAATCTTAATTTTTAAATACAGCTATACTTTATGTTTGTATGACCTAAGAAAGAGAAGAAATTAATTCCGATGAACGAATGATATTATTTTGAGTGAATGATCCTTAGAAATGATAAACTAAAATAAGGGTTTAGCTGTCGTCCTCTCTAAAATTGTGCAATCGAAGCGTCCATGAGGGTCAAATTATCATGTCCGCGCCCGCTATTTTATCACTTTTTTCATACGATAGATAAAAAAAGTACGTAAGATAGCGTCAGTTAGGGGAAAAAATAATTCGATGTTTGACAGCTCTACTGTTAGGATGGGCGAGATGTCCTATTTTAATCTTTGAAAGGTGAAAGGTCAGACGAACGAGCGCGACGAGAAAAAGCCTCAATGTGTGAAGCCCCAATGGAAGAAATGATCAGGATACAGTGCAAGCACAATGAATAATAATAATAATTTTAGTCTAATTTATACTTCTTTTTAAATAAAACAAATATCAATAAGGTATTTAAAGAGTATAATATGTAATTTATATATTATTTATAATTAAAAACGATTATTATCTTTTTATTAGGTCTAGTTAAATTCGAATTACATTGCTTCGTTTGGGTTGCATTGGGACGGCATATTAGTTCTGCAACAGCAACGACCGGTAGTTAACATTTATTATTATTTGTATTTTTTGTGTTAGGAAAGTCTCTTTCTTTCTTTTCGTGTCGATAAAGGAAAGGAAAGTGTGTGATTGATGCTTAAAGTACTTCCTGCCACCAATGAAACCAACAACAAATTATACTCAACATCAGGTTCCTTTCATGTTAGACACTCGTCCCCAATGGAAGCGGGACTGAAGGGTACGTCATCAACTCGTAGTTATTTTAAGTAAGGAAAACTTCTTCCTGCAAGCCGCTCAGTTTTGCACGTGGAGCTATCAAGATGTTGAGAATATTTTGCGCAAAATATAAAAAAAAAACATTAGAAAGTAGGTTTGCGTCCCATCCGTTTTAATAAAAAAGAGTTTAACAATAATTAGTGTACGAGTACATGGTTACGTTATGCATAAAATGTCTTTTTAGCTAAGAAATAATATAAAATATTAATGCCATTAAACTTGTATTGTTTTGGAAACATAGTAAGGTGTTTTTTTTCTACTTGTATATGGGAATTGGGAGCCCCTCGGTGGGGACGTATATGAACTGTTGATGATATGGGAATTTGTATAAGATTTTATACAACCCGATATATCTTAAAAATCAAAACAGATGTTAACATTAACACCCGAATTTGCTTTTCAAACTCCTAATTAAATAAATAATTGGAACATGGTAGGTACTGAAACTAAGCGCAAACCACGTATCCACCACGCTTAAGTACAAGGGTAGCAGCGCGTAAGAGGAGGTACTCAGCGCTACCAGATACTCGCATACTCGCATTACAGGGGCGGCGAGGGGGGCGACCTCGAAAAACCAAACGGGGGTCGCGTCTACGTCGGAAAGCATCGCGAATTTCACAAAGCTTCCTAGTTAACAGGTGAAAAGAGGTTCGTACTACATAACAGTCGGCTTTTGCCGGCTCAATAACTTTGAAACCACTCATCGACCATCGACGGGATATATTTATTATTTATTATTGTAATAGGATTACCGACGAATGATGCACCTTTAAAAATAATATTTTAAAATACCAAAGTGTTAGATACTCATTCAGCTACAGGTAACCACAACATACACAGATATCTATATAATTCTAAGTGGTTACTACTTAACAAAATTAGTTCTTTGCCGTACGTAAGAGAAAATTACAATTAAAAAGTATGAATAAGCACCCATAAATAAGCACCCATATTATGTCTCAGTGCTAAATGAAATATATATTTCAGTATAAAACTAGTGAGATCAAAACAAATTTTCTAGATAAGTTAAACTTTTTTTCTTAAATTTATAAGGTTTGTCGATGAAAATATCAATTTCTATGATGATGGTAGTTAGTTGATTCTCTTCTGAATGTTAATGATTTAAATGTGCGAATCGCACCGTGAGCATTTATAAGTCAAAGTCAATTTTTTTTATCGAATTAAGATTTTTACAAATCATTTTTCGACGTCAAAGCTATATTATATTTTGATGTCGTAGCAGTCAAAGCAAAAAAGCTGTAGACACTGCTACGTTCGCTACGCCGCCGTAGCACTTAGCAGATAGAAATGAATTAAAATATTGATAGTCAAATTGAATAAAATAGGTATTATTACTTTGTAATAAAATAGTTGACCAAAAACCTTACGATGCTAAAAGAGTAATGCAGAAATTACAAATCCACGCAATAGTAAGCAATCCTAAGCAATAGTATAATTATTATATTTTCAAAGCTTTATAAATAAATAGTGCGGCAACTCTTTTCGAGTCTTGAAAAACATATTTGCTTTTCTCATTTATTATGAATAGCGTAGTCATAACTTTATACTGTGCCACAACTGTGCTACCGAGCGGTATCAGGGAGAAGCACGGCGCGGTTACAAGCCGGCGCGCTCGTGCCTCCAGCGCGCTCTTTGAAGTGTGATAAACTGAGCACTAAATATGGATACGTAGCGGAGAGAGGGAAGCTCCTCGCAACTTCTGCGCCCCTAGTACCCGATTTACGCATTTTGTAATGAATGACGTCTTGGGATTGTTATATCCGTTTGCAGCCCATGGTAATACCGCGCAGTACATGTGCGTACATAACTGGCTCCTGTATTTTTTTTTCTACTATGCTAATCATTCCTTGCATAGCCAACGCCCATTCTGTCGGACATTTACCAGACTGATTATAACGGCTACACTAAGTTCTATGACCAACGAACGGCCCAGTCAGTAGTGATGCAGACAAGAAAGCAGACATTTTGGGGAAGTGCATATAAGGATTCAGACATTGTACCCCAAAGGGAATGCATTCATATCATGTAATTATATAAGATTTAACACTAGAATTTTCTTCTTCAAATAAGACACCGGAAGGTAAGATCAATAACCACCGATAGATTCGGCTGTATACACGTGCCGTCTCCCGGCGGACACGGCAAACAGGAAAGGTAACGGAATAAAGCAAACTCAGAGGCGGTAAAAACTCCACGAGAAAACAACAAACAAGCTGTCTATAATAAAGAATGTATGTTCCTGCCCTCCTCCCTTCAGTTACCGCAGGCGTAGCCAAAGAATAGTCGTTTACGAATGAGCGATCGCGCGATTATTATGATGGTTTAAATTGCTTTTGAAGTCGAAAAATTTGACCAACTCAATCTTTCACCAGATTTTCACTTGCATATGACAAATTATAATACTACGATAACTTAAAGCAAAAAAACCGTGCTACGTCGTAGCAAATGCTACACTGTAAAAAAATAGTTTTTGTTCCTTACACAAAAGAATTGAATTACGATTTGAAAAGCAGTATCAAAAGTTTTACAAGCTCTAGTCAAAGGACTTTTTATTTTGTATTCTAGTGTAACATTCAACAAGTTCAATAAATTTTACCTAAGTAGGTGAAAGCGTCTATTCCATCACTTAATCATATTTTCCACTAGAACTCCTTGTATAAGGATATAAAGGAAATTAAACATAGGTACACAATTTATACCCCATATACATACATACCTGTACCCCGGAAAATAATCACCAAAATGTATTCAACCGGGAATCAAAGCCGAGACCGTAAAAAGCAGATACACTTTACACCAACTACACCGTTCATACAGTCTCGTTAGGCCACGTTAGAGCGCATCGCTTTGGGAGTACTGGTAGCCTAAAAGAGCGGCTGCAAAATAAAAATACGCGCTTGAAAAATTGGCTGTAGCGAGAGCAACTTTTTGCGTGTACCCGCCGCTACGCGAAAATGCTTGTGTTGCCCTTGACCTTGTAAAGAGAGACGTGCAAGTGAACTGTCTGTAGGATATTATGCTTTTTACAGGGTAAAATACCAAACTCATTGGACAATTTGAAGGGTATGAGCGTTGAAACGGTCAATTTTCCGCATGCAACATAAAGGTAGCGTGTCGGACGACAATTTGGTCTTCTTATTTCTCCTTAGCTGACACTTTAGAAGATACACTTATCAGTTAGCATAATCTTAAAACAAGTAGGCAAGTAGCTTTTATCTTTATACAGGGCAAAACCAAAATCACGTAATAAACAACTAGACTACATACTCCCCGCCTACATTACTGCTATCCTCCACAGATTAAGAAAAACACCATGTCACCTACAAAAACCAAGCCGGCTCGGGCCCGTTAGTAATTCTACCCCCTAGGGCAGGAGCTTGCCAGACGGCTGCTCAAGTAATTACACCCCCACACCACCTCCCCTAGTCCACCCGCAGGGATAAGTAAAAACAATATTTTTACGCGCTCCTACCAGGGCAGCAGAAGTGACAGTTATAAATTGGGGGTGAAAATGGAATTAGTGCGTGCTTCCTTGATGTCTGATGATGAGTGTGATGCTACTTTCTTGGTGGTGCGTAATTTTGTTTTGTGATAATGGATGTAAGTAGTTAGGTTGAATGTAAGTCGAAACGCTAAGTAGGTATTATTTGGTCAAAAGGAATTTCCCTTACATTACAAGGGAGTTGGGTTCATATGAGTGAAAGTTTACCTCAGTTATTTATTTCTAAGCGATGGTCGTCGCGATTTCTTAAACTTTTGAGAAAATATTATTTAATTTCTATCAGTTTTACTCTCTTTCAAGCCTTTTCTTCTTTTTGACGATATAATTATAACTACGTATGTGAACTTAACTGGAAATACATCAAATAAAAATTGTATTGAGAACTGCTCATATTGAACTACAGAGCTTCGCCGATCTTCAAATAGTAAACTTCCAGGGGCGCGGGCGGCGGCGTTACTAAATTACAAAGCTGCCTAATACCCTAAGCAAGTACTTTCACAGCCTTGCAGAGGCCGCGTGCGCCCACGCCAGTAGTTTGTTGAACTTGTGCTGTTATTACCTAATAGGCAAATATAGAACGAAAATGGCTCACTTATTTAGTTTTGAAGTGGTTATTTGAGTTTGTCTGCAAGCAATAGAAATCGTCTCGAAAAATTCTTCAAGAACCATCTTTCTGCACGCGTTCTGCGAAATCCAAGTCTGAACCCTATCTGAGGTTTTCTTTGCTTTAGTTCTGGGTTGGGAGTCTATTTAAAAACTTCCAAAGATACCTAGAATGTTCAGAGCTTGAGGGGGAGATTTTCCGAAACCAGAACAAACGGAGCAGGTAGCAAGCTGTGCGCCTGCCAATTTAAGAAATTTAAAAGTTGTTCAGTACTACACGGTGCTATTCAAAATCATGTAAAGCAACTGACATCCTAATAATGCCAGACCATGAAACAAAAAACTACATTTGCCTACTTGAAATTTGATTCAGACGAATCTATACACCATATTTTTTGCCTCTATGTGAGATTTATAATACTAATTGAAGTAAGTATTTTTATTTATTTCTTTTTGGTATGCTAGGGTTAAAACATGACATACATGACGGTGAAGCTGGCCCACCGGCTACATGTCACTCAGCGAGCTATGGAAAGATCTATGCTTGGTATTTCGCTACGGAATAAAATCCGAAACGAAATCATCCGGCGGAGGACCAAGGTGGCTGATATTGTCCAGAAAAGTTGCAAGCTGAAGTGGCAGTGGGCTGGCCATGTCTGTCGCAGAACCAATGAGCGTTGGAGCAGACGGGTTCTCGAATGGAGACTGCATCTCGGGAAACGTAGTGTAGGACGCCCCCCTGCCAGGTGGACTGATGACCTGAGGAAGGTCGCTGGTGGTGGCTGGATGAGGAAAAAGCGGGTGATCGTGCGCTTTGGCGTACCCTTGGGGAGGCCTACGTCCAGCAGTGGACTGCAATAGGCTGATTGATTGATTGAGGGTTAAAACAAATCCCGAATTAGATGATGATGATGGGTTTGGATTTGGCTAAATTCATAAGAAGAAGATTATAATTATGAACCTAAAAGTGTTAGCGTTATAAATAACCACTTTAATTAGCATTTAAGACTCTGTATAATCCAGGATTATGATTAATAATGCTAAAATCTTGATTATAAAAACAGCCATTTTAAATTTAATTCGACTATGAAGTTAGAATAGAATATACTGCACACAAGGAAATATGTAGTTCATTAGGAAAGATAGAAAAAAGGGGTGTATAGATTGACAGCCTTATTGTTAAGACAGCAATTTCTTCCAGGCAAACTTAGGGTACAATATAGTTGCGAAGTTATGACCAAATGATAACCTACTCTTGTATTCTAAGCACAAGTGACCGTGTTTGCAGCCAAAGCCCGGCCTCTAACAATAAAACTGTGTGCCAAACCCTTCGCTGCCGGCGGCGGCGGCGGCGGCGCGATGACATGCAAAATGGCGGAATGCAGTGCGCGGGCGCACTTTGAATAATGTAATGTTGATCGAGACAATGGGCCATTACAAACCAACTTCAGCGTACACAGATGCTCTATTAAACTTCTTAGAAGTAGAAACGTATTTTGAGCGGAAATGTATGTTGATATAATGTTAAATAGTAGCCGATTTCATATCGTCGTTTCTCGTTTCGCTTCGTGCGGTAATCTCTGACGAATGGAGGCGAATGTGAGCTACATTGGCCCTGATTCAAGAGATCATGGCAATACGCTGCAACTAAATAATGCGTTCGCGAATAGGGGATCGGACTACTTTTTTTAAAATTTTATACATCGTATACTACTTTTTTTTAAATTTTATACAATAGTGTTCGATAACACTAAAATAATTTTTGCTCTATCTTTAAAATTTACCGAGTTATAAATAGGCCAGTCAATATCGACATCTAATATCGCAAACGCGCATGTATCTACGATTTTTTTATATGTTGTTAGGTTCTTTGAGAGTAGCTTACACTCAAGTTTGCAGCCCTGAAAACCTTGTGCTACCCCTATGGTGCTCGAAAAACTGCGAAATTTTGGCACTTGTTTCAGTTTTTTCGAAAAAAAACTACCCTAAGGAAGCGTTTTTCAAGCATGTTTGCTTTGAATTTAATAAAGTTAACTAAATTTTCTACAATTTGAGTTTAGGTCCATTAGTTGCAGAGATATAGCTTGTCAAAGTAGGCTATTTTCTTTTTTAAAGTGCATATTTTGTGTTTGCATCATATTCAAAGATACGTACTGGCTAAATTAACGGTCCTGGTGCTGCTTCAATTGTTCATCTGATTGTTTTGTGACGCAGACTCTTTGGAATATGGTAAAGGGATCAACATCGACTCTCTTGTTGAATACTTTCAGAGGTGGTGACTGATGCCAAGGTCTTCACTTTGTCCTGGGTCAGCGTTTTTCGCGATTTTTCGAGGTTTTTGGGTAGCACAGAGTTTTCAGGGTTGCAAACTTGGGTGTTAACTACTCTCAAGGGACCTAACAACATGTTTGTCCTTTTTTGTGTTGATATTGACTGGCCTAAAATGTTTGAAATTCAAGATTAGACAGAGAGGCACATACCCACATGTGACGTCATTTGTTAGTAACGCCATATAATCTCCATACAAAAAATCGTTTTTGAAAGAGACAGACATATTGAATCTTTAAAAAATCACTGTAAATTCGTTTTTCAATTGATTCTGTTTTTTTCTTTCTTCACGAATCGTCTGCTACTAATCTATATTTTAAAAATAATTAATAAAATATGGTAAATTTAGGAACAGTCCGATCCCCTATTTTATCTAACGCATCCTCTGATTCTTCTCCTAAAATCCACCTACCCGATGACAAAATGTATTCTATTCTACTCTTTTCCTAGCTGTCCGCCCGTGACTGCACCCGCGTTGTAAGTGGATCTTCCCTGTTTTCAATACTAACAGCATCATCGATGAACGCGAAAGGAGATACACTTATAGTTCCGAGCGATGATGATAGATGGCGCTACTGGTTTTATTGTAGGAAATAGGAACAAGACGTTTTCCTGCGGTAAAAACATCAAATCAAATTTATTTATTAAGATTTACAATTTGTAAAGTAGTCTATGACCGTTATTGGGTAAAAGCTGCGTGAATTAGCCCCATTAACGTGTTTTCTAAACGAGTGAGAACGAGACTCGTATGTTACAGAAATGCATAAATGAAAAAAAAAAATTAAAAAAAAATATATTGTATCTGAAAACTTAGACAAGGAGATCTCTATAATTCTAAAGAAAAAAAAAAGAAATAAAAGAAAAAGATGAAAATTTATTTATGGTATTGATTCTGTCTCATTTTTTTTATTCTGGAACGTCATAGCACACATATAACAATACCATAAACAAAATATCAATATGCGTTTTGGCTTTTCCCAGTTTATGGGAGGGTGTAGATTTGTTGTTTGATCAATCAGAGCACTCTATCTAGTCTATTCTATTCTAGTATTAGCTTTGGCTAGTCTGAATTCCTACTCCCTCGAAGCGACGGCTGAGACAGCTGGACAGCTAATGACCTAATCCTACATCTTGTTTGGTAGCCTAGACTAGATAGCCTAGATTTGCCTAGCTTCACAATCTGCTGGTCCTGATCACATACTCGTGGTATGAACAGATCTAACCGTAAAATGGAAGATTCGCAAATCGTAAATTTTGCGAAGAGGACATTTTGCGAGCTAGACTTTCTGCTACCATCGCGCGAATTTTTAGTTGGTATAGCCGACGTAACTAGCATTATTAACATTATTCTGGGAAGGCGTTTCCACTATCAGCTCATGGTGCAATTCCGAGTAAAGCTACTTTTTTTTTTTTAAATGATTCCTGGCCTGGAAACTAGGACAGTTTAATGTTGCCAGACCATAAAAAACAAAATAGATCTACCTACTTTAATCTTTGTTCAGGTGGTTGTCACATCAAATGCAACATCTTCTTACCTGTGTGTTAGAATGTAAAATAATATTAGTGATTTAGTTGAGTAGATAATACAAAAATATTTTTGTAGTAAATTATTTTTTATTTTTAGTTCTTGACCTACGGTGCACGGAAATGGTCATTGACGGAGTCGCAGAAGTCCAAAGTCAATGTTCGCAAGCGGGCCATGGAACGTGAAAAGAATAAGGAACACGACCCTAGGCTAAAAAACAGGCATAACGGACGCTGGCTTAAAACAGCGAAGCTGAAGTGGGACTGGGCAGGATGTCCCCGCATGCTCTTTGAAAGGTGGGTAAAATTGGCCATGGACTCTATACCAGAAAAATGGTCGACGGCGAGGTAGACCTCGTAGACGATGGCGGGACGACTTGGACGCTTACATCAAAAGACTGGACCATATTAGCTTGCGATCGAGATGCCTGGCGTGATAGAGGAGAGGCCTTTGCCCAGCAGTGGGACACAAAATAGTCTCAAATAAAATAAAATAGTTTGTTAGGGTTAAAAAATTGAATAGTTAACATAAATAAGTTCAACATACTATGGACCAAACATCTGAAATTTTTATTTATATTTATAGCTAGCTCCTCTTTGGATCTGGCAATATTCAACTGTCAGTCGCTCGCTGCACATGATTTTGGATTGCACTAATAGTTGTGACTTTCCATCATGACGTGAAATCTAACGCGAACCCTAACTAGCATATTAAAAAAACAACAGCATTTAAATAGTTAAACTAGCTGAGATCAAAAAGATTTTGCGTTTAGTTGACATCATACTCATACGAGTACCTACTAATACTAATATTATAAATGTGAAAATATATTTGAATGTTCAGATGTTTCACACCTAAATTACTAAACGGATTTGGATGAAATTTGGAATGGAGGTAGTTTGTAGGATACTTTTTACGGGAAAAAGTTTTATTTCCACAGATAAATCTTACATGACGCGAGCGTAGCCTGGGCGGTCAGCTAGTCTTGTATAACCACAACATAGCACTTACCAACAAAAGGCCGTACTTACTTGACTCACTTTAATACTTCAATGTCATAGATGGCCCTGCTCCGTACATGGTTAAAATCCCCATAGGGAAAGGAATGTCGACTCTGAACTATGTAAAGTTACATAGTAGGTAAGAAACTATAGTCTATACTACATACTGTATGAATAATTGAAATCAATCCTTTGAAAAAGAATTTTTTTTTTGTTTAAACTATACTTAAATGCGCCGATAAATAGCATAAATTAAATAATGACAAAAATTTTAAATTCTCATTATTAAAATCATTCAGCAGAAAAACATGGCTACTGGCCTTCTAAAACTTCAGAAGACGTTTAGGACCGCATTATCTATAATATGTTTCGCAAAATCTAGAAATATTCAAATTTACTCCTTGGTGGGGACAAAAAGCTGACATAATACCTGTAAGTACTTGCCGTGTGGTGACGGCAGAGTAGAATACATTTGTCACCAACCCCTACTCTTCCCGTGGGTGTCATAAGGGGCGACTTAGGGACTACACATTGAACAGGGAACGGGCAGCAGCGCTCTTTGATACAGTAACCTTTTAATCTGCGATCTCCAACCCGCCTGCCAAGCGTGGAGATTATGGCAAAACCCTCCACTTAAGTGGAGGAGGCTCATAGTCCAGTAGTGGACTGTAACGGGCCGTTGATTTTGATTGATTTTTTGACTACCCAAATACCAATCTACATGTAGGAAACTACCTCGCACAAAACCTTTCCTACCTTTAGTAGCCACGTCAGTCAGTACAACAACTCCTTATCGAAAACTGGGTCATTTACAAACATTCAACAAACTTAGATCTGAACTAAGGTAAAACTAAGTAGGCGAATATAGCCAAGCATTGTAACCTAGCCAAGTAATTCTAGATATCGCAGTGAGCTAGGTTTAGGTCTAGGTACGCGTGTAGGGTAGGTACTAGAATACCTAGGTACCAGCTGCAAGGTCGGCAGGCGCCTCATTGGTCACTCGTTGGTAGAATAGTGTGGATGTGGTTCCTCGGTTTAGTAAAACGACTTTTTGCGAACTCGATTAAGTGCTAAGTAATAAATATAAAAGATGATAGAAAAACAACAATAATGTCATGTCGTAGAACTATTATTACCATTTTATTAATTTTGAATAAATAGAAAAAAAAACCCTTCGAATAGTTATTAAACTTTAGTCTACATTCGTGTTTTTCTATTTTTTTTTACATTGCTCCTCATTGACTTCCTTTACTGGCTTGACATGTGAGTACTTCTGTGATCGAAGGTGAGTACCCAATATACAGAATTGACAAGGTTGGTATTTTGACAATGATAGTTTTTGGGCCTTTTTCTTATTATTTATTATTAAAACGGTAATACGGCCAATACTTACAATTAGATGACGCAGTTGTGTAGGAATTATTTCAGCAAAATCATCAATTAAATTCGATAAGTAGCATAAATCATAATCACAATGTAATCAAATTTATTTTTACGCTTATGTAGAGGTTGTTGTGAAGTAAGGTAAGCAGCTAGTTATTCTAAATAAATTCCTACAATAACAGCAAAAAATAACTAGGCTTATCGCTTATCCACCGTAATCTAGCCAACATCGTCGCCGCGTGTCATTTGAGACTCCGCCATTTTGCAAGGCGAACCGCCCGCGGCGGGAAAACTGACTTTGGCGCCAATTTCGATGCGGCGACGTCTGCTACACGACCGCTTCTCGACGCCTCCGAACACCGCTCCTACATAACCAAACCTTGACCATTTCAAATCGGCCGGCTAGCAACCACAGGAGTCATTACAAATTCCTTTAATTATACCATCTTTACTGCGCCTTTAAGACTTGACCGTATCATTTTAAAAGTGCCATCGCTGCGTTCTCAGGCTTACGCTGACCATTTTATGCTGGATCACTTGAGCGATTCCCTCGCAGCTTGTTGCGAGGTCTTCGTATTTTGGCAGCTGGCATACAGGATATCTGTCTGATGTTATCTAGGAGCTCTGTGAAATAAGAATGCAAAGAGTTACCTTTGGCAGAACGTGTTGCAGTAGCGCGCCAGCTTTCCTCTTGGCCGCCATCTTAGATATTGTTGTTTTGGTAAGCTGCACAGCACAGTCTTTGGTTTTATATTTTTGTTTCGGAAAATTTAGTTTTTCACACTCATCTTGAGTCAGGAAATGGAGTCCTTCTTACTTCCTATGGATAGAATTGATATGATAAAAATGAATGTTTCTCGTTACGCTTCCTTTTAAAAAAATTGTAGGCCTATCAGTTAAAAAACTATATTTGAGACATAACGACCAATTTTCAACGATTGCACTTTAAAATTGTGATAAAATATAATTAGTTGTCTTCATTATGTTCACTTTAGTGCTACAAATAGTAATTTTAGTGACTCTACATCCGAACTCTATCTAAACTAATAGTGAAATAATGACAGATTTTTTTACTACACCAAAACGCCATTTTGTGATTATCTAAGCAAGAAAGGCGGTCGGTGAAGCAAAGCTAGTTCTATACACTATGCAATACCTGCGTTTGTACTGAGGGGTGGCTATTCTCAACTACCCACCCTTGCATTGCGCGAGGTCAGTTCAGCGCTCGAGCGGGTCATTTTCGAAAAGAGGCTACTTTTTGTCGAGGGCTCGCCCCCTGTTTGCGCATACTTTTCAATGAACCGTATTGTTTGCAACACTGTTCTATGAAACTGCGTTTAAGTCTTTATTTTCAGGATATGTATTTACAATAGGGGTTGAATGAATTGATACTAATTTTAAACTGGTTGCAATTATAACATATCGCCGCTGTACAGCGAAAACCAGCTATTTCATTATTTTTCGTAAAATTACTTTTGAATGCCAATCACTGTACTTTTTCATAGGATTTGAAGTACTAAATCTCATAAAATGTTTATTACAGAGAAAAAAATGTTACAGTGTAAATACGTTTTTAGAAGTAAAACATACTTTCAGAACATAACTTAATATCGTTGTGGACAAAGCAAATAATTTAATACATTGGCATTCAAAAGTAATTTTACGAAAAATAATGAAATAGCTGGTTTTCGCTGTACAGCGGCGATATGTTCCGTCGTTTAGCAGGGTTAAGTATTCTTTTTGGGGTATTTTAGCTAAAATAAGTATACCTACTTAATAATAATAATAATAATAAGTAGACTTGTAATATCGCAATAAGCTGTATTTAATGACATCTTTCTCAAAAAGTAACAGTGTTCATTAGGGGCTTGTCGGATTCAGACAAGTAATCAAAAATAATTTAACACTTTTAAAAAATAAAGAATTTGTCGAGTTAATAAAAAAAAAAACAATCGGCGCCTTTGATGCTTATCAAGATAACAGATTGCATCTCATTACGTACATTTGCTGCTAACTAGTTAATTAATTGCGTTGGGTCAGTTTAATTGACGTCAGTTTACAGTTAACCGTTAAAACGCTAACTCATGGTTATTTTTTACCAAGCGAACGTCAAAAGTATCAGGAGTGCATAAATGCGACGCAGCTTACAGATTAAATCGCGAAGGGCTCCTTCTCATGCTGAGCGATAAGCCGCGAGCGCACGGATGCAACTACAAAACAGCAGCCTACTAGGAGACTACAGATGAACGCATTACGTAGATGTGGAATATCTATATAGACTATATAGAGCTTTAAAATCTTATTTCGTTTGAAAAATTGTCATGTTTCTAAGCTAAAGCACAACTGTGTAGAATGTACATAAATACAAGACAATAACGAAAAATACAATACAGAAATGAATGAAAATACATTAAAAGATTTCAATTTACGTTAAATCAATCAAGTGTTAAAATCAAGATTATAATAAAGAAAATGTAAGTGATAAGCCAATGAATCTCCTAATTAAATTCTTAACCCATCCCATACGGAACCTCTATTAGTAATTTATTATTATGCATATTCAACACGTTCTTTACTAACTAACCTACTGAAAAATAAAAATGTGTTCGCGCGGCGCACTCGGTCAGTGCACTACACCTATTTTCTTTTTGCCGATAACAACAAGGCTACTTTAATGGCTTTCGGCATGGTGGTGGCACGGTGGCCAGTAACATAACATATTTTTTATGGCTGCCTAGCCAACTCGGTCCCGCGGAGCCGCAAACCAAGACAGACTATGATGGATTTATGTGATCCTGGTGTCCTGTAATTAATTTATGCAATTATGCAATCCTAGTAGCATGGTTATTAATGTCCTGAGCGATTGTGTTAGGTACCCTGTTAAATGGGTTATGGATATTTTTATCACTTTGAACTTAGTGCTACATAAAAAACGATAGTAACACGGGAAGAAATATAACATCACGTGTTACCTAGTTATAGTTTTTATAAATATGTATGTTAGTTTTAAGGTATTTATTATATGGGCCTCTGTTTACATATTTAAGACCTTTATGTAAATATTGCCTGAAATAAATGGTTTATTATTATTATTACTCACGAACGTTAAACTGTTAATTGTGATTCCCTTCGACATTAATTTAATGTAGTATGATGCTCAGAACTATCTTCTTGAAGCTAGTCATAGTCACCCTGCGCCAAAAACTGATCATTCTAAAATGTTTGAACATAAAACGCAAACATTTACACGCATCCACGCAACCCACATAGTCAAGAGAGAACGCACGCTTGTCTTGACATATTACGAGACTATATGTGTTGTCTTGCATATCCCAAAGAAATGGGCAAAGCTAAACTTCTATCCCGCAATGCAAGTACGAAAACGAATGCTTATGCAAGTATTAGTCCAAGGACTAGTGAAGCACAAGGCATTGTAGAATACAAATAGTCATCATCGTCAATAATATATATATACGCCCCACTGAAAGGCTCGAGCCTACACTGAATTAGGGCGATCAGCAAATAATTATATAAAAAAAACTATTATATGAGTGTTGTGTGAGCAATGGTCATCCCGACTGACTCTCCTACTCTAATTTCACATCTCACCAGAATGAGGGTCCGTTCTAGAGATGACTATAATGTAACTAGTATTTCTTAGAGCTGCTATTTCTCGTAACAGTATAACTGGGATTACGAGAGCGTCGGTAGTACAATGATAAAGGGCGTCACAGACATCGCAGATCTTAAAAATGCGGTGACTTCTCTTTGCTTACAAACTAAATACAAATAGGGCCAGCAAAATGGCCGGTCTCTGTGCGTTGCGCCTGCTAGTCGCCATTTTAGTTGGCGCTATCTACAAACAAATTATATCTAAAATGAAGTGTTATCTTTTTCCCTAAAAGAAGCACCGTGATAGCACAAATAAACGAAGATTTTCAATGGTTGTTTTTTACTCCTGGTTGTTAGCTCGAGATCCTCGGTGGTGACAATTAGAGTAACAAATCTGATGGAGAATTCAGAATGAACTGGTACTGATATGGAATACCTGGAGAGATAGATGTAGTTTAGTGTTACTTGTAGATGTGACGCGACGCGATAGATTTAAAATGAATCGTAAGGTGACTGTTCTAAACTGAAAATTGAACAAAATTATATGGTATAATCTAATATGTGTAATATCGAAAACATTGAGTATTGCCGGTATATTTTATCGCTAGTCTGTTCCAAAATGGATCGTGGTTTAGGTGTAGCTTTAACAAAAAAAAGGAGCCTAACATATTAAGATTTATATTAGCTGCGTTGAATAAATTAAATTAACATTATTTACCTAAATTAATGATCATTGAGTACCTGTTATTGTTATACTAGTTACATTATATTTCTGACAACTCTAACGGCTCCCCTCATTATTATCCGTGTAACGGCTTCTGAGAGTTTAGCTTTTTTTTTGTAAAAAGTCTTTTGGTTGTATTGCGACATATTTTTACTGTAGTCTTCTCCGAATAGACCTTTATGTTGGGTACTCATAAAAAGGAAACCAGTCGGTGTACCATTAACTTCTACTATCATGTCAAATTGTAGGGTACCGTGCTGTTTACTATAGATAGATCATAAATTGTATGGATTTATATTCTGAATTAACTATACACCAAATTACAAAAAATGATTTTAGTCAAGGAAGGTAATTATGTAAATAGAACTCCTAAGAAATCAAATCAAAACTATTTGATTTAGATTCTTCTATATTTATTTCAATATATAAATTTATACAGCAAATTTCAGCCAATCATGCCAATATTTACAAGGAAAGCTGAATCAGAGAGGTACGCTAAGATTCTCAGATATTAAAAATAATCTTCTTCTAACAAATTCCTGTTTGAACTTTTCTTTGCTCTTAGAAAAACTAGGTCAAATGAAATAAAAAAGAGATTGTTACCAGAGAAACATAGCCAGCGGCAGCTCTTATCAGTGCCGGCGAAGTAAGCACCGTGAACGATTTGATTAGTTCGACGCGCGCTTGCTCTCCAAAATTACTTTCAAACTTCACATCGCTCAATGTACCGTGTATTCCAACTTCTTCAGAAGTTTGCAGTCCTGGTACTTTTAATGTAATTTGAGCGTATTCAAATTAGTTTACAAAATATGAGATTGCATGCAGTATACAAACAAAACACAAGTTGAAAATCGGTCATTTGGTCTTAAAATAGGGTACTTATATCATAAATGTACTAGCTTAAACAAACTATGGTCATTCTTGGAGGGACTGGTTAATAAATTCACTAAAACAATGCCTTGTCTTATTCAACGATCGTGACAAAGGAAACTTAGACACGACAACCTACATAGATGGGACTAATTGCATTTTTTTGCAGCCACCACGCAGCAATGCCAAGGCACTTACTCATCGGTCTATCCGTTTCTGATGCAAAATTGCATAGCACTGCAAAAAGTGGAAACTAGAAACTCAAGACGTTTGACAAACGTCGCGGCATTAAATTCTCACTGGCTACTTCGCGGACAATTTGAATTTGGAATTGGTTTGGAAGCGTGACGAAAAACAAACCTTTCGAACCGGCCGGCTTCGTAATTTGAAAATGTTAGTGATAAGATCGCGTTCGCGTGAAGTTGGTTGTGACGCGGCGTGCGTCGACTCTGTTCGGCTGGAGGACGCACACTGGCGGAGTGGTGTGGAGGCTCGCCGGGCTCGTTGCGGGCCGAGGTGCGTTCTCAGCGCGTGTCCGGCCCGCGCCCCCCTCCCCAACCCACACCGAAATGCATCAATGACACTCCGACACACGCACATTCTGATGTGGGGACAATCGATGGCAAAAAAATTGCACCTTGCTCTACATAATGTCAAACGTCCTAACACGCGCGTCTAAGCTGTATTAAGACCGTTGCGAGGTCATCGTTCTATAACATGAGGTACTTATTCTAATTTTAGTTTAGAAGTAACTTTTAATGAAAGTTTGAATAAGTTTAATCGGTAAACACAATGCAAACAATAAGTAAATTCAATGTAGAGCTAAAAATCACATTCTGGAGTAGATATTTTAGAATTAGTGTAATGTATAAATCTAGCTAAAAGT
This sequence comes from Carpatolechia fugitivella, assembly GCA_951230895.1. Lineage (NCBI taxonomy): Eukaryota > Metazoa > Arthropoda > Insecta > Lepidoptera > Gelechiidae > Carpatolechia > Carpatolechia fugitivella. The sequence goes on from OX579665.1 coordinate 6,265,187, forward strand.
TTAGGTTTTAATTTACGGCAGAATCTGGCCCCTTGGTGGGGACGTGTATGAGCTGTCAATGTAGAGTTTCTTATTACTTAATCTACAATAAATGAGTGAGATATATATACTCGTATCGGGCAAATATTATGCCTGATAAAAAAGGAATAAAAAAATTACTGACTTATCTAGAGATTTTGTATAGAGATCAAAAATTTTAGTTTTGTAATATTTATAAAAATCTAAATAACAGATATTTTTTCGCAAAGGGTTTTTCTTTTCTCATCCTGTCCTCTTTGGTACAAAATCTAAGCATAATTATATCAAACACCAGGCTAGCATAACCAACTAAGGTACTCGCTTCCCACTCGAAGATCAGAATACACTTACCCAAAATCAATTAAGCAATGCGTAGCTGATTACTGTCACAGTAATTATATAATTACATACAAACACATACATATAAAATCAATACCACGGTACATAGGCCGGAGACACACATTGACGATTACATACAGCATATACATTTATGTAGGTGTATTATACAGCCTCCAAAATAGGGCTGTCTCATGAAAAATAAATTATTATTAATTTTTCGAGAGAAAGACCAAGCATTAATAAAATATAAAAAAGATTTCTTTTTACACAATTAAAAAGAAGAAGACTAAGATATTACTACGGCGGCGACCGAAAATATGAGTACATTGTAAATAACTTTTCATTACCCATACTCGGAAAATAGGTCTGAAGTTGCTTGAGGAGCGGGTTGAAGATAATACTTTTCAGCCCGAGTGAAAATCGTTTTCAACTGACAGCTCAAATAACAAAAAAAAACTGGTTCTAATTTCACATTTCTATTGAACTATGTTCCATCTTTCTATACAGCCACTCAATTACAGCGCAATGTTAACATGAAATAACATAAAGTTAAGTATTAATTAAAGAATAAACATTTTTAAATGACTTTATTATATTGACTTTCAACTCAACTACTTCTTTAAAATAAAATAGATTTGGGCAAAATATTTTCAATTTTTCAATGCTCAAAAGCTGGCCGGCCCACAGAAAAAAATAAAAATAAGCGGGAAAGCAACAATCCGATTATCATTTGTTTCTCGAGTTGTAAAGTAACTTATTTGGTGCCTCGAACTATTAACCCCGTCTCGGCGCTAAATAAGTTACTTTCACCCCTCGTATAACAATGTACTATTGTTAAATCAACTTTTAAATCCTCTGTTTGTATTATTTACCAAAGTTTTCGGAATAAAGTATATTAAAATTTAATTGAAACGAGAATATTTATACAATTCCATAAAAGTGGCAGCCCTGCTCCCAACTGTAGATGGATTTGCTGTGTTCAATAAATTGTTTGGTAGTTTTTGGCGCGCGCACCAACTGAATATGAGTAAATACAGTGAAAATGCTTACTCCACAAAAAGTGACTGGATGGACCTTAATTATTGGTACCATGAGGTGACAAGATACGAGTATACCAATATTATCTAGGTATTGCAAGGGGTGGTTCTGCATCTATAAATCAAGAAGCGGAGTTGTGATATATCACATCACATCACACTAATATTGTAAATATGAAAATATATTTGGATGTTTAGATGTTTGAATGTTTGGTCCGCTTTCACGCCTAAACTACTGGGCGGATTTGGCCGAAATTTGGAATGAAGATAGTTTGTAGCCTGGGCACATGGGGTACTTTTTACTGGGAAAAGTTTTATTCCCACGGGAAAATCTTACATAGCGCGAGTAGCCGCGGGCGGTCCGCATTATAGATTTACACACATGTAAAGATTCTGTAAGCAATGGTGAAGGGACACTATAAGGACCATAGTACAAAGAGGAGAGCACTCACCTTAGCATAACAATAAAAAATAAGAATGCGTCAAAACCAAAAAACTGGCAATAAGGCCTGATCGCCCTAATTCAGGGTAGGCTGGAGCCCCTCGATGGCGATGGGGACGCATATGAGCTGCTGTTGATGACAATTAGGCGAACATCAAGATGTAAACCCTACTTGAGTTTGGAATCTGATAGTCGGTAGCATATAAGACACAATAATTATCAAAGTAGTATGGATATACGCCCATAGCCCATACTACAGTACCGTAGAACTGGCAACGGCTGTGGTGGAGGTCTTATAGAAAGTAGATCCGATTCGCGATCTCAAACGTATTGTAAGACGCCATGCGAATAGATGTAGAGAAGAGACTAATAATATAGTCTATTATTAAGGGCCGTATTATTTGTTTATTAATCCATTATTATACTAGCTGTAAGATTTTCCTGCGGGAATAAGACTTTCTCCCGAAAAAAAGTAGAAACCTGCAGACGCCTGGGAAGTAGTTCAGTGGTTGTGTGTGAAGTCGACCAATCAGCACTGGGCCATCGTGGTCGTCTTCATTGAAGGTAGGTTCCACGGTGGGGACGAATGATGAGCTGATAACAACTTATATTTCTATTAATTATAAAGCGAAAAATCAAAAATTTCATTGACATTTCACAGAGCTTAGTGGCATAATTGTGCGCCTGTTTCTGGTCCGGATAGCCGAGGAGATGCAGGTTCGAGTCCTGTCCAAGATCGACAAAATTTTTCTTTTTTCGCTTTATAATTATTAGAATAATCTATAACTTAAATTTCACCAAAATTTAATAGAATGAAACAAATAAATATTTGATAATTTACTTATATTATCGTTTCTGCAAGTGTTCTGCGCGGAAGATACTAGGTTCGAATACCAGGCAGGTATTTTAATGCTGAATAAATGTTTTTCTTTTTTTTAGAGTAGAAGACAAGAAACTGATCGGCTGAATAATAGACGTCTTAGGGAATGGAAAATACTGGAAAGTGGACCACGTCATCTCAAACGGTTGTGAGAAGCAAGAATACCTACCAATACGATGTCAACCGTATATTCTTCATCAAATAAGAGCCGATATTCCAAATTCGAAACTCAATATACTCGTAGTGCAGAAACCAAGCTTCTCACTTCTGAGCCCCCTGTATAACCGAGTTAGAGCGTGTCCCGAAACATGGCACGTCGAGGAGTACGTCAATGAAGACAGCCTATATAGCCAATGTATAGCCAGCCACACGTCTTATGGTATGTAGGTAGGTGTTATTATTATAGATATAGGTACATAGAGATAGCACTATTGATGTACTTAGGTTTTGAGATGTTATAGGCAGTTGGAAAGATAAGGCGTTTTGTGTATATCCCGCATTTGTTTTTTTATTGTTCAGTAAGTGGTTAAGTATTTTTTTTGTATGTTCATGGGTTCCTCTGGTACACGTAAAGATTTTTTCTTGACTACCTTATACTCGTAGTGTGTGTGAGGTATCGTTGGATAGGATTTTTAAAAATAATTCGAGTTTGCTTAAACCATTTTTCGATGCTAGGGTATGTTCCAGAAATATTTGGAAAGTGCTAATTTTTGTTGTTAGAGTCAAGTGTCCAGCGAAACCGTTGTATTTATTTGGAAATGTGAAAAAATTTACGATAGTAGTGTAGTATTATGACGAATTTAAAAGGAAAATTATCAATATTAAGTAGGCTTTACAGGTTAACAAATAAATAGACCAACTTACAAAATGTACTTGTACAAGTAAACAATTCTGACAAATATCATAGAAAATTATTTTGATGAACGTTAACTGTCTTAAACAGGTGGGTAACTAAGTAGTATTGGACAACTACTGAACCCTTTACTTTTCGTGGCCCGACACGTGCTTGGCCAGTGAAAATTTTATAACATTCAGAATGAAATACAAATAAAAATATTTTGCTAGAACACTACTTGTATGAAGTTGTATGTAACAGGCCAAGTTAAACAGGAATTTGGATTGAAATTTTCTGACAATAAGGCAAGTCAACCTGGCCACTAGACTGACAATACACACTTATATACAATCTTTGAATATATTTTTTTCACCTTACTAGCATCCATCAAGAAATAGTTAATGGGTAAATAAATCCTACTCATACCGCTTTCAGATAAGGTATTTTCTACTAGAAATTATAATTTCACGAAATATCTATTTTCATACCTTGTCAGCGACATGCGTGCAAAGGCCAAAGGCTGACGATGTACAAGTATATTATAGTATTAGATATGCCCCACTGAGCGGTCTTAGTAAATTAAGCTCAGTGCTGTTAATGTATGGATATTATGTATAATATGAGTGAGAGATTGGGCATAGTCGAATAGGGGATCGGATTTACCATATTTTATGAATTATTTTTAAATAATAGATTAGTAGCAGACGGTTCGCTAAGAAGAAAAACAGAATCGGTTGAAAACGAATTTACAGTGATTTTTTTTAAGTTTCAATATGTCTGTCTCTTTCAAAAACGATTTTTTGTATGGAGATTATATGGCGTTACTAACAAATGACGTCACAAGTGGGTATGTGTCTCTCTATCTAATCTTGAATTTCAAACCTTTATAACACGGTCAATTTTAAAGATAGAGCAAAAATTCTTTTAGTGTTCGATAGCAGTAACTATTTTAAGAAGTTTGGATTTATAAAATAAAAAAAAAGTAGTCTGATCCCCTATTGAATTTTAAACTAGAGTACAGGATAAGTTCAACATTAAGATTTTTTTTTTTTATTCAATAAAGCTCAACCTCAAGCTCAAGCTTCAGCTTAATTTTTTTTTTAAGAAACACTTGAAGAAATTTGGAACCCGTGTGAAATGATAAACTAGAGAAAATAGAACTCCATGAAATCGCCTAATGTATAGTGAACCTTTAGAACTAAATGCCATATTTACCAAACGTTTGATTCCAATTCCACTAAAATTCAAACCCTTCTAATCTTGCTTGTTTTCGATTCAAGAAGTAAGTGGCTGGACATGACTTTATAGTCAATCGAGAAGTTAAGAGAGCAAAAAGAAGTCTGCCTCTTCGAGAGACGGTCCCCCAGCGATGGTTGGAAAGCAATTCCTGCAAGAGTAGTTGGCATATTGGAATCTTGTGATAAGATTAGAGATTTGGCTGATTTGATGAGGGGGCCACAGGCCTTCAAGTTTTTCGTTATTATTTTTTCTTCTCGCCGCCGCCCCACCAGGGTACCAAGGCGACATAACCGCCAGCAGTTAATTACGCGAGGGCGAGGCACAGGCGCGGGCGCGGGCGCGGCGTTTAGAGGAAATTGTCGTTTTTATACGGCTTCCCCCCGCGCCCCGCCGCACGTGCCCCGACGCACCGCACCCCCACTTCCAAATATTAGATACAGTAATTTTATAATAATTTGGGAGTGTTTTTTTTTTATATTTTTTAGCCCCTCGAAAGGAGTGTCAACAACAGAACTACTTCGTCAACATTCATAAATCTTTTCATTTCGTTCGGTCTTTGGATGATTCAGTGTTAAAGCAAAAATGTTTCTAAATCAGATTTATATATAAAAAAAATTCAGGCCTGCACCAGAGTAGTCGATAACTAATTCAAGGAAAACTCCTTTGGTGGGGACATTCATATATAGGTAGGTTTGTTTTTTTTAGTTAATTTATTGGATTTATTGTACACAAACATAATAACATAAAAAAAAAACGACACAACAAGCACATGTACTTATTTCTAAGCAAATATCTTCCAGCAGACCCATGGCACACCCACGGCAGAGAGAGAAGATATTATTATGTACCTATATGAACCGTAACATCTTCTTACTAACATCCTACAACAGTGTAATCAATTATAAGGAACGTGAAATAGAAACCATGTTTACTTTTTTGAATATACTTAATAAGAACAAGAAAAACTCAATTTTAAGTTTAGAACGTGAATCAGGATGTTCCATTATGAGGGGTGTTCAATAAATAGTGATAATGCGATATATTCTTCTTGGAAAGAAAAAAATGAATACTGGCAGGCATAGCCCAGACATTAGATATAATGATAATAAAAAAAGCAAACCATTCCCTTTTGTTTTTTGAAAATAAACGTCCTATGTTTGCGTCGCGTCGGAAAGTTTCATACTCATTCTCACTTTTTTTTTTATTCGCCCCTCGTATAACAAAAGACAAATTTCGGTTACGCCCTGTAGGCCTATACGGGGCCCCTTAGCCACCTTCATCTTCCGAGCACATGTCACCCTAGTAATAAACACTTGAAATTAATATCATGACAGCATCCACCCTTCGTGGTACTCGTGTAGGTACCATTCATTCGCTTAACATCGTAAACCCATAATGATTAAACCAAAAATTGTTATAGTGTACTACAATTTTATTATTATTATCATTATAATTTTGCGTGCTAATAAAATTTGGTTGCATTGGAGATCTGGAGTTGTAAGGTACTTGGAGTTAAAATAAATAGAATTTGCCAAGATGGAGTCGTCTCATTACTCTCATTAGGATACGAAATAAAAAGAGAAAATAGAAGTAAAATCGAAACATTATATTATGGAAGCTGTCAATTTTATGCAGCACATATTTTGCGAAATGAGTTTTGGTTATGAGGGCTATTAAAAAAATACGTGAAAGAAAACCCAACATAGAAACTCGACTACATATTATATGTGTAGCAAGGCAAAACAAACTCATATACGCCCACCGAGGGGCTCAAGCCTACATTAAATAAGAACAATTAAATCAGATCAAATGTCTACATACTAGTCCTCAATATGTGGAATTTATGTACACGTTTTATCATAGATTTACTTAAAAAAACGGTGTGACGTCATACCTTGGAACGCACTTGCGTATTCTATAACATAATAATTAATATGTGAAAATAAAGGCGCGAAGAAGCCTATTTGAGTAGCCAGTTATTATAACATAACACGTTGTTGTCTACTTAAATAAGCTTCTCTTAACCAAACCAAAATAAGAACAGTGTTATGTATAACGGTTCTCGTCTTAGGTTTTTTTTTTTTTTTAATTTAGTGCTTCCATATCGGAGATAGCGTGAGTGACATATCAAAGCATATCACAGAAATAAACAGAGACGTCATCAGGTCATACGTAACCATATAAAGACATTTTAAAAAGAACATGCAACACTGCAACTTTAGACCAGAAAACTTTAACATAGATTCTAGGGTGGTATTATAGTCATATCCAAATAAATTTTTCGCAGATCCATGCTGTTGTACAAGACAAGGGTGGAACAAAAAGTCGCCTGTACAAACAATGTTAACAGTTCAAAAGATGCTCTATACCTAACTGCCGACTATTGCTACGCCGTAGCAACCACTTTGCTGTGCGACTGTGAAACATGGAAAACTCAAAAGCAATTTCCGGTGCATCTATAAAATTTTAAAATCGTAGAATCCAGAACAGATATTAAATTCATCATTCAATCGGATATTGAATCCTAGACCTTTCTGTTCCGACTTCGTATGTGTCGAATGCAGAAACAAAAGGCGCGCAAAGTTGCATAAAGTTGCATTGTATCGTGCCTGATTTTTATATCGTGATTGATTAAAGAAATTAAAACATTTTATAAGCTAGAATCTTGAACCAGACTCGAGGAATCGTAACATCTCATCAGATTTCCTTGTTTAGTATCTTGAATTGTAATCGTAAACGGGCGTCACATTCCCCGTTTTATTGACCGCGGTCATCTAGAGGACTAATAAACGGCCAAAGTCGTAGGCGAACATTGTATCTAAGTACCAGGGAGGCATATCCACATCAGATATAGCGTCTCGTTTCGGCATAATGCGACCGCCGGCGGGCTCGCTCGTAACCGTCTAGCACAGCTAAAACCGGGCGATTCGGTTTTATACACACCCCCTATAAAAGCAAAAGGACCGGGTATGGTCCTGGGATAAGTGGGGGGCCTGTATCTTTATATCTGCCCCCTTGCCTCCACTAGGGCATTATGACCGGGGGGTTCTTTGGACAGCTAAAAGAAGTATCCGGTTGCCTTACCCGGCTAGCAGCGGGCAGGCGGTAATTCCTCTTCCAGTATTACTTTGGTTATTTACTAGGAATTTATCGCACCTCCTGCCCGGCTATGGAACTCTGGTATTTAAGAAGTTTTCATCAGGCTAAGTATATTATAAAAAACCGGTTCGCCATTTCTACTTAAAACAGAATGAAATAAAGACGAAAGCAAAGCCAGGCTTCAGCTATGATTTAAATACGAAGCTATCGATATGATCATCATCATCATCGTGTGGGTTGTAAGGTCGACAACCGACCTCACAAACTCAGGTGTCAGTGTTATGATAATAAAAAGCTTAATAAAGTATTTCAATTAAATTTTATCCAACTGATTTCACTTTGGAGCTTTATAAAAGAAATTGTTTAAGCACAATAAATTCGCCATGCTGTGCAGTGCAACAAAAAGAAAATGTTATTTTGTTGCCCATACATAAAGTATTTATAATGTATTGCTGTTATTGTATGTATTATTGGTTGGAATCATAGTAACACTATAGCTCACATACACACTCTATTAAAACGCAAAACACATTAAACAACACGAAACAAATCAACTAACTGTCATCATATTTTTTGCTAACTGTTACACGTGGTGGTTCGCTTCATCAGTATACATTGAGTTTACTACTACAACTCGATAGTCGATGAAAATAAAAAGTTTAGTTTTTAATTTATGTATGTACCTACCTATCCAATTTACGTGCAATGACTAAAGAAGCCTATGGACATGAAATAGTTGTCTATATAAAGCATACCTTAGCTTTACTTTACTTTTATATCATATTTTGATGACGAACTTACGAACACATTTCTGTTTCTTTCTTACTTATGTCTTTGTACCCAAGCAAAAAGAGATAACATTTATTTTGAACGTATTCTGATAATTCTGGCAACTCTTTTTTGTGACGTCGTCACGGTAATACCTAATAATGGAACTATCGATATTATCTATCGACTGTTTAGTAACTGCCCTAGTTCAATCCACCATTACAAAGTACTTTCGAGCACGCTTATTGAGTAGGTATTTCATGTCCATAGGCTTCTTTACTCATTGTTTACGTGATAATAACCGGCCAAGCAAGTGTTGGACCACACAAAGTGTAGGGTTCCGTAGTTATCCAATACTACCTGTTTAAGACAGTTAACATTCATCAAAATATTTTTCTATAATATTTGTAGTACCAAATTTCTTACTTGTACAAGTACATTTTATAAGTTGGTCTATTATTCGATAACCTGTAAAGCCTACCTAACGACTTTTCCTTTTAAATTCATGATATTATACACTACTACCATGAATTTTTTCACATTTCTAAATACAACGGTTTCGCCAGTAGGAAACTAGACTCTAGCAAAAATAAACACTTTAAAACTAAATATTTCTGAAACGTAAACTAGCATCGAAAAATGGTTTTAGCAAACCCCCATTATTTTTAAAAATCCTATCCAACTTTGTCGGCATGATCAATATGTAATATTCATGCCAAATTACAGCCTTCTAGTACTAGGAGTCTCTGAGCTAAGCCACGGACGGACAGACAGACAACAGACGGACATGGCGAAAATATAAAGGTTCATTTTTGACTACGGAACCCTAAAAACAGATGGGTCACACTTATGGGGTCTGTTTATCTCTTTAGTCTTGTAGACATTATTTCAGTAGCCGTTTTTAGAGCTTTTAAGTAGCCATTTCCTTTAATTATTTTCAATATTTTCACTAAGACACTTATGACAACGTGTCCTGGCCATTAAATTACTGCAAAAAACTTTGTATTATTTGTAAACATAAAAAAAGTATTTAGGTTTTAAACGGGATGAACAGTTGCCGACATCGTAGGTACGCAAAGTAAACTCAAACTTTTGTTTTTCAGCCCTACGCAAACTTAGGGATGTTTGTTTGATCTTGACTCGAGACACCGCAGCTAACCCGGCGGATCTACCACCAGCCAGGATAGCAGAAATTTTCAAGATATTGCCAACTCGTAATCGGGCGAGGGCAACTTGAATTTTGGGGTACCCCGCTAAACTTTGCAAAGACGTCCTCAAAGCCCATAGTGGGTGGGCTCGGGTACCAGGGTGGTATGAAAGGGAGGCGGTTTCGGGGTATCAAAGTTTGCCCGACGCGGGGCGGCTATTCGTGCTCAAGGCAGGGTAGGTAAGGCCTTACTTTGTTCGGCTTTTGCCGTGACAGAGGCACTTAAGGGACGGGTATGGCGCACCGCTGTAGTGCGATCTTAGGGCGGCACGCTAGTGTTGAAATTAGGTAGCTTTACGTACTATGAGGTGGTTTCGTTCGCATAGTTGGCTAAAAATTTTACGGTAATGTGTCTACGCCCTAATGTTCCCTCTTCTCTCTCTACTCTAATGTATTGTAAACTTTGAAAAACTATTGGCTAAAAGATATTTTTTAGAATAATTAGAATAAGCGTTCCTCGTTTGTCTCTGTATGATGCTAGAAAACACCAAATTATTTAGGGGTAATTTTAGGATACCGCCATTAAAACCAATCTCCTATAGAATCGTAGACATCTATTACTCATCGTGCTTGTAAATAATTATTGTGACCTTCTATATATAAATCATCTAGGATCATTGCACAGTGGTCAAAGTCACAAGCTAAAGACTTAAGTTTAAATTCAAACCAGCATTTATATGTAATGAATATACAAACCTCTACGTCGAAGTAAATGAGTGCTACGGCGTAGCAACCGTAGCACATGCTACGAGACACCTAACTGAAGGCGTACCGTTTCTGTGTAGGTACTGAAAGTAACAATGAATGATAAATAATGTAAAAAGAAAGTTATTAAATAATTATTAAGTAATTATGTATATTTTTATACTTCTTACACATCCAGCTACAAATATAACTTTTTTTTTAATATGGATAATCCTTAGACCACAGTATGTTATTAATCATTTTTCGCTTTATAAATATTGGATACAGTGCAATTAAGTCTATTTTCACTTTTAATCTAAGGTTTGTCTCTAGATTTTCATCTTTCAGCTTGCGCTTGTACTTCAGACCAGCGTCTAATATAAAACTGGATGTCTTCGTTGAGAATTTTGTGAATCTGTATGCAGTTACTTAACTAATTTTGAATACGAGTATTATGAAGACTTCGTGGCATTTTAATTCCTGTTTTGGGAAAATTACACAAATAAAAAAGGAACATGGACAAGTTAGAGATACAGTGCGTTGCAATACATACGGGTAGACAATATAACATAGAGAGATAGCGCATTTATCATAAATGTAATGCGATATGTGAGTGTTTACCTGCATGTGCTAGCTACTGTACGTTTGTTTGAACTTAAAAAGGGAGCCTCAATTTCATATTATTCAAAGCCGAGCTGAGTTGAAAATAATCCTTCGGCTAAGCATATCCAACCGAATAGTTGCGAAACCGCATTTCATAAAAGGCACATAGTGACCCGTAAAGTTTTATACATCACAAAACAAAGCTAACCCTGGAAAGGTCAAAACGTTCCGAAATAGGGATATATAGGTCCCTAACTCAAGGGACCAAAGGGTCTGACCGACCCCAAAAAAGTATATAACCCGAGTAGGTACTAGGGATTCATATAAGCGGTGGCGGCGCGGCGTCTTCTGTGCCTCCGAGCCAGGGAAATGTTAAGAAGGGTAGGGACTAGGGACAGGAAGCCCCCCCTTCCTGTGGGGTGCGGGTCGGGGGAGGAAAAAATTCAGTGAGGACCGTACCCTCGGCTCGACCCGGCGCCGCCGTCTGCGCCGTAATTAGTGATGCGGCGCCCCGGGCTGGCTTCATTCGATGCTCCTAGTCGATGCCCCATTTTTCCGAAAATTTGTCCTATCTAAACATGGCTATGTACTTAAAGAGGAGTACAGGCATTCGTAGGACAGACCTGATTAAGATTTGCTATCTAAATTATTTTTATTTAGACTTCTAAACCTTACATATTTTATGATGGCACTATTGGACATCAAATACATCGCAGTGCACTGATTAAAAGTTTGATGAATTTTATACGAATATAAAAATACATTTACAAGCTGTTAATGTAGTTTGCAAGTTCGATAACTGACCGGGCTTCTACACACTATGCCGGCGGGGTTACCGGAGAAAATAATTTTATTAACGCATGTAACGTCGCGTCGTCGCAATAAATGTAAAGTTTTGTCCACGAAACTATCGACACGACAACCGCCCTCTCCCTAAAAGATTATGACAAGATACAGAAGCACAGGGCTGCTAACGACTGGGCGAGCTGTCAAAAGAACCTACATTAATGTTATTATAACTTTTTCTAGGCGTAGGTGCCGCCCCACACGAGTGTCGGCGTGCACCCACCACGACCCTTGCCTCGCTTAATGAAATACGGCCTTTGTACGACCGACCGGCTGCTTTTTTTACACACTCTTAAGATATATTTCTCGAAATATGATGGAGAGATTTCTCACGATTCGTTCAAATTGTATATTTAAATAATAGTAAGCATGTCAATTATGTATATGTATATACCTGTAATGTTTTAAGCGTAGATTTCTATGAACGTCATAAATATGTATATTTTGGTAAAATGTTCAGTATGTGAATACTACACTATACTTACTTTAAAAAGTAATTAGTCTTAACTTTGGCACTACTGTCAAATACTGTGGTACCTTTAAATGAAATTATTTTAATAAATTTTTCGATTTTAATTTTATTTTCACTGGGGCCATCCCTGGAACAAGTCACTTCTAAAATGTTTTGAATATGTTTGAGTTTGCTACCTTCCTATATTTAATTTATGCGTTTCAGGATGATATTACAAGGAATTTAATAATTATATTAGTAAAGTCAATAAGTTATGTAAAGTTATTCATATCAAAATTACGTTATTATTAAAAACATATCTTACCAGAATATCTTTATTTGAAGCATGCACTTATCCCACTTACCTGAAAAAAAAAACATAAAGTTTAGCTAATTAAGTATCTAACTTGTTGACCGTATTCATACACGTTGACGTTGGTAAATCTTGTTGAAAAATCTTGGAAATAAGGTAGGTACGAAATTTGTTATTATTAAGTACTGCGAAGGATAATTTCATGAAAAGTTTTTTTTTCGTTGTGTGGGAGTTGGTATCAGGGAAAACAAGTAACTTTTCTAAGACAAAACAGCCGAAGTTGCCACATTAAATATTAAACGTTTCGTTCAAAAAAAATAGGAGGTGTAGAAAATGTTGAAAGATATTATAGGTTGATTTCACAGCACGTGGTAGTACAATATTGTTAGATAAGGTAAATTAAAAATAAAACTATTAATAAAGTGGCTGATGCTGTCAATCTTCTTTGGTTCCCGTGGTCCCTCGTGGTGCCTACCACGGGAACAAAAATCCAGTAAACTTTTGTAGTTGCACTCTAAATTTAGGGCACATTTGTTGTGAAGTGCTAAGTGAAGTGTAATCAAAGATTATAAATATTCTTCCCTCTCCCTAAGCTGACCTAGAAACGCCAACATGTCACAAGATAGTGCGGTGTCAAAACACCAGGCAAGCATATTGTAGCAGATAAACTTATCACACAAAGGACCGCGTTTATCGAGCCAGGATCGCAGCGGCTACAAACTTCTTTGTTTAGGGTCTAGGTATGTTTGGACCCCGAGGGTAGCCGCCCATATTGGACATTTTGTATAAGTGTAGGCCGAATGCCCGATCCCAAGGCAAATCCCTTTCGGGAGACCCTTTTCGGGAAAGGTCCAGCGGCCGTGCCTCTGCCCCGAATTTGCGGATTTTTAAGGTAAAATTTATAAGGGTGGGATGGGCTCCGGGTGAAGTATGAATTGTGGTGGATGTCGTTATCGTAATATATCTTTTTGTACCGCAGTTTATAAAGACGAATGCTACCGTGTCCTTATAAACTATTTATTTTGATAGTCACTTTATAAAACGGGTAGAAAAGGCACGCAAAAAAGTTCAAGATAGTATAGATAGGATAGTATTTCTATCGGCAAGTCTTCGAACACCTAGAGCGTATATTTCTAAAAGGAAAAATACAGATAATCACGCACCAGCAGAGATGCGAGGCGTATCATATCATAGCACCCTAATTGGTTGCATGGTACGAGCACAATTCCTCATACATTCGCGTTATAAATAGTCGGTGGAGGGCGGGCCTCACGCGAGCCTCCTACATACGTATGCGGTCCTGGTACTTAGACCCGGACCCTTCGGACCCTCGTCGACCCGGGCTAACTAGATAACGACGATCGGCCGAAACGAAACTAAAGGAAAAGTATTTGTAGTTGCCAGTGCAGAAACTATACCCACCACCTACTAGGGAATTAGGGGTAGCGGGTGAGTTGGGCCGCATTATACGGCAGCAAATTAACATGTTTGTAAGCGCTGACGGCGTTATTTGAGCCAGTGATCACTCATGGCCCCCTGTGATTAAAACGTTTGAGAGAAATCGACACGGAAATAGTCGTGTAAAGGAACGTCGGGACTTCCGTTCTGATTTGAGTATTTAATTATGTTTGACGAGGCTCAAGCAAGATGCAGATATTTGTCGAAAAGTGATAATTTAAAAGGCACACGGAGTAATCTAACTCTACTACGATTACCAAGATATGGAAACATAAAGCTAAAAATCTCTAAATGCAAAACTGAAAAGTTGGCTTCCTGTCTACCCCACAAAATGTGGAATTAAAGCTTATAGAGTAATGAATTAAAAAGGCAAACATTACGAAGTCGTAGCAAACGTAGCAGTTGCTACGACGTGAAGGCTACGGCGTAGCGAGAGAGATCAGAGAAGTGTAGACGCGCGTAAATCGTGATCTATTTATTTCCATGCAGTATGTTTATTTATCAATACCAATAATACGTCTAATTTTCATTTTCCAATCATAAAAATAGCGTTGTAAAATTATGGGAAATAAAATTGTTCTATATGCCTATATATACCTTCGCTGGTACAGCTTTTCTGGAACATCCTGTATACGGAAGCGCTCTCAAAGTCCGTTATCACTCACATGCGTTGTATGTAATATTAGACATGCTTTTCTATTGCCACCCTGTATAACAAATACCTGCACTTCTCTACACCTCTTCAGTATTAATATTTTAGTCATACATTTCTTCAATATTAAAATCATTCTGTTACCCACTCATTTAAGTCCCCACTGAGAGGTTCGAGCCTACACGGGTTAAGGGCGACCAGATAAAAAAAATAAGAAAGAAAATATGAATTTAAAAGAGAAGATTTGAGGATGTCACTGAATAAACTATTTATCTATCTATCTAGATATTTTAAAATCTATATTTTGTACAAAAAATAGATAAATAGCAACAATGTGACATGGGTAATATCTCATCGTATTTTTTTATATTCCCACGAGATAACAACAAGAGTGTTTTATCATCCCAATACACAACGATGATGTTGCACAGTAAAATCACCTGTAGATTGTTGAAATTGGCAATATCTCTAACAAAACGAGCGGGCGAAACTTTGACAAATACAGTGCTGCATCGGAGCTGAAACAATACCAACCCAGGTCGTCATCTCTAACGGGCGTCGCTTTTTTTTCCTAATTAATTAAGTCACAAATTGATTACTTTCGACGGGCAGGAAGGTATAAAAAGAGGGGTGTATCAGGAGCCGGGGGGCGGGGGGGGGGCGGCCCTCGCTTGCGAGTAGGAAATGTGGAAGTAGACACACGAACCCCGCTGCTGCCCTGGTAATGTCGGCAGAAAAGATATATTTTTCGTACATTAAAAGGACCCACCCTTAAGATATCTTGACCCCGAAGTCTTGGAATGAGATTACTGAGAACAAGAATGTGTTTGCATGAAGTTGGTTTCTGGGAAATTGGGCTGGCTTGTTTCCTTATCAAACTTTGAAGATATTTTAAAAAAATATATCACAGAGTTCTGAAAACTTGCTCGCTTCCTACGCGCTTTATTAGACTCCAGTTTTTATGTCCTTTTATGATTATTTTTTTAAGCATCTGTGATGTACCTATAGAGTGATAAAGGTCACTGCTTTTAAACTGGAAACCGTTATCCAGTCATCATCGTCATGTGAATATTCGAATATTGTAAACCAAAGGCTGTATAGAAATTCGATTTTGTGTGAAGTTAACCGATCCGTGCTAGCTCGCGTGGTTGGCCAAGACCTGATCACCTTAATTTAAGTTAGGCAGGCTCGAGCCCGTCGGTGGGGACGTATATGAGCTGTTGATGATGATGATTCGGTTCAGTGAGGACACAATTATGAAGAATACAACGTCTGTCAATAGTGGTGTACGACAGAGATGTTTCTGATGCATGGTAGTTAACTAAATATACGGCTCATATTTTATAATAAATAATACTCCTTATGAAATACGTTATTTGATATAAACTAAGAAATTATCATCATCATAGAATAAAAATATATGGTTCAACTTCGTAAGAAACTTTTCTGCAATCAGTACATTAGACGGCCGGTGCGGCGTGCCCGGCGTACTAGCAGTTATTATTTACCGGCTTTATCATTTCGAAAATTTCATATTCCCGCTCTTGGACGCTTGAGGTTTAAAAGCGTAAGCGAAGGGGGGCGTACTTTTTGCCTACAAACAGCTCGGAGCCCGCTTAGTAGTTAGGCCGCGGTACTAGGGGGACAGGGGTGTTAGGAGCTAAGAAATAATAACTGCGCTGCATGCAAACTCCGGCCAAACGGATATGTGCGTTGTTTTGCGCGATTACTTATGCTCTCCTTTTGAATGCAATGAGAAATTAAACTGCTTTTTGTGTTTGCGTTTTGATTATGAAACGAAAGCACGTCAAAGTATTTCTAATTTAAATATGTAATTTCATTCTAAAAAAAAACATTTGTGATGTGACCGACCTACTCGTGTATATAAAAATTATAGATCTCGACGAGATCTCTATCTCAGATGAGCTAGTACTAGAGGTGCATAGATGTCCCGCTTGTCCTGGCTGAAAAATAAATCTTTAAAAATCCACTAATATCCGAAAATAATTTGTAATTGTAAAAAAATATTTAACTAACAACATAACGAACCCTAAAATAACCATAAATCAAAAGCGCTGCCTTTTTCACAATATTCGTAGCAGGTACGTAACCTTTGCTACGACAGAGTGGGGCAAGTATAAACAGATGCATAGCGAGCGAAGGTAGCCTTTACTTGCCACATCAGAGCTACGTACGGTAAATACAAGCCGGCGACTAACCCATCAGGGTCCCGTATTTTTAATGAAAGCCGCGGCGTCGGCGGGCGAACTACCGTATTAATCTTAGCAGCGGACGTCCTAACCTCCACGCGCCGCTGCCAGCCTGGTAGGTGGCACCCAAGGATCCCCGCAGAGGGGGAACATTTTCCCCGATTTTTCTCCATTTTCCCTGCTTTTTCGCTGCATGCATTATGCAGGGCGGTACCGGTTCGAAATTTATCGATGTAGAAATAAAACTAATGTTTTCACTGCGTTTGTATTCCGGATCATGTTCCAGATACATCCTACAGACTATTCGGGCTCAAATTACTAACGCTACAGAGACAATTAAAAAAAGTCCGAACGACCAAAGACCGGAATGGGGTGTCAATAAAAGAATAGGCCGTTTATTTTTTATTTGGAAAGGAAACGAGGAAATTACGAGCGAGTAAAAAATACGTCTCGATCTTCGCCGGCGAAAAAATCCGCCGAAAAGGAAGCGAGCGACCATTAGGGTATTATCGGGGAAAAAAGGACGTAGGGGAAAAAATCAGAAAAAAATTGCTCGTAGCCACCCTTTCCTTTTCGTGAGCGTCACTTGTCCCCCCTGCCTTACATTAGACCCCCGTGGCCAGGGGCGCATGTATGGGGGAATTACATAAACGACAGGTGAATTTGGAAAATTAAAGTTGGTACCAACTACTATCAGGTTAGCGGAGTGGCCGGGATTATTACGTTTGCACCGTTTCAGTCCGGAGTTCCGCGCGCTAATTGGAGTACCTCAAATAACACATCACACGAAATTACTTACGAAATTATCATTTTACAAAAGGAACTATTGTGAGTGGAACTATTGGCATTTTAAAAATGTAAACTGATCTGCGAAATCATGATTTTGTTTTAAATTAATAAGTATATAGATAAAAAAGCGTTATTTATATGTAAACCCCCTCAAACTCCGCGTCGTAGAGAAGTATTAATTAATACATTTAGCAAGGAAATAATTTACCATACATAATTTAATGTTAATTTAACTAAACCAAATACTTATTTATTGATCTAGCTCTAAAATTCTTCGCAATATTTTTTTCAATACACCTTGCTCGAAAATTTAACAAGTGTGATTTTCATTTCAGTTTTTTTTCTTCAAGTTCTAACAGAAATATTTCCAGCCAAAAACATTCAAATATAAAAAAAATATTATCGATTCTTACAAAAAAAAAACATTTGTTATTTTAACAAATTATGTATAAAAAATAGTATCAGCCAATATTATTTTAATAATAAAAATAAAATTATCTGAATTTCAACGAAGAATCTATTAATGATAAATCGAATTTAGTAGAGGCTGAATGTTCGCGAGTGCCTTTTCTCAATAATTATGCTTTTAGAAAGGAAACCAATTTTGAAACTAATTTTGTAGAATTTGCATTGTTCTTAGTTTCTGCTATCGAACACATAAAGATTTTTTGTTCTATCTTTAAAATTGACCGAGTTATAAAGGTTTGAAATTCAAGATTAGACAGAAAGGCACATACCCACTTGTGACGTCATTTGTTAGTAACGCCATATTATAATCTCCATACAAAAACTCGTTTTTGAAAGAGACAGACATATTGAAACTTTAAAAAATCACTGTAAATTAGTTTTTCAACCGATTCTGTTTTTTTCTTCGCGAATCGTCTGCTAATCTATACTTTAAAAATAATTCATAAAATATGGTAAATTCATACAATATGGTGAACAGTCCGATCCCCTATTGCTATTATTTTTAAAGGAATAAAACCCAAAGGTCCCATGCGACATTATATCAGGATATCACATACTTGAAGGAGTTAGTGAAGCAATCCAAGGGGGACTAGACGCTAACGAGTAAGAGACGCACGCGTCAATATCGAAATAATTCATATGTGACAATAATTAAGAGGTTTCGTTCCTCCCGCTGAGGCCCCAGAGGTGCGAGGGGGCGCCGACCCCGTACGGGGGGCCGTAGCCTTCGATGGGCACCACCCGTCGAGTGGGTGTTTTGCTCTTTGTTATATTTTTCTGTAGCAATTAACGTTTATCCTATAATGTCAGATTACAAGGGCTGCTATTTATGTATCCGGAACTGGCCACTTACATAAACAAAAAATAAAAATAGAACTCTTTGGCTGTAAAATAAAGTTTGTTTCATTCATCTGTCAATTGTTTTAACATTGTGGCGCCATTTTTAAAATTCATTGTCTATCATCACCATGGATTTGACTCGTGAAAATTTTCGTGCTATGATTTATTACGACTTTCGGCGTGGATTAACTCAAAAACAGTGCATGGATCAACTTTTGTCGACTTTTAGGGAGAAAGCCCCATCGAAAACCACTGTGTATCACTGGTTCAGTGAGTTTAATCGTGGTCGTCGTATGCTTGCGGACGATTTTAAAGAAGGTCGCCCTAAATCGGCTGTTGTACCACAAAATATTGATGCTGTGCACGAACTAATAATGCAAGACCGTCATAATTATATATCGCGAGATAGAGGCATTTCTGGGCATTAGTATGACGAGTATTTATAAAATATTACACGAACATTTGGCTGTAAAAAAAATTGTTCTCGTTGGATCCCGCACAACTTAACAGTTGAACAAAAACAGGCTCGTGTTGATTGGTGCAAAAAAATGATAGAAAAATACAAATGTGGTACATCAAAAGCTGTTCATAATATCTACAGAGGAGACGAATCTTGGATATATGCGTATGATCCCGAAACTAAACAGCAGTCAACGGTTTGGGTGTTCCAAAATGAGCCAAACCCAACTAAAGTTGTTCGTGCAAAAAGCACTTTGAAGCAAATGGTTGCCTGCTTTTTTGGTATTAGTGGACATGTGGCTACAGTACCATTAGAGAATCGTAAAACGGTTAATTCTGAATGGTACACCACCATTTGCTTGCCAGAAGTCTTTGGAGAAATACGCAAGAACAATCGACAACGAAGAATAATCCTTCACCACGATAACGCCAGCTGTCACGCCTCGGCTGCAACAACGGAGTATTTAAATAGTCAAATGATCGAATTGACGGGTCATCCGCCGTACAGTTCCGACTTGGCACCCAACGACTTTTATTTATTCCCAAGCGTGAAGAACAAATTACGTGGACACCGATTTTCGACCCGGGAAGAAGCCGTTGATGCTTTCAAAATGCACGTTTTGGAGATACCCGATACAGAATGGAAAAAATGCTACGTAAGTTAGTTTCAACGTATGAAAAAATGCATCGATCATCACGGGGAATATTTTGAAAAGCAATAAAAGTATATTTGGTTATAGATGTTTGTTATTTTTTGTTATTCCGGATACATAAATAGCACTCGTACCTATACATGTCATATGAAAGATCTCTTGTGAACGTTGGACCTACAGCCACTCTCGGCACTTACGAGCGTGGGCGTATCAATTTGAAACTAAAATTAATGAACATACATTTTAAAAAGGTAATAACAAAATTGGGCTTGTTTGGGTGAAAGTATTGATACTACTGTAGTTTTAAAATATAAACATATAAGGGACATACGAGTATTGTGATTCAAGATTTATCGATAGCAGAAGGGTAGCACAGTAGAAAAATCTTAAAATAAAGTATTGGAGCATGTCCGCCTACGCGTGGCCCACATTCATTGTATTGAAAAATAGATTGAAAATAAGATTTTGCGGAGTCGTCGTCGTCGCGTCGTAGATAATTTTATTTGAAATCTACCAGGCGGCTATAAGTAGCGCGGCACTAATTCGTGTGGGTTAGTAAGCGGCGTACATACACTACATAGCGGCCGAAATCATTATTTAATAGAAAAGCCCTCCCCAGTTGGCGGGGGGTACGACCCTAGAAAAAGTTTCTCTGCCACGTCTATCAAACCAAGGACTGCATTGGGAAAACTGTGGAGCGAACTAAGGCTAAAAGTAAATGATATCGATTATTGTAAACTCAAAATAACAGAATCACAATAGACAAACACAGATATCAGCCGCCGCGCCGTATAAAAAAAATACGAAGTTGAAGAACGGTTCGGAATATTTCTGTCTAGGCGTTACTAAGCGATGATACAACCAAAGAGTTTATATATTTTTTTTAAATAAATGTATTGACATGAAAAATAAACATTTTGTGCAAATTATCATTATGAAGGTATAGAGCGAGCGCTTCAGAGTGAGAACAGTAGGCACGGGTGGGAACATTGAATTGTTCTGTCAGCAAGCGCCTATACTAATATAGTAAAGAGGAAACCTTTGTATGTTTGTAACGAAAACTCAAAAACTACTAAACCGATTTTAAAATTTCTTTCACCATTGGAAAGCTAAATTATCCCTGAGTAATATAGGCTACTTTTTACTACGGAAAATATGTTCTTCCCACGGGAAAATTCAAAAATAAAGCGGGCTTAGCCGCTGGCGGGCCTCTAGTGGTATTCTAGGAAAAATTGTGAAATAATAAAAAAAAAAAAAAAAATTGTGTAATAATTGTATAATATTGTGTAATATTGTAAAAATTGTAAAATATTGCAAAAAATCACGCCACTTGCTACTGAAGCTGCCTACGCTGCGCACGAGGTGATCCGTGCGATATGCTTGCTCTATATAAACTTATGCATACTCTAAGGGTACAACATACTAAGGCTAGATATCGCCAGTTACTTGTATTATGTGCATAGTAATACAACGATGTCGAGTTTAACATTTGGGAATAAGAGCCCATATCAGAAAATGACAAAATAAGTAAATTTGATCCTGTATATTTCGCACAATGTTGAACGAGTCGTACTTTTTTCAGATTTCTGTGATAAAAAATCGTACAAATACGTGGGTATTTTTAAAACAACTGTAAAATTCTTAACAGAAAGGTACTTTTGTATTTGGAAGCTGCCTTGCACAATTTACCGAGAATCCAGAATCTTGCCGTTTCCTGGAGCAAGCCAAGAAATGTTGGCATCATTCGTATAGTCCATGCTGAAGTTTTACCCTAGATTTTACTTTGTTAGCAACATTTATAAATAGTTAACACTTTTCTGTTCGGAGGTCGTTGGAGACATCGAACGGTCAACCACCTTTGTAAAGAAATGTCTTCAAAGAGAGATAACTTTATAGATGTAAGAAGCCTCTCTTCTACTTTTGTTCCACACGGGACTAAAGTTGTAATGTGCGGTTTATTATTACAAGTTAGAACAAACGATTCTATGAGTTTGAGGTTCTAAAATAATTCATATTGTGCAGAATAAATATGCACTCACAAAAATATGTAACTAAAAATAACTTTTTCAATAAAGTGTATTAAAATTTCGCTCGAAAATTTAACTTACGAAGGCAGTAAACTGTAACTTTTTATTTCTACGGTCTCCATAATTATTATTCAGCCAGGATAATTTTTCAATAATAAAAAATAAATTCAATCGATTCTTACAAAGAGAAAAGTATTTTATATTTTTTTATTTCAACATATTGTATCAAAAATATTATCAGCCAGTAATATTTTTATAATAAAAATATAATTATCTCAATTTAAATAAATCTGAATAGTACCAGAATCTGAGCAACTAAAACCGCGCGTGATATCCTATTTATTAATTGACCGAGCGAGCGAAGCGTCTCTGTTTCAGCTTGGCCAAATTTGCTTTTGTATGTCCATCTGTTTGTTTGTTTGTTTGTTTCACTCTGCAGGTCGTGTTTCTCAACCGATTCTCGTGAAATTTTGTGAGCAGGTTCGATAAATTAATGGAATTTTTTTGTCGAGTCAGTCTTTGGAAATTTTAAAAAATTACGGAGTTATGGGGGTTGCCAGTTTACAAGGTCTACCGCTGAGGCTGTTTTCATCTACAGGTCACATTTCTTAACCAATAAAATAAAATAAGATAAAATAATGATAAATAAAAAATCAAGGGGTCGGGAATGTTTGTGGAGAAAAAATAAAAATAAATATGAAAAGATATACAGACTCGCGACGCGAGGTCTACAGCTCACAGAGCCACTAGTATTATAAATGCGAAAGTTTGGATGTTTGTTGCCGAATCACGCTAGAATCACTGGACGGATCGGGATGAAACTAACCTAACCTAGGCCTAACCTAAATGTGTGCACATTTAGGTTAGGCCCTGGAATAGGACATAGGCTACTTTTTACCGCGGAAAAAAATTTCATTCCTACGGGAAAAATCATTAAACGCGGGTGAAAAACGTCGTACACGTTACGTTTTTCAAAACACTTGAGAAAAAACTGATAGTAAATAATGAAATTTAAATTAAGAAAAAAAATTAATGAAGGGAACCCGAACAAAAGCTACGATACTACAGGTAAAATTGTTCATGTAAAAGTTGAAAAAAAATAACCTTTATTACATACTAGCTTTCCGCCCGCGGTTTCACCCGCGTTTAATGATTTTTCCCGTAGGAATGAAATTTTTTTCCGCGTTTTTTATACACGCGAGGTTTTATAACAAACTCGTGACATTATGAACCCTCGCACGTTTATACGTTATAAAGCACGTTTGTAATTTGCCACCTACGATCTTCGATCGTAATGACGTACTATTTAGTTGCTACGAAAAGCGCTACGAACTGCTACGACGCTGTAGAGTTGATAATAATTATAATTTAGAAAGAGCTGAATTATAAAACCAAAGTTTATCAATAGAACTAGAATATGAAAGAAAATAATAAATATTCAAAATAATTAATAATATTTAATTCGTTATTTTCATAACTTCAGTCAGTATACGATATAAAAAAAAAAAAAAAAAACAAGAAAAAAACGCACCACCAACCACCCTAGATGTCAGGGAATATTAATAAGAGACATGAGGGACATACTAGGAGAATATAAGCAGGGTATAAGTAGAGCAAGGCGCGGTGCGACGCTGTCAGTGCAGATTATATGGGGAGCGCTAGGGCTCCCGTGGGTGGCCCGGGTTTGCTAGCGCTACCAGGCGCGCAGAGCTTTGAGCACAGTGGAGAAGGCGAACGGGTACTAGGATTACATAATAAAGCTAGAGATGTTATAGCAAAGCTTTTGATTCTTATAGGTACGAAAAATATTTACAGTACCTACACGTTTGAATCTTCCGTTTTCGTAGAAATCGGACGTCTCACTGCTACGAATTTATCACATTTCATCGTAGTTTTTAGTTTTTTCGGTTACTAAAAAAAACCTTTTTAAAGTTCCGTAGTCGACAAGTGTTGGATATTTGTGTAAAAACTGAACGCTACTTTAATTTTGTATCTTTTTTTGTACATAATTTGGCAACACAGGGTCAGCCATCACTTTCGCTCGGATGTGTCACTCACTAGCCAGGCACAAAAATGTAATTTTTTTAAATTGAAGAATAAAAACCATTTTAAGTAAAAGAAGTTTGCTTGAAGAAACCCCAAACAACCACAGGATTGGGAAAATGATCCATCAGTTGTTTTTTGGCGACCGAAAAATCAGGACATCGTACGGCGCAGGAGTGGACCGCGTGGGAGGAACGTGACCAGCAGCAAGCGACTTCGCTATCTTCTGATCTGGGAAGTGCCTTTCCTTTCATTTTCCTCTTCTCAGCACCCTTTTAACCACATCAATAGGTATAGATTCATCAAGTGTACATTTTGAGGTTATTTTCTCCGAACAAATTTGGTGGTTGTGTCACACAAATTGCTGTATATTTCAATGAAAATTCATGCTCTCATTGTATAAAAAGTATATTTCAAGCATAACACGCATCATTTCAAGCAAACTAACAAGTATTTCTAGCTAAAATCCCATTTTTAGCTAGCTGTCACATGTCCATGTATGCCGCGAAAAATGTGGCACGTAACAAGTTCCATGCAACATTTCATGTAAAGAATTGTAAAGCCATCATTCCCAAGTAAATCCACACTAATCGCATGTAGGTCGCTTATGGAATTTGCCCAAAATTCCAGGATTGGACTGCTCGCACGGCACGAACACGTGGCGTCATAATGTGCGTGCATGTTGGTGCATGCGCATGACCTCGGGTGTGTCTGCGCATAGGAGAGCGACGCAGTCTGCATTTCCCCGCTTCAGCAAGGAGCAACCGTGAGTGGTAAATAAGCAGTGCAGCACAATATTAAAAAGATATTGAGGTATTTATTACCCTTTTGTATATTTTAACTTGATTTCTTGCATTTGTTATTCGTGATGTCTATGTGATGATATTGTTAATATTAAAAACAAATTCTCTAAATTTGAAAAGTTATATGACAAGTTTGAATTGATTCAGGAAGAAATAGACATTTTATCAGAAAATGTAGATGACCAAATGACAGAAAGGCAACAATTTGAAGAACAGTATTTTGAATTAGTAGGGATAGTACAGTTAATGATCAGTGATTTCGGGGACACTCAAAGCGAGTCATCTAAACTGAAGAGAGTAGGTCGTCTGGTCATGCAAAACTTAATGTAAAATTACCAACAATCTCACTTCCTACTTATGATGGTAGCTAATAGCTATCACAAATGGCTTGAGTATAGAGACACATTTGAGTCATTGATACACAAAAACCCGACGCTCACTGACATAACAAAATTACACTATTTGCGGTCATCTTTGTCTTCCTCGGCTGCCTTGATAATTAACGCTATTGAGATAACAGGTGATAATTATGAAACTGCTTGGAAATTGTTATGTGATAGATTTGATAATAAGAAACAATTAATTCAGAATCATTTAAAAGAATTATGAATTATGAAGGCATAAAGAGGGAGTCAGAGAAAGTGTTGAGGGATCTTGTTGATCACATTAGTAAGCATGTCTGAATAACTTGGGAGAGCCCACAGAAAAATGGGATAGTCTTATAATTTTCATTTTTGCTTCAAAGTTGGATAGCGTAACAAACAGAAAATGGGAAGAACACAAAAATGGGATTGATGGCATTCTAGAGTTGAAAGCATTCATAAAGTTTCTAAGGAACTATGCAGATGTTTTAGAAACATTTCACAAAGGTACTGAATATAAAGTAGAACAAAGAGTAGTAAAGAATGTAAATGTAGATAGAGGTCATCACAGATCTTTTGTTGCCTCAAGCATGCAACAATCAGTAAACAATTGGGATCAGCAGTGCCCAATCTGCAATGCACAGCACCGTATATTTAGATGTGAACAATTCATAAACATGTTGCCTGAGGAAAGAAATTCAGCAGTAAGCAAGTATAGGTTATGTATCAATTGCCTCGGTAAAGGGCATTTTGCTGTGCAGTGCAGAGCGGGACCATGTAGGTTGTGCAAACGAAAACACAACTCATTACTTCACATACAAAATACACAGAGACACACAGGTACAAGTACAAGCAAGCAGAGTGATACAAACAATCACACACAGGGGGCCACAAGTAAGAATAGCAATCCTAACTTGTCGTCCAACCCTATTGCCTTATCTAGCAGCCAAGATGGGCAGGTACTGTTATCTACTGCACTAGTACACATTAATGTAAATGGAAAAATGCATACAGCACGGGCGCTTCTTGATTATGGGTCACAGTCATAATTCATAACAGAAACATTTGTAAAAAAAGTATAATTTGGACACACAAGAAGTCAAGCCAATAAAAGTATCAGGTATAAGTACTTTCTCATTTGAATGTAAACAAAGATGCATCATTAATATGAAGTCATACGTAAACAACACATATGCACAACAAGTAAAATGTATAGTAGTGCCTCGTATAACAAATGATTTACCTAGCAAAATGGTAAATGTAAAGGAATTGAACATTTCTGCCAATCTGAAACTTGCAGATCCAGGATTCAATATGCCAGCTGAAATTGATCTTCTATTGGGAAGCGACATCTTCAGGGAAATAATAGAAGGTCACCGTATACCACTGCAAAAAGATCAGCCAGTACTACAAAGCAGTAAACTTGGGTGGCTGGTAGCTGGATCCATAGGCCCAGTGCCAAACACTTTCGACAGCAGTGATGTGCACTTTTGTATGTTAAGTGCCAATGTAGACTTACAAAAGTTCTGGCAACTGGAGGAAATTTCACAATCATCAGGCTTATTGTCAGAAGAAGAAGAGGCATGCGAGGCTCATTTTGTAAACAATACAACTAGACTGGAAAATGGAAAATGTTGTGTAAAACTGCCTTTGAAACAATCACCTGGAGTACTTGGTAATTCATATACAATGTGTGAACGCAGACTGGAAGGAATAGAAAGAAGATTCAACAGGCAGCCAGAGGTTTTCAAACTGTATAAGGAATTCATTGATGAATATGCAAGTCTAGGTCATTTATCAGTAATAGATGCTCCTGAAGTTGGAAATTATCTGCCCCACCACCCTGTCATCCGTGAGCAGGCAGAGACCACTCGTCTGAGAACTGTATTTGATGCATCAGCAAAAACCAGTTCAGGTATATCACTAAATGACATTCTCATGGTGGCAGCATTCTTATGTATTCACAGGGGAAATTGAGAAAATGTATAGGATGATAGAAGTAGACCCTTCACAGCGCCATCTGCAATTAATATTATGGAGAGAAAATAATAACGAAGAACCTAAATGTTTACAGTTGAACACAGTGACTTATGGAACTTCATCAGCACCTTACCTCAGTACAAGATGCTTGCTGCAACTGGCTCATGAATGTACAGACAAGGACGTCAGTCAAGTAATTGAACAAGATTTTTATATCGATGACTGCCGCACAGGAAGTGAGGACGAGGGCCGATTGCAGCATGTATAGAACACACACTAGAATCAGCTGGTTTTCATTTGCGTAAATGCTGAGAGAGCAGTTTTAAAATTTGTAGCTTTTTTTAGGTGGTAGAGTGCATATGTAAAGGAAGATAATTTACTTGATATTTTTTGTATTTGATCTTTCCAGTTCAGATATAAAACTGTAATTTGGCATGAATATACATACTAATCATGCCGACAAAGTTGTAGAATAAAATCTTAAAAAATATATTTTTTTAAAGTCTGGTACACTTAAAGTGGGGGCTATTTTTTATTTCATTACCACCTCATGGTGTGAGGTGTCATTGGATAGGTTTTTAAAAGGGTTTGAATAAAAGACCTACTTATAAAATGAACTTGTCATCAACAGCTTATACGTCCCCACCGAGAGGCTCGAGCCTACCCTGAATTAGAGCGATAAGGCCTTAGTCGACCACGCTAGCCCAGTGCGGGTTGGTCAACTTCACACACAACCTATGATTTTCTTCGCAGGAGTGTACAGGTTTCATCACGATGTTTTCCTTTACCGTATAAGAGCGTCGAATAAACGTACATATGAATTGGAAATTCGAAAACACATTGGTACGTGATGGGGATCGAACCCGCGTCTCCCGGACGGGAGGCAGCGGTCCTAACCACTAGACCACCAACGCTCTCTGTGAAATGAACTTGTACTAGTAAGAAATTCGGTACCAATATCATAGATTATTTTTTATAAACTTTAACTATCTTAAACAGATACTTAAGTACAAGGGCTGCTATTTATGTATCCGAAACTGGCCACTTACATAAAAAATATTTAAAAAGAAATTATAACGAAGAATAATCCTTCACCATGATAACGCCAGCTGTCACACCTCGGCCGCAACAACGGAGTATTTAAATAGTCAAATGATCGAATTGACGGGTCATCCACCGTACAGTCCCGACTTGGCATCCAACGACTTTTATTTATTCCCAAGAAGAACAAATTACGTGGACACCGATTTTCGACCCGGGAAGAAGCCGTTGATGCTTTCAAAATGCACGTTTTGGAGATACCTGATACAGAATGGAAAAAATGCTACGAAAGTTGGTTTCAACGTATGAAAAAATGCATCGATCATCACGGGGAATATTTTGAAAAGCAATAAAAGTATATTTGGTTATAGATGTTTGTTATTTTTTGTTATTCCGGATACATAAATAGCATACTATTGGATAACTACGGAACCTTACACTTTGCGTGGCCTGACACGTGCTTGGCCGGTTATTTATATTTAGGAGTAGTGTTATTAAGTTTTCTCTCTTCAACATTATTACATCAAATAAAAACTAGCCTACCATATCCATTTCAGTTACTCCTATGTACGCTAGTATCCTGAAGTCTTCGGAGAGCGGGCCTAGCGAAGGTCGGCCTTTAGTAATGATTTACGCAACCCTAAAACATTTATTGAACTACCCGCGGCTTATGTGACCCTGCTTTTTCTGTGACCTTTTCAAAAATGTTAGTTAAACGAAAAATAGGTCATGCGTGAGTTTCTTAACTTTACTTACACTAAGTACAGCGTTCCCCAGGCTAAGTGATGACTTTTATTTATTCCTAAAGATACAACATTTAATAACACTGATGGAAATTCAATGTTAACCTTAGGTAATTACAATCACCCATCTTTCTGAAAGAACAAAGAATCCTCTCTTGCCTTTTGTATTGGTTTTCTATAAAAAAATTCCTTAGTTTGTTTCACGCATTGAGGCATTGAAAGATGAGGTCGGATCGGGGATTTGTTTTATAATATCCGTTCAATTTTCCTAGGTGTTTAACGTTACTTTATCCTATTTATGACAAAAGAACTAACCTATTTTCAGTAACACACAGCATTAACAACACCATTACATACGATTGTGCCTTGCCAAGTCGTGCCCAAGCCTCTACTAGTCGCAAATAAAACCGAAGTTAAAACCCTTGTGCCATGGGGTGGGATACTCGTAGGATCGGGTACGGTGCCACCCTGCTGTCATTTACCCTACTTACCGCCGCGTCGCTACCAGGCAAGCATGGAACGGAGAATTTTAACGGAATTAGTCGCTTTGCTCGCCGCCAGCAGGGCGCCTCGGTAAATTCACCACACATGGAAGAAGGGAGTTATTCCACCCACCTCCACGCCTAGTTTGAGCTCCTAGTAACTCGCAAGCACGAGGTGTCTGCACGCAATGCCGCAAAAACAGAATTAGTACGTAGCCAAACGACGACGCGACGCTCGGGAGCGTGTTTGTTCTAGAGGGCACAAGACGACGAAGGATTTATTTGCCAAACCCAGACTGTTTATTTTAGTAGTATTAGGTATAATATGATTTTACTCGGCCGCTGGTTATTTATTCGTTTTTTTTCTATACACATTTATTAAAATTACATTGGTTCCTTCAGGAGCTTTGCCCAGTTTTAAAAGGGTATTTATTACCCATACGCCAAGGAGAAAACTTTGACAAACTAAATCTAAAACGGCCCCGTGGCCTAGCTGGTAGTACTCCTGCCTACGAAGCACAGGATCGCGAGTTCGAATCCCACCCAGAGCAAACATTCGTGTGTTTGCCTTGTGTCTGGATGTTGTTTATCTATTTAAGTAATTTATATCAGCTGTCTGATACCTATAGTACAAGCTTTGCTTAGTTTGGGATCAGATGGCCGTGTGTGAGATGACCCCCCCACATATTTATTAATTTTAAAAAGTTCTTAGCAAATTCGGTGCCAAATTCAATATGCAAATGGGTCGCCATAAGTATTCTAATAAGAAGAAGCAAAATAATCAATTCAAGGTGAGGTAATCCTCTTTATAGAAAGGATTAGTGACCAAATCAAATAAAATCCTTTTCAAAATGAAAAAAAAAGAAGTTTTGAAATAAGCATTCACAATAACCAGACGTCAAAGAACATCATGATCCGATTACCTTAATTTCAATTCTAACTCCACAATAAAAAAGTGTACAACTGTTTAAAGAACAAAGACATTTATGACTTTTCGGGATGAACCCTGATATGCAAGAACCCTTCGTCAAACGGTGTATTCAAAAAGACCCCAAAATTAAACCGATCGATTTGCAGGGGACAAACTTAATTATGCCAGCGCTCACGTTCAAGGTCACAGATGCATGTGTTCACAACAAATTGGTTTTGGGGTTACGACAACTTAATTTTAGATTTTGATGGTCTCGAGTCTATTTCGGTGGTGTTAAGATTGCGTCGCTGATCTGATGGTGATTTCATCTCAGGGTGTATCTTAATTTCATAAGTATTTTCGTTGTTTTTTGGAACTGTTTTTACACAAGTTTAAAGTAACAAATAGTTACGTAAAATGTGAATAAGAGGATTTTCCTTTAGCAACTTTCTGGCCAGAGCTGAAGATACCCTGATCAATCTATTTGTTTGTAAATATTTTAATGCTAATTCAGGGTTTTCGTCGTAATGTAAGGATGGCGAGCCTCTCGGTGGAGATATAATGAGCTGTTGATGATAATGATTTTAATGACGTTGCCAACGAATTCGAATGGATACGATTTTCAACATTTTTGTTCTTTGAAACAAAATCAGTTTTCTACAAAGTAGGTACCAGAGTCGCATAAACTTTAAGCGTCACGCCACCTGACACGTACCCCGACGATTGATTCAGACGAATGCCCGCACAAAGGCAGGGCTCACCGTCACGCCATAATCGGCCGCCGCATCTTTTCTAACTCATTTTTCTCGCTTGGGGCGGCAGGGGGCCAGCCAGGGGGGCGCCGAACGGCTAGAGGTTTCATCAGCCAAGGGGGCGTCACAGCATTAGACAAGACACAAAAACGAAGCCCGGCGGAGAAGAGGGTAAGTACATTTTCTGATGGCGTTTTTTGTTCGTCCTCTAGTGCTTTGTGGACGTTTCTTGACGTCGCTGAGTGGGAAATAATGGGCGGTCTGAGTTTTCTATCGGTGGCTTGGGTTTGTGTAAATAATGGTTCCTTAGAAAACCTGTAGGAACTAATAACTTGGCAATAATTTTAAATTATTATGAAGGAAAGCATTGGATACCTATTCAAACTATGTATATTTGAACGTGGGTAGGTACAGAAAAAAAACAAATATCAATTGAAGATAGAAAAGAATAGCTAGATTTATGAAATAGAAGACTTCTTAATCTTCTTAATTTTGTACGCATGAAAACAAAGATATTTAAAGAAAACATTTTTAATCCTGATTAGAGCCAAGCCCACATAAAAACTACTCTTAGGTAAATACGGCTCACATAATAAAACCTTAATACCGCTTGCAAAAAGTTTACGTGCGACCTTTTGCGCGAGGCCCGTCGAGGGGTCAGTAGGGCCCGTCGGTAAGAGGGTACGGTCCCTTCACGGTCCCTTCGACCCCCAAAAGTGCCCCTCCACGTCCGCGGGGGTTCCTGCGACTTGTAAGATTGATTGGGACTCCTTCAGTCCATTGCTGCCCCCCGTGGGATATTCGACCCTACCCCCTTTTTTCTCGGGTACTAGGGCCGCAGATACATAGTGGAGCTGGATCGGTCGCTAAAGGTTCGCAAAGCATCAGTGACGCTGCTGAATTTTCATACGCAAACTTAAAACCATTAAGTTTATTTTGTAAGCTAGGCTGTAAGTGACAGAAGGTTGCGGCTGAAGGCAAACTAGCACTAATCATAAACTATTGTACCATTAAAGCGAGTAAAGGTACAACTGGGATAAAGTACAACCTAATCTAACGGATTTTTTATTCGATTTTTATTTTAATCCAATTAACTTGAAAGCTAATAAATATTATTTTAGTGAATTTTACATTGTTTACGAATAACTTTTTTTTTTTATTTGAGTTCAAGCAACAAGGCCCATGATACAATTTACTTATATAAGCTATACTTAATACTACTACAGTGGCTCTGTTTGCTATAATAGACCTCGCGAGTTTTTCATTTTCGAAATGGTTCGTTTACGTTTTTTTTTACGTTTTGAACCCCCATATCTACGCCATTTTGAAAAATTTAGAAAAATTAAATAGACAATATAATATATATATTTATTGAATCTGCTCACAAAATTTCAAGCGGTTGAGAAATGCAACTTGTAGGGGAAAACAGCCGAACATCCCCCGTTTTCCCCGAATTTCGACAAGGTATTGTATTACAACTGAACTATGTCGCTTCCATGTTCCCTACATCGCAGCCACCCTCGACCGGCGACGTTAATAACGCGGGCAGTTTTATACGCGACCACTGCTGCCTAGCGAGTGGCGCCCGTAAGGCCCAACTTACCCTGGCCAACATTACTGTTCTTCACTCATATCTTATCTAACATAGCCTTTTGTCTGGGCACTTTAACTGGGCGGGTTGACGAGTAGCGACCTTGCCTAACTTAACTGGGTAGCCAACAACTCATATCTATACTCATATCTTATCTAACATAGCCTACTCAGTCCCAATCTATTCCAATGCTGGGCAAGGTATAAGTAGAGCTTCAGTCAGCTCCCTGGGAGCACACAATAAAACTAAATTTTATTAAGATTGTTGGGAAAAGATTCTACACCGTGAAATTTAACTGGTTGTTTTTCGTTAATCCATTAAACTGAACAACTTTCCCCAGGAACATGGGCTGGCAATTGAAAAACAATATTGCTTCCCAAATCGATCAGCTGACCGCGCCATTTTGTATGAATATATCGCGCGATTTATTTTATCGACGGTTGTCATGCAGCGGGGGCAGGAACCACACATGCATAATATACAACGTGTTAGTTGAATGAAACTACTTTTGTCTCAAAGCTTTTGGTTTGCGAAGAAATAGTTATTTGTTAGGTAAGAGAGGAATGTTGATTTTTCCTCAGAGAACTGATATTGAATCCAGAGCATGCGAAGGAGGCTATAAATAGAATTTTATAAAAATAGACTCCTGAAGCTCGCGAGGGGTTCTAAGGTTCGAGGTGAGAATAAGATTCCTCTCAAACCCAACACATTACTTTTCACCTGTTCCGGCAAGGAAATCATTAACTATTTAGTATTTACTTACCTAAGTAAATATTATAACATTTATGAAACATTTTACGGGCTTACCGTGATAATATTTTTACCGATAAAGTTATAATAATGACCGTGAAAGTATTAAATTATATTATTACGTAAATATTACTTAAAAATGTACAACAGTTCTCTTATTTTCGATATAATTCTATATGTTTAGACTTAATTAATGTATTTTATCATAATACTTATTAATTTTTAGTTAATAAGATAAAATAAACAACCAAGACAATAAACAAACTTTTAGGTTATGTTTTTTGAGGGTGCGTTCCAAAATTGTATTTAAAATGAAAACCTACAAAAAAAAATATGGCACACGTCAATTATTTTACGCGCGGATATACGAAAACTTTTTTCCTGTGTATTTTTTAAATATTGAATATTGAATTAAGATAATGTTCGAAACTCAAACAAATTTTCATCTCTAGACATGAAAGTGGTTTGCATGTCTAGAAATGAATAAGCGATTTTCGGCCCTGTTTTCGGGCATTAAAAGCTAACTTTCCGAGGTAGGGAGGTGAAAAATTGTTTACTTCCATACAAAGAGACTCAGTCAGTTGCAAAAGCCCGCTTGTAACTGGTTTCGAAACTGCGGTTGCGTCGGCGGACGAAGGGTAGTATTTGTAGGAAAGAAAAAAGTTTATACCCGCTTTATTTCTCTAGCGGTCTGCCCGCGACTATACCCGCGTTATGTAAATTTTCCCGTGGGAATACGACTTTTCCCGGTAAAAAGTATTCTATGTGTTATTCCAGGGTACAAGCTATCTCTATTCCAAATTTCATCCAAATCCGTCCAGTAGTTTAGGCGTGAAAGCGGAATAAACATCCAAACATCTAAACGTCCAAATATATTTTCACATTTATAATATTAGTGTGATGTGATTCATGTGATGCTTATCTTTCTCTGCTGTAAACTTAAAAATCCCTGCTAGCTCTCTATACTCGCACGAAGTAATTCAATGAACTTGTTCAAAGGCAGATATGCGAAGCTCTCTCTCTATTAAAATATGTAAAAAGCTTTGTTAAAAACATTTCCTTTTATAATGATAACCTTTGATAAACTTTGGAACGTTAATTTTGCGTTTTGATCCGATCCGAAATCATAACAACGCAACGGGGTGTTTGAATGTAGTTGCCAGACTTCTGTACTGATTTAACATGTGCCGGTATTTAGAGTTTTTATAATAATACATACCTACTCAGTACTCACATTAAACGGAATGCTCTTGAAATCTTTTAAAAAGCAAAACATTATGTTTGATACGATAGCAAACGAATTTGCAGAATCGCCAAATAATACCGAAAACTCCACAGCAAAAATAAACTGCAAATGTTGTCTATATAGTAGAGTTATTACTTCAACCTAATTCCGATAAGAAACTGACTAATGATTACTCTGCTTTGTTTTTATCTGTGGTTTTTATGACAATATGGTGGACTCGACGCAAGTT
Source organism: Carpatolechia fugitivella (assembly GCA_951230895.1). Classification (NCBI taxonomy): domain Eukaryota; kingdom Metazoa; phylum Arthropoda; class Insecta; order Lepidoptera; family Gelechiidae; genus Carpatolechia; species Carpatolechia fugitivella. The sequence goes on from OX579665.1 coordinate 6,300,436, forward strand.
TATTATTTTGATTTAATATTGTTCTTTTTTTCTTCATGGTAATACGACTAAAGCAGTTTCGCCAAAGGCTGGCATAACGTTCTCGATAAGAAAGAAAGAGTGGAAGAAACAGAGAGGCTTTTGCTAAGCAGTGGGACAACATAGGCTAAGTAAGATTATATAAGTAAGTAAGAAGATTACTTAATATTTTAATTTTCATTATTAAGTTCTGGCAACACGAGCTTTGGGGCACAAAGGCGAGTTTGCGGCGACGACCACTGGGAGTTCAGAGTTGGGGAGCAGGTCAAACGGCTCACGAAATCGTGTTGGTGTTGCTAACTCATTTGGCGCACACGTTTTTTGTATTCAGATGTTTCGGGTGGTGGAGGGCAAAATGGAATTATTGTTACAAACTATGTGCACGATATACAACCTTATTATACCTCGTAGATAGATTATTATAGTCACAGGGTGAGCTTCATGTAAAAGCTACGAATTGAAACCATTCTTTTGATGATGAAGAGGATGTGTTTGCTTTAAACTGGGCACAGTGTCGTACCAATCACCTAAGATGATGGAATGTTCCTATTCCTAGGTAAAAACTTTCGCATCCCACCGACTGACCTAAGCTGTAAGCATTTTAAACACATCCCTTTCTACTTCATCCAGTATTATTTTTACGGATGAGAACCGTAGTAACGCAAACATAGTAGCCCGTTGGCACTACCATTCTGCATTTTGTAACTTGCCTATCATCTATAATATAAAAATGAATCGCAAAATGTGTTGGTAAGCGCATAACTCAACAACGCCTGGACCAATTTGGCCAAATCTTTTTTTAAAATGTTCGTTGAAGTTCAAGGATGGTTTTAGGGTAGGTGTAGGGTAGGTGTAGGGTAGGTGTAGGGTAGGTGTAGGGTAGGTGTAGGGTAGGTGTAGGGTAGGTGTAGGGTAGGTGTAGGGAAAAATGGCAGGACAACGTCTGCGGGGTCAGCTAGTAGTAGATAAGTTTAACGCACGACCGCTTTTCTCAAAGTTTATGCTTATGCTACGTTACGTGACAGTTACGTTATGACTCTGTCAGGTAGTACGCTATGTTTACACCTAACTAAAGTCACAACAAATTATACGATGATTGACATTATTCTGCATCAGATGGTTTTAAGAATATAATAATAAAATTAAGTAAGCTTTAGCTGGATGGACAATAAATGTTAGCTTTTATGGAAAATAAGATTATTGGGACATTTAAGTACTGTTTTAGTGTACTTTGCCCAAATAGACATATCTTTCGTAGGTACGTAAGTTAAGTAGGTAGGTACTCAGATGGTTACGGTTACGGGTAGATTGGGGTCTTCGAACAAATAAACCGGGGCAGATGCTGGATGGAATTAAAATTAAATCTTACCTTATCAATATCCATGCGATCCCGGTACGTCATACTCCGCATGTGCTTAAGGTACGCCGTCGTGATGGGAATGCTGTAGTCCATCTCCTCCCCTGCATAGTACAGTCCTCCGTCTGGTCTCCATGGTCTTGGAAACCTTCCAAAGGTGGTTGGAAACTCTGAACTGCTCGGCAGCAACTTTTTCCTTGGAGGGGACTTCGATTTAGGCGGATCTTTGGACGTTAAGTTTGCTACGTCCAAGGGATTGTACTTCTTCTGACTAACTTCAGTCTTATTTTCTACTCCTGCTGTATCTGTCGTCCGGGTAATTTCTTTCTCACTTTCTTCTTCTTTATTTCTATCTTCTAGCACTATCTGTGCTGGACTGTCGACTTTGACTTCTTCTACGTCTATTAGGCTGCTTTCATCTTTGTCTATTTCAGGGTCAGTTCTGACGGGCTCTTCTTCTCTAAACGCGGGATCAACGGGTGAATTCCTGCTGTAAATCGGCGTAGGAGCATCAAATCCGTTCACCTTCTTTGGAGTTAATTCTATATAAGTCGGTTCAGGTTCTTCGGTATCAGGCTTTGGACTTTCAGGTTTTTTGACGGGCTGCAATTCGGTGTAGTCGAATTTGGGTTCAAATGAATAGTTTGAGTGAGCTGCGTCGATTTCTGACTCCCAGTTTCTGGAGTAGTCTGTGCAGTGGGGTATGAAAGGGAGGTAGGGATGCCTGGTCGGGGAGGGCGAGGGGGTAGGCAGGGGGGGCGGGGACGCGCTGCGCGGGCGCCGGGCGCACTCTGCGCATCCTGTGAGGAACCGTGTCACTGCTTCCCGAGGTAGAAATGCGTAGGTCTCCGTTATCTGTTGAAGAAAATGGTTTTATAAGCAAAGATGGAGAAGCTTTATATACAAATTAAATAGATAACAAGGAAACCTAGTATCCGATGTATTTTAAAAATTTTCATTAAAAATAGCCTCATTTTATCCAAAAATTATCCAAAAATGCAGATTTATTGACCGAGCGAGCGAAGCGTCTCTGCTTCAGCTTGGCCAAATTTGCTTTTGTATGTCCATCTGTTTGTGGATTTGTTTGTGGATTTGTTTGTTTCACTCTACAGGTCGCGTTTCTCAACCGATTCTCGTGAAATTTTGTGAGCAGGTTCGATAAATTAATCGAATTTTTTATCGAACCAGCTTTTGGAAATTTAAAAAAATGACGGAGTTATGGGGTTTGCCAGCTTACAAGGTCTACCGCTGAGGCTGTTTTCCTCTACAGGTCACATTTCTTAACCAATAAAATAAAACATTTAATTTAATTTAAAAATAAAAAATCAAGGGGTTGGGGATGTTTGTGGATATGAAAAGATATACAGACTCGCGAGGTCTACAGCTCACAGAGCCACTAGTTTATATAGATAGTTAATAACATCAATACACCATCAACAAAGAACTATGCTTTTCATTATTTATTTCAGAACTGGTAGGCAACGACATCTATATTCGCTCTTCAGAAACTAACGTAAAAGCGCCATCTGTTCATAGAGTATAGTACTTCGTTAACAGTGGGGTTTAAAACTTGACTGATAGCTATAAAGGTTTGCTAAAAGTAATAAAGATGGCGTTGTAATAATATTTCTACGCTACATGCTTCATAGAAGGCTTCATAGGATAGCGTGAAAACTCACTGTTCTATAAGTTCGCTTTTGTCCCGCATGCTTGCCAGGCCTGCCTTCTAGTTCCACGTGCACAGTGTAGATGATATCGAAGAAGTTTTCCACGATAGCCACCTTCCTGTAGACTGGTTCTTGGTTTGGTGCGTTCTGTAATAAAACAACAAAACCAAATTTTAACAAAACTTGGAATTAAATGGGAATTTTGTAAGGAGTTTGAAATAATAGGTTCCATAAGTACTATGGTAGAACGCAAAATTTTACAACAAATGCGAAGAGTAGAAACGGGGATTTGCAGCTCGTTCTACTATAAATGGTCATTTTTTACAAAACTTACAAAAATCTCTTGTTACGCATAGATGGAATCCAAGAGCTAAAGCCGTGTCTCCTGCGAAAGTTTTGCTCTATACACTCTATACAAATTTGTCTACACGCCATACACAATATATATTCAATTGTTTCAAACGACAACGACGACTTCTCCCTGCTCTGCAATGTTTCGGTATCGACAAACAATAAATATCCTGTTGGTACTACTTGTATATTTTTATGGTTCGTAGTCTATAAATGAAAGGCTCGCGTGGAGTCTTTCATTTATAGACTACGAACTATCTGTACAAAATTATGAATATTTTTTAAATTGTTTCATAGTTTTTCACTTCGTTCAATATTCTCTATTCCACAAGGTTTTTCAAAGTTAATACAAGAAATACAATTTCGTGGCTTATACAGCCAGGTAAAAAACGCGGTTTGTGGCATAAATAATCGCCACTAGAAGCTTTGTTCACTCCAATAGGGATATGGTCGTGAAACGGATATTTTTACGATATAGTAGCGACATCTCTTGCAAATTTTGTACGATAAAGTTTCGCTACTCGACAAAAGAGGGCAGTGTTTAAAAATACTTCTTGAATTGTACCACAGATGGCGCAACCTGAGTAGTAGCTATGGTAGTAGTAGAAAAGTTTAGCACGCATGTTTCTGTTTATTTAGTTTATATTTACGTAGGTGCGAAGTAGTTGTGGTTAATGGACCTAATGCTTGTGTCACAAAATCAACGTTTCAAACCGGACTTTTGGGGGAACCGAAGGCACATTTTTAGTAGCTAACTAATGGCAACTAATGTTTTTGTATGCAAGTTTTTACGGATATTTAAAATTACTAAACTGGGTAAGACCAAATAGCACCCGATAGTGAAACGTGTCCCTGTGCGGCCCCGTTATTACCGGCGGCGGCACCGTCCGGTCCGGGGCGCCACCGCGTCGTCGGCCGTCGGTAATGGCGTCGGCGACTGACCGCACTAATTACTTATTCGGGGTGATAGACGATTACTCGCCAGTCACAACCGACACCCGTTCAGCTACCACAGATTATACCTAGCAGATACGGGTAAAACCATAGAATGAATATAGTGCCTACGCAAAACTACGACCAACCCGCATTGGGCCAGCATGGTCGACTAAGGCCTGATCGCCCCATTTCGCCCTAATTCAGGGTAGGCTCGAGCCCCTCGGTGGGGACGTATATGAGCTGTTGATGGCGTAAGGCTATATCTAGGCGCGAGGCGAATATCTTTCACTTGACACTTTCGCTGGACGCTTAGGGGGGTGGGTGTCTCCTCCACACTCTTCGGATAAAATAAACCCTGTTCATGCTACATGCGGCGCAACAGGATGAGAAAAAAAAACTGAATAATTCTGTTTTCATTAAGTTATGATTTTTTATCGATGTGGCGCTAGTGTTCGCATAGGGTAGCCCCTTAAACCATTTTTTTTGCCACACACACACATAGTTAATTTAGTTCAAGAGCTACAACAAAAAAGTCTTCTTTTTCTTCTCATTTCCCTATCGATTTAAAACAAAAATGTGAATTTATCAAAACAAACAGATTGGATAATAATATATTGTTTAGTCAGAGCGTTGTTAAAAAAAAAATACTAAACTGTCTTAATAGCAGAAAAAATAGGGTTCCTATCATCGTAGTATGGCCTAGCTAATTTGTACCGAAAGGGTCTGAAATTGCTTATACCTTGAAAGGGCCGGCTGATAGGGATCTTCTAATGAACTCAATCAAAGCGGTTCTGTATTTTAATTACGTCGTTAATACCGACATTATCTCTAATGATTGTTAACTTGGCTGCCTTCCGTGATCCTCAGAAACGGGAAAGATAATTAAGATGTATACAAAATACCAATCCTCAGCAATGACTATGATTTTAACATTTTATTATTATTATTTTGTACAGAACTTTGTACCTGCATGTACAGGTGTTACAGGTGCATCACTAAAACTTTATATTTTCCTTTGTTAATTTAGATAGATTGGAGCGTTATCATAATATTATGATTATGATGACAATCAAGATAAAATTAGATTGGTCAAATTGGTTATCAGATTTAACAATAAACGACGTATTATTAAATTTCTGAACTGAATGTCTTAACAGCGAGATGAGATTCATAAATGAATGTATTTACTTATTTCCTTCCAAATAATAAGCTATGAAATCATATTTTCATAATTTCACTGCTGCAAGTGAGGGCTACGAGGGCGGCGCGGCTACGGGCTACAACCGCCTACGACCACTACAACACGCATAGACAGAGCGGCGTAGCGAGCGTGTTATCTCCGTAATTCGTAGCCTGCAGCTACGAGTGTCTTCTCTTGAGCTACTCGTCTACACACTTACGTAGGTACTTAAATAAATCGATACTAAGTCAAATCGAAACGTACCTATGTTTAATCTTTAATTTAAAATCACAATTTCATAAACAGAATAGAATCAAATGCATTTGAATTATGGAATACTTTTTCTTTCTTCCTTTTTTGACCCCTTTAATTCTTCTCGGTGTTACAAAAATACTTTTCTCCTGTCTGTCCACAAACTAAGCACCTATAAACACCTACACAGACCACCACGGGGATGAGGAAGACAGTGGGAGCAGTGGGAGCACAAAGAGACGTTTGGAGCCAAGTTCAGTTCGCGCCCGGCGGCGATATTTCGCGCCCTGAGGCGATATTTCGCGCCATTTACTTTTATTCGGCGCGGGGTCGTCTCCAATTGAATTTTGAAACGATTCTTATACACTATCTTTGTGTAAAATGGTCTCAATAATTCAGTATGATACTCGTAACATCGATAAAAACTTTGTGCTTTTATACTCTTCTTACTTCACTGGTTCTGTGATAAAGAGGATCTTAGCCACCGATCAACCCTGTCGTTCAAATTCTACTAATAATTATATTTCTTAAATCATAGTTTTAATAAATACAAGAATAATCAATCACAAAAATCCGTTGATCCGTTAATAATCATAGTTTTAATAGGTGGTTAACGCGTGACTCAAATCTTTTTTGAGAAATGCAACATTTTGCAACCAAGTATAAAATAGGTATTTATAAATAACTAAAAATAAACTAACGGGTAGTCGAAAGAAAGAAAATGTTCCGTTTAATTTCAAGAACGAAGTACTCACTCGGCGGAGCGTTCGATTGTCATAACGGAGGTACCGGGTTTGAATCCCGGTGGTCCTGGTGTCCAAGTTAGGACAGGATATTGCAGGTTGCATAACCTAATAGCTGTCTGTGCTTCGGTCGCCGTCGGTCTCGACTATTATCTACGGAAAATTGTCGGTACATGAGCTCGACGGCTATTGCTGACGTTAGGTTTTGTGAGGTCAGTTGTCAACCTTGCAACCCCACAATGAGAAGAAGAAGAATAGCTTCGCGTGAGAATTGCAGTATCGGGGCTGATAGCAGTCGCAACGCGCATCGATCGGTGCAACAGGTAGCAGACAGACAAGTAAACCTCGGACTTGAGCCTGTACACTCTCCGAATGCAATCCGATCCGGCCTCATAGAACGTAGTCGTCTTGTAACTCCCTAATGTAAATTAAAACTATGTAGAACAACGTGTGTCTGTTGTAAGACATAGAGAAAGTTATAATAAAAGATTCGAGACGAATTAAGAGAATTTTTGTTTTTTTAATACGTTCTTGTAATGAATTTTTATAATTTTAATACGTTCGTGTAATGAATGTTTTTAATTTTAATACGTTCTTGTATTGGACATTTTTGATATTTCTAAAATTAATAACTCAGAAACTAAAAGAGATAATGCAAAACTAAATGCATACTTGGGGTGCATAGACTGAGATACGTTCGCATTGTGAGTTTCAGAAATATCGAACAAGTTTAGGAAAAGGGCCTGTTGACCTAGCGCGTACCGTCGTTGCGTGTCGCCAATATACATGGTGGGAGGCAGTCGGCCGTCTAGGAATAGATGGCTGGCGGAACGTTAAGTTCAAGAAAATTGACATTATTGTAAAAGTGCAAAAATAGACTAATATAAGTCTATACTTGGAAAACCAAGTGAAATAATTGCCGAACCTAAAGTCGCAGGCGCTGCACAGCCTCTCACTGCCTTTCGACGGGATTTCGGTCCCTGAAGACTGGCGTGCTGCCTGTTTGATATGGGAACGGTTAATTATGCCTCTATGGATGACATATCCCATCCGAGATGGTCAAAAATGAAAATCAAGGGAATCATAGGCTTGACGCACCTAGATGACCTAATGAAAGCGGACACGGCCGCTGGATCAAACTGATCACATAATGCACTATATTTGACCATCTCATAGAGAGCCCTTATCTGACGCATGAAGACGAGGTATAACTATCGCTGCTATGATATTGTTGGCACTGCATGTCTAGCTCTGAACCGCTGATGTATGGGTCGCATCCTAGGCGTGATAAGTACACTAAGTTTACCCCCGATAGTGGAGTTAACAATATCTTAGTGGCTACCTTCAAGACGCAAGTCTGTGGAGAGATTTCCGTATCTGACCTATGAAGATGTGGAGTAACCATCCGGCTGCTATGAATGCCGCTACCACTGTATGTCTAGCTCTGAACCGCTGATTGACCGAAGACGCATACAGCGACTTGATTACATAGCCGCGGATGGGGACTTGTCCACAGCCGTGCGCGGTGGACCTCAGACTGATTAGTGTCGATGATAGTCTTTCAAGTCTTAACCCCGATAATGGAGGTAGCGGAGGACATAGTGGCTTCCTTCAAGACATAAGTCTGTGAAGAGGCATACTGGAACGAGTTTATTAATTGAGAACGAGAAACTGGACGTGGACTGCTCTGGCTAATATCATCATGTATGATTTATTACTGAATCAACTGTGCGATGTAATATCGACACATATGGTTGCAAGGGGAGGAGGCTCATAGTCCAGCAGTGAACTGGACGAGCGATGATGAAGGCTGTAAAGCTATATTCAGAGCGATAGCTGAAATGAGTCTTTAGATTCATATGCGGTCTCAGGCACGGAGACGCGCGGCGGAGATATATATATATGGAGATATGAAGTTGGAGCAGATCTGCCCTGGCAGTACCGTTCAGATAGACGGAGATCCAGTATGCAGGAGCAATCCAGATATGAGACCCACAGTCAGTAGCAGCTGTGAGGTCATCCCTTCGAGCTTGCTCGTTGGAAGATGGTTTACCATCATAGGCGCTGGTTCACGTGTGGACTATCCTATAAACACACCCTTGAACGCAATACGTTGGACACTTCGGTGGAAGACGGGATTAGCCTCCCAAAAGGTTACCACAGCGGCTCAGCCGTATCGGGAACGCTACGGCTAGTATCGATTGGACGTAGTCCACTAGCTTCGGCTTACCACGAGAAGCTTATGCTTTCTACGATGGGACTTCGGTCTCCTTCCATCGCTTAAGGCGCACCGGTCGGACCAGAGTCCGCTGTAGACAATCCTTCGGGGTTGTCTATTATTTTAACCTTTTTCCTACACCTCTGTGGTGAGGGGAGGACAGGAGCATTCTGAAGGACAGAGTGGGAAGTGACTCACAGAGAGCGCGTTGGTGGAGCGTTTATTCTCACTCGTCTCGTAAATGCTTTAACAGTTAGTTTGCTGTAAAGGTGTGAGCGTATCGGGTCTTTGCTGCTAGACTGCTGTCTTGCTCGGGATCTGGGGTCTTAGCAATCAACTAGCCGAAGGAACTAAAACTAGTTCCTTCGTCAGGGCTGGATCTTGCTAGATCTTGCTGGATCCCTTGTGTGATGGTAGTATGGAAGACACAGAGAGATTATGTAACTGTATTTTTCAATACGGTTGACATAGCTTAAGGAAAAGGGGTATCCCGGTGCGTAGAGCTAGGATGGTCGTCTCCAGGAAGTATCGTTAGAGAAACTTGGTTATTGATCATTCTGTTGAGGAAATGCCCCTCAACGAAAGTTCCTCTGAGTACTAGAAGTTCTATTCAGAACTACAGACGACACACCCGTCGCCGACTCTAAGGACTCGCTGAGGCAGTCCTGGAGCCATCCTTTTATACCTTTTAAATTACATATATCATGTAATAATCCTTGTGATCCATTTCAGGAATCTGGGCTCTTATTGCAGAAGCAATAAACTTCGAAGTTCTTTTCAGAATACGAAGTTAGTATTGTTTAATAAAGTCGCTGGGATTTCCTGGTGACTTTATTCTTTCAGTCCACGAGCATGGGTAATCAGGAGTAGGCTGCTTGCCGGCTGGCAACTGATACTCCTGTGTTCGGGCGAGAGATAGGGACAAATCAGTATATAGGAATAACATAGAAGTTGAGTAGGCGACTCTATGTTTAATTCCGCAGTTAGAAAACATAATATAAAGACGATCACATTGTAAATTTCTAAAAGAGTTTGGGTTACTCTCACAACGTAGTAAGGATCTGCTACTAGATGATCAACGGCCAATTTTGATTATTATTTTAGAGATGAGATGTTCAGTTACAGTCTTTATGACTTATCTTTTTTATATAGTATGTAGTTTTAATCGCCTAATCGCCCTAATTCAGGGTAGACTAGAGCCCCTCGGTGGGGACGTATATGAGCTGTTGATGATGATGTAAGTAGTTTTATTTCTCTTAATGAAGGGTAGTTTGGTTGACTGTGTGGAAAGCTAAGGGAGCCAAAGGTGGTATACAACGTGTTAATGAAAAATCTAATTAACTTTCGGCTAAAAGACTTTTGTTTTACAATTTAAAAAAAATGGTGTATGATTTTTTTCTTTTTTTTTTAAGTAGTTCTAGTACAACGTTGTCATTCATGCTTAAGATCATGGTTATTTGTGTTAGAGTTACAGGACAGATATCTACATGGAGAAGGACATGAATATAGCTATCGTAGTAAATGTTCGTATTTCTCGAATCCAGCCCCCGGAAGCAGTGTACAAACGCTCTTACAATGCAGGTGTCCACAACGGAACTTTCTGAAAGGACAGGCCGCGGGACGTCCCGGATACTTAACAATCGCATCGGGACGTCGTCGTCGTGTCGTGTCGTCCCCGTAAGCAAAGGAAGAAAAACCAGTAAAAAGTAGAACTCGCTGTATTGATAATGCTGGTGGCTTCGTGTGTCAGGTTATAATGGATAATAGTAATAGCCGTTGGCAGTACTTTATGTTGAGGATTTACCTCATTCATAGTCTTGGGTGTAGCGGTGAGAGTAGCTATCTTCTAAACTGAAAGTCGCTGTTTGCACACCGCTCAATGATTACGAATTTCGAAATAATTTGTTTGACGCGGAGGAAAATTAAGGATGCAAATGGCACCGCACAAGTGCACACAACACACGGCCGCCGCCATGAAGAACGATAGTATTAAACAAAATGATAAATAAATAAATAAATAAATAAATAGTTTGGACATCATCACACACGGTCACCATCCGACCCCAAACTAGGCAGAACCTGTACTATGGGTGTCAGACAGCTGATATACCTACAAATTTATAAATATATACATATATATATATATATGTCACCGTAAGATTGTGATTATATTATACTCACCGGCACATCTAATCGCCCACCCTTCATTTCAGGGAATACTCGTGATTCTTTATAATTCTATTAGTTACAGCTGATGTTAGTTAAAAAGTTGTTAATTTAACGTTTATTTAAGTGTGTTTAATTTATCGTAAAATTATCAATAAATCAATTGCAATGTATAACAATAAGCGTAGTTTAAAATTAACCCGAAATTCAAGGGTGGGCGGTTAGATGTGCCGGTGGTGAGTGTATATGTAACACGCTAACACAAGTGCTCATCACACGAATATTTGCCTGTGCGTCGGAAGCAGATACACTACCACCTCGGCTACGGGGCCGTATTGAAGTCTTCGCATTGGGTCAGCCTGGTTGCCCTTATTCGGCATAGGCCTGAGTGAAGCTAGAGTTTTCTGTCCATTCAATTCAAAGTATAATCATATAAAGACCTACCAAACCAACTTATCTGTAGGTAAAATTAAAGGCAGCGCTAGTAGTCAAGTCATATAAAATATTATGTAGTATTCCATTCCAACTACCACGATCGACAATTGACATTTCCATACTAGTTATCGGCTGTAGTTCCAAATTTGGCTATTATTTAATGGGTAAAATTTATAAAAAAATATTGGAAAAAATCAAAAAACCCGATGACTGAGTGAAATAAAGAACTTGAAAAAAAAAAATTAAGTATTTTTTTGTAATTTTTATAATTTGGCGCCAAAAATCATCCATTTTTTTTTTATATTTTCACTGCCACAATAAAGACGAATCAAACGACACCTCACAAGCTTTAATCCATAACGCCGTTTAGGCTACAGAGAGCGTGCCAAAGAAATATACATACATATGTCTACGTCAGTTGTCAGGCACATTAATGGAGCCCGAGCCATGCCGGAAGCCCCCACTGTTCGCGCCTTCCTGTTTCCTGCCCCCCCCCCCCCCGGTTCTAACTCTTCGCTTCCTCAAGCTAATTAAAGAAACGTTCCGTAAAATGAAAATCCTTTTTCGTTTTAAAGCAGGATATAAATGTATAGTCAAGACCTTGTAAACACTAGCTGCCCGCGGCTACTCTCGCGTAATATAAGATTTTTCCCGTGGGAATAAGATTTTTCCGTAAAAAGCATTTATTTATTTATTTTATGCTAATATGCACATGAAATCTTAAGAACTAAGTGTCATGTAAATATACCCTGTAAGGGTGCAGAAAACAGGTATAGATAAGTCTTATCCTAATATTTTGACTAATAATTTCTTAATGTTATTAATTATTACATAAGTCCTAGTTAGTGTTAAGTATGTCAATCTAGGATAGAAACTTTTCTTCATTCCCATCCAAACCCATTTAGTAGGGCGTGAAAGCGGAAAAAACACCCAAACATCCAAATGTCCAAATATCCAAAATCCAACATACATTATAATGTTAGTGAGATTTTCAGTCAGGGACAGAAACGAACCCATATACTCGTAAGTCATAGAAACTAAGTTACAGTTGAACATCGATTGCATGCACTTTCAATATCGGATGCTAACTACCGGTTATTGCTGTTGCATTGCTGTTGCAGTACTAATTTATCGTCCCAAGTGCAATCTAAAAGCAGCAATGTAATTTATAAATCTATGTTTAGCGTTAAGTACGAGTATAGTGATATGTCCGTGTGTGTTTTTTGATGCAATAAACTGTTTAATATCTATCTATGTATGTACCTATATATTGAAAATTTTAACTACACAGCCAACGCCAATCACAAAATAAGTATATTTAAAGACCTTGGGGTCTCCTACTCGTAAAAGAAGAGCTCTGAGTTTGACGTCGAAAAATGATTTATAAAAATCTTAATTCGAATAAAATGATTTTGATTTGATTTGATTTGTTATTTATCATAACTACAATACTTTTTGAGCTTTTTTTATTGAGCGCTGACTTCGAATGTAATCTATATCTATAATCTCTCCCTGTCACGTATTTCGTTAAAGCTGTACGCAAGCGCGAGGCGAGTACCCCTACCACTTTTACCAAGCGCTCATAAGCCGCGTGGACTGTACTTATTCATCCCGGAGTGTTCCCGGTGCAGATACATTAATCAAAGTGAACAGACCTCACACTGGCCAACAAGACGCAGTTGTTTCAGGCTCCCGGCTGGCACAGCGAGCGCCATCCCTCATCGCAGCCAGCGATAGGGCTGGGACGAGACGATTTTTATCGATATCGATATTACTATTGTGATGTTTGAAAAAGTGTTTAGGTACCTATCAATAAAATTGTAGTGCTTGTCGTGTTGTGCAGTCACCAACAAAATAATAATGTTTTATTTTATTTTACATCAGGACAAGTTGATATGTCTATAATATTATCTGGGTTGGTGTAAAGTTTAAAATTAGGTAGGTATGTTATCGGAAAATTATAATTTAGTATATTTCTTTCTTCTTTCTTCAAATCACAAAAAAAAAAAATACTAAATATTTGCTTTCTAACACAGCGATTTCCTTATTTTTTAAACATGTTGAAAGAATAAATAATAATAAATAATATTATAAAACTCAACAGTACATAGTATTTATAAACTGTAGCTTGTACGGCTCCCCGCCCTACCAAGTGGCGTCTCGCTTCTCGCGCGATTAATCAGCCGTCGTTAGAGCTGGGTCCCGCTCCCGGGCGCGTATCTCCCCTCCCCCCCGTCCCGTCCCGACAAGACGTCCGCACTTGACATCCCTGAGACTGGCGGAGTTGCTTGTCACCATTCATCTGCTCCTGGTACTCGCTTCTTGATACTTGTGGAGTCACTGATCTATTTTCTACTCTACTTATAGTTTAATTTCGTAAATATCATATGGATCATTGTAAGTATTTTGCGCCATACATCCTCACTTTGACAACAGTTTAAAAAAGTTGTACTGTAATATCCACGAAATTTTGCAATTTTCATTAACAGCTCTTAATGCTTAATAAGGTTGCCTAGACCTAGAAGAAATTGCTACGTAGAAATAAGGCCGCCTAATTGTAATTTAATTTTATCTGTATAATTGTTTTACCTATAATTTGTCTTGAGTGTGCTAAAATGTATATTCATTTATTCACACACTCTTATAACGATCAATGGGGGGGGGGGAAGCCTACATTATATTACCACTTTGGTAGATATAGCAATTAGGTCCGTAAAAAAGTCTTACAATAACGCAGAAGAAATAAAAAAAGCGGCCAAGTACGAGTCGGACTCGCCCATGAAGGGTTCCGTAAGAAGTAGGTTGTAAAGTCGACAACCGACCTCACAAACCCTAGTGTCAGTGTTAAAGAACCGCCAAAGGCCACTGACTTGGCTCGTGTAATGACTAGATAGTAGCCGCGGTTTACGATTTACGATTTATGACGTATTAAAAAAAAACTACTTACTGGATCTCGTTCAAACCAATTTTCGTTGGAAGTTTCCATGGTAATGTACATCATATATTTTTTTAGTTTTATCATTCTCTTATTTTAGAAGTTACAGGGGGTCCCCCCCCTACGGTTTACCCACACAGTTTACCACTTTGGAAGTGTCTCTCGCGCAAACTATTCAGTTTAGAAAAAAATGGTATTAAAAACCTCAATATCATTTTTGAAGACCTATCCATAGACACCCCACACGTATGGGTTTGATGAAAAAAAAATTTTTGAGTTTCAGTTCTATGTATGGGGAACCCCCAAAATTTATTGTTTTTTTTTTCTATTTTTGTATAAAAATCTTAATGCGGTTCACAGAATACATCTACTTGCCAAGTTTCAACAGTATAGTTCTTATAGTTTCCGAAAAAAGTGGCTATGACATACGGACGGACAGACAGACAGACATGACGAATCCATAAGGGTTCCGTTTTTTGCCATTTGGCTACGGAACCCTAAAAAACGTACCAAAAGAATTTAATTCTTTCTACACATTATAAATAAAACATACTGTCAGTTAAGTGAATAAACTAAGAAGAAACTCTCCTCTCTCCTAACTTTAGCCATGTTCGTTCATATGGGTAACTAACTTGTGGGCGGGAAGTAAACTTACCCGCACTTAGCCTGCAGCATGGAAGTTAAGATGCGCGCTCTTCGTAAAATGCCTTAAGTTTTCCCTTAAGAAATTTTCAAAAGTTATACGGACATGTCCATTGTCCACGTGTGGTAGTGGTAGTTACAGGTTTCACGCTCACTTTTACTCTATTTTAAAGTCAGATTATTTTGAAGGAGGAATACAGATGGTTTTATTCTTCTTGACATGAAACATTATAGTGTTATTTATTTCACATTAATAACACACATATCAACCGGGTTTTTACCACGATTAACAAAACAACCGCGAAAACATAAAAATTTTCATTTATTTCATAGTTTCAAGTAAAATTAGGAAGTGTCTTTTCGGCTGAGACGATTATTATTTTAAGTATTTTTTTCTGTTAGCGACAGTATCATTGAATACTCTTGACCGCAAACAGCCGACAAGGATTAACCGCAGGGGAGTTACCGACCACCACTATAGGGGCGCTATAGACTAGAATAATGTTGCTATTATAATATAATATTTATGTTACGTAAACTTTTCCGGTGACGTTCGAGGTAGAGCATAAGATATTAGCAAGGTTGCAGAAGAAAGTGGCTACAACATTTTTAAACTTACTACCACGATTATCCTCGGCCTCACATGTTGCTAGGGTACTAGCATAAGTTAGCATGAGTACTATGAGGCCTTTGGATTTGGATGGGTAGGTGGTCTTTCTATACATACTAATGCGGAAATCATTCAAATTAAAAGTGTCTATTACTTATTGTTAGTTTGGCTGGCTGCCACACACCACACCATCCATTGGGCACCATTCGATCCCCGTGAACTGTGAACAGTAAGATCCGCCGCGGGCTGTTTGATGTTGGCCCACTCTGTTTGCCGCCCGCTCTTTTGGTGGGCGATGTTTGCCCACCGCCCACCTTTCCGTCAGCAGAAATATTGCTGCTTTTTCTACATTTCTATCTATCGAACGAAATTTGTTAATGCGCAATTTGCTACTTACGACTTTCTGTAAGGTTATTTACGAGCATTATAATCGTCATCATTGTTAATTTAATCAATATTATCAGTGTTGTTGTATAAACAAAATGAAGATAGTATAGATATAGTCCGAAATAAAAGATTTATTATTATTTTTATAGTGAGAAGTACCCATTACCAATTCGTTGAACAATAAGGTTTCAAATTATTTTTAAACGCCAGATTATATTGGTACTATGCACAGAACAAAGATGAATATAATTTATTATATTATATATTGTGCTTTCATTAAAATGTATAAACATATATTTTTTATTTCGTTCAATACATACAACACCAACTCAACTTGAGTTCTTTCTCATTCGGTACAGTAATGAGTTTCAAATTACACCATAATAAGGTATAATCAGGCTTCTTAGCGCACAACAAAGTCACCTCACCTTCATTTTCTCCCGTTCTCTAAATCGTCGTAAAAAGTAGTCATCAGTAACCCTCATAAGGGATCGGTCCCGTCCTTTGTGAGGACGATTTTTACCTGTCAAGTGTCAGGGTGACCCGGATTACTCGGGAGGCTTAAAACGTGCTCTGAATCGCAGGTGTGAATTTCACTATTATTGTGGTTAAAACCCAACTTGAAGGGAAGCCGCTTCGAAGGTTTTTTCAAGTTTCAGGGCGATAACGGGCGAAGGCTTTCCAGTTCGTTTGTCCCGAAGATTGATTGGATTTATTACTTGAATTAGGTATATTTTATAAATTGAATTTTTGGCATCTCTTCTGAATCAAGCCTACCATTGCAGGCTTGATTCAGAAGGCTGTGGTGGCGAACGGACTTCTCTCAACTTTTTTAGAGAATAAAACCATTTATTCGAGCGTATGAATGTACCAGGACGTCATACAAATTCAGGCAGCCGGCGTTGAGTGCGACCATGCGTGTGCAGTCGTGGAGCCTCCCGCATTGGAGCGGGTAAACCGCACGCAGTCGCACTCATAAAATGTAAAAGCTGCGGGAAAATGGTGGTTCTGATACTTTCAATAGGCAGTACTTAGTTTTATGTCTTTGTCAGAGCTTTTTATTACAATAATTCACATGGATTTTCGTTCATAAGGAGTAGGTAGTGTAATATTAGGTAAGACAGTCATAGGGGCAGTCGCGTAGCAGATGCTCAAGTTGTTCACTAGCTTTAATTGCGGTATAGTAATTGCACAGCGGCCCCGCCTTAATACTGATAACGATTATTGCGCAACGAAGGGTCGCGGTCACGCAGCTTAATGAACAAGATGCACTTTATATATAGCTTCTTTCAGTGTTGCTAATATTAAAGCGTTCATATCTGACTGAGAGCACCCGCGCCGCATTATCTACTTTGTGCTGAGAGCGTCCTATCATTGTGCATTGTAGAATATAATCTTTGTATGAAAATGAATATAATGTTTGTTTTTTAAGCGAAATCACCAAAAACTCTTTAATATAATAATCACGCACCAAAGAAGAATTTTGCAGTGCTGTCAACTGATATTTAATGGTGGCGATTCGTCTACGATGCAATACCTAGAGTCGCTCAAAAGCTGGCGGCAATAACAGTTTTCGGCACGCTTCTGGAGACGAGCGCAGGAATTGCTGATTCAATTTAACCACCACAATATTATATTTTAAACGTAGACATTCTTACCTACCTACAATACAAAGAATAAAACCCCTTCAGTCGTCTACGTAACTTCGTCCTTTGGAATCGGAATAATAGCAATCTTTATTTTACTTTGTACTCGGAAAAAATAGAAGCGATTTTTATTAATGAGGTATTTTATTATAAGCACTTTTAGGTTTTCGCGGTTAATATTAATAACAACATTAAAAATAATAATATTAATAGCAACATTAAAAAGCTTATTTTAAACAAAAATCGTGGTAATAACCCGGCAGATATGTGTGTTATTAGGTATTTTATTTTCTAACCATCACGGAAATGAAAATTAGAGTGTGAGGTTTTCAGCCGTCGTCATCTCCATTAGGTATCCAGACATTATCTTTAGAAGGTTTCTTTAAAGTTAATCTTCTTACTCTCTGCATTATAAATTAAGGAGACCTAGTCGCAAGCAATCTTTCACTCTTCTAATCATGACGCTAGAAAGCGTAAACGCTGTAACTCTTGAACAAAGTAACAGATGTAACAAAAATAAACGTGGGTTTTATGACGGGTTACAGCAGTTTACTTACAATACATAGATTTTTTAAATCGTCGTAGAGCAACGAGAGTCGGCTCATTCGAAACAGAATTTTTTGCTGATTCTAAATATGTAAATCAAATATTTTCGTACATGGATGTGTTACAGCGTTTATGACACCTCAAGTCGTCACGGTAATAGGGCGCCCCAATTCGGAGGCAAGAACCGCAGGGTGATAATACTTTGTTATAGTTTGACTTTACACCTGTATAGTGAAGTAGGGAAGTAGGTGGCTCTTAACTCTCAACGTATGTACCCCGAGCATCAGTTACCGACTCGGCTTCGTCATGAACTGTTTCTACTCGCCTCGCCTCGCTTGGGGAATACGAGTTGACTAGGGTTGCATGCTGCACGTAGAGTGTTGAATATTTATTAAGAAAAGTGCCAAGTGTTCAAGTGGAGGAGGCTCATAGTCCAGCAGTGGACTGTAACGGGCCGTTAATGTTAATTTTAAATGTTAAGAAAAGTGACAGACGGGTTTGTATTCAGGGTTTTTTTAAGTGGCTTCCAATTATAGACAGTTCTCTTTTTATTTACCTAAAAAGCTTGTATGTATAATTAGATAGAATGTCCTTGACCTAGTTCTAAAATTAACTCAGACATCTTAATATATCACTTTAATTTCTTAAGGTTTTAGCTATCACAATAGGTTTTCCGTACTTGACTCATTAAATAATTACAGATCAGTAAATACGAAATCCGAACATACGAACTTCCACAGGTCCTTAAATTGTTCGCCGTATTTACACGTCTGACAGCCCTGAGGGAGGTGGCGGCGGTGTGAGGTGGGGGGAGGGGGCGGAAGTGTCGTGCGTGCGATTTAATTCCATCGCCGCACCGCCCGGGACCCGTTCGAGGGTGCTTCGAGGCAAGGATGAGGGTCGTGTTGTCGACAAATGCTATAAATATATTGTATAGGCGAGCTTTTATACATATTCCGATCTGTATTCACCTACTCTTGATGATGCTGACAGGAAATATGTTTCGAAAATAGAAAGATGTGACTTTTGGATTGCTTCCTCGTTTCCATGTATTCTAGTTTGGGAATCCTCAGCTTTCAGAGCATTTTTGTCTTGTGAGGTCTTCCTTTTTAAACATTGTTGTGAAAACCGTCCATAATAACAGTTTTTGCGAACAACATTTAAATTTAAAAAGGGGGTAAGACGGAGCGGAGCTAACTACCATATGATGGGATTTATCAAATTTCTCAATAAAAAATATTTCATCGATATCGATAATTAAATGTAGTGTCCCACCACTATTTGCAGAAGTGGCGGCCGACACAGCAGCGCGAGCGCCTGTCGTCGTATCGTAAAACGCGAGACCAGGTGATTCTGTCTACGGTACACTCCATCACAGCACAAATATACCTGGTACACAAAATATAGCACTGTTATTTATTAGACAGCTCTCTATTTTACTTACATGCAAGTCGTATTTTGTTTTCAGTTTGTACTTCAGTAGCTCAACCGTAGATTTGGCGGTAAGTATTTAGGAAATCTATGTTCTTTTAGTGTTAACAGCATAATTTGTGATAAATATATTTCTCAAGATACAAAATAAAGCCCCAATAAATAGTTTTGATCGAACTGTGAAAAACTCTTTAAAAAGGTTGAATAAAAGGGTACCTACAAGGCCTACACTACAAGCCTTTCGATTATATTGAAGGTTGCCTGGAAGAAATTGCTACCTTAGCAATAAGGCCGTCTATCTGTACACTATTATTTGAACTGTGTTTTTTTTTCTGTGTATTTCTTGTGTGCAATAAAGTATATTCTATTCTATTCTATTCTATTCTATTCTATATTTAACGCAAAGCTATCCTTCGGCACAGAACTATATCGATGATAGAGTCAAATGGCCTGCAGACATAAGTAAACCAACTCGAATACGCGAGTCGGGAATAGTCGGGACGTCGGGACTTCAGACGAGACTTGGTGAAATATCTCTCACGCGATACTCGTGTGTCGTAAAATATGTAAAGATTAACAGACTTTCGAAACGTCATTATAGAACGCAGACTTTTTTCCAATCGCGTCTACTTCTTGGATGAATCTCTTTTAACGACCGAGTTAAGTTCATTAGACAGAAGTTAGACAGACACTTACCGATAAATCAGTACCTATTTGCTACGAATAACCTATTTATTACCTATTTTATTTTACTCTAAACATCAATCGAATACAGAACGGCGAAGCGTTTCCATTAAAATATAATTTAATCTTCTTTATTTTGAATGCATACGAGGGAACGGAAACAAGTAAGATATGCCAGCAAATTTGCTATGATTCAGAAAAATAAAAGCTAAAGGTACCTCGGACAAGTAACTAACTGATAAAGTTACGGTGCTTAAAGCGCGGCGCGGTCCCTCAACGGTCACGCCGCAGCCCGGTTTGTCAGCTTGTTCCCGGCTGATGAACTCCCGTTCCGTCATTTGTTTCACGTTTAAAGTGGAAGTCACCTAATTGCATTCATGTCCGGTGGAACACGTTGGCGCCGAGAACAATGCGTCTCGTCTGGACGAGCGCCGGCGACGGGCGAGGCGAGGCACCATCCTTCATGCTCGCTTTATTTAATTCCTCGCTATTTATTGCTGCGAGCTCCACTCCACTCCGCCGCGCTCGCCTCTCCTGTGCCTGTATAGTATTATGTATGTAGCTTCTGAATGCGGGAGGGCGGAATGACGCGATAACTCCACCTCCACCGCCATTAAATAGTGCTGTTTGTTTTAACGCAAACATTTCACGCGCTCGCCATCAATCATCGCTAAAATTGCACGTGAAAAGGCTCATGAAAAAGCTTAAAACTGCACTCCGAAGATTAATGAGCTCGTGCTGCGGCCGTAATTCTCCCGCCTCTACTTAGAAAGCCCGCACAAAAGTAGCCTTTCGCATGCGAGCAATACAAGAAAAACACTTTCCCCGCAAAATCAACGGTACAAAAACGGCAGCGACATTTGCCGCACGACGGCAACAGGGGGCCATAAATTACTGGCGGCCTGCAATTACGAAGGGCGAGCGGGCGCGGGCCGGCTTGTCGCGCCTGCACCACGATTGCACGCGATCGGCTCGACGACGCGACTCTAATTAGCTTCACGGCACTCTCATCTCCTGGTACTTTTGCGAGTTCAATTAGTTGTTTGATTGACTGAGGATGCCTGACAGCCGTGCTTCTAACAAAATCTTGCGGGATATTTTCCGTTCAACAGCATTATGATTATCGAAGGCACAATTTGTTTGCCTCCCCGATATAATTAAGGCGGGACAAACTACGCAATGCTGCCTCTCTCGTACACGCAATCTGCCCCGAGGCGTTGTTATGCTCACAGAAAATTGTCCCCTGACAGCCTACTCCTAATTGCTTGGAAAAGATATTGAACAAGGGAAGGTAGCGATTGCTAAGGTTTCTTACAACGAACGCGAGCAAGGAGACGAATGACGCTGGATTGTTATTGGAAGTGAGAAAGATAAGATGCCGTGTAAAATACGAATAGGAACTCATTCCGGTACATTCCCCTTGTAATTCCACACGAAAACATCTTTATACACGTTATTTACGGCCGCCATCGCGGTCGCGTTTTGGTTTACGATGCTGAATTGTTAAAGCGAGTTTATGGGCCATCACCAGATACCGAATACCCACCACGATGAAAAGCTTCCATCGTTCACTGCTGTCTAGTAAAAAGTAATGGGCGTATTTTGCATTTTCGGTTATGAGATCCTAAAGTCTATCGCCGACGACTTTACAGGTATTGTAGTCTGATAACACGTTCCAGAAAATTAGGAGAAAAGTTTACCTTTTCTTACCTAATAAGAACTTTTTTCTTTATAACACGGAGATACCGTACCTGAAACAAAAACAACCAAACATTAATGAACATTATCATAAATATTACCAACCAACAAACAGGCGGAAAAATTCTGAAGATACAAAGCATTTTCCGATCCGAAATTGTAGTTACGAATGACTGATTGACCTTATACGTTTATTTTTAAAAATAATACACAGACTGTTAGCGGAGATAGGACTTGGCTCGAAACAGCAAAGATCTACTGAAAATTCAAAACTTTTGACTCAAAAGTAGTGATGATAATATTCAGCGGTCAAAACTATACAAAACTCTTTAGCGCCGAAAACGAGTTCATAGATCGTACAGAAGGTGTAAACGCAACCTTCTCCGAAATAGGTGTGGAGGTTGATAACAAGCTAAACTGAGCACTTATCGTTCCGGGACGCGCGCGAATGAATCAATCAATCAACGAGGGTGGGTCTGATAATGAGCGGGGTGGCGGGCGCCGCGCGCAAGCTGCCTAGGGGCTGCGAGACGGGGCGAACGCCATTACAGCTATGGGCTTCTGGCTCCTGCCGAGGAAACGGGAAATTCTGTTTGCGGAAAGTTGTAACTTGCTTACCACACCAAATTATTTTGTCAAAATATAATCTTATCTTTAAACACTTTTACCCGTTTTTGAGACATATTTTAACTAAGCAATGATGATTGAGATAACCTTCAAAAAATTGCCCATAAGTCCACTCTGTCTGGAAGAACTCCAATTACCAATACTAAGAAAAGAAGAGATTTCTCACATTCCCCGATGAAAACTAAAGAGCATGGCTATAAACCTCCAAGCCCACCAAGCTTATTACGAAGCGTAATGTATCCGTTCTGCTACCTAAATTACGTCCTATACGCCCTCACCCCTGCCAAGCCCCAACTTATAGCCCGCAGAGACGGCCGAGCAGTGAAACCTCCGGTACAGGGTAACTAATAATAAATACAATAATGTCACTGTATAGGTTTACCCTTGATTTACCTCAACGTCGACTCTTCGAGCAAAGACCTCCAGCAAATAGTTGCAGCGTTTACATAATTGATACTTCTATCAATCAATTCATATTTTATTCTGTAATTAATTTTTAAGTTGGTTTGGTTAATTACCACACCTATAATATTCTTCCTTTGAAAGTACCAAAGTTTCTTTCGCAGGTATCATCATATCAATGAACCAAGGGTAAATTGGGAGAAACTGGTGAGAAGAAGTGATTATGAGCACTGCGACATGTCTAGACAGAACACCGTAAGCTCGAAAGGGATAAAAATGTATCGCTGAAAATCATTCCTGAAATTGGATAGGTCCAGGTTCTGCACCAAGATTCTGAAGGAATTTCTAGGTTTTTGGTTTCTACGCCATAGTTAGCTACAGAAACTATTTGTCCAGATAAGTCAATACAGATAACTGCTAAATGCGCCGCTGCACCCGAGTGCTAAGCTTAAGAAATATGCTTGAGGCGAGCCACAGCCACTCCCTGACCCGGCAGGATCCCAGACTAACAAAGAACACGCCCAAGTGGAGACAGTGTTGGACGCAGTACAATTTCTTTCCCGTGATTAAGCTCAACCGTTAGTTAGCCAAGTGTCCCCCTCGGGCGTCGACGACGACGTGGCGGGAAAAATTAGGGGGGAGGCTTCAAGCTGCGATTAATGCGGTTAGCCTTATCTACCACGGCCCTGATGAGTACGGGTAGCCCTATATTGCGGTGCCTGGTAACCATGCTACGGATTATTGTGTCTGATAAAAATATGATAAAATTTTGGAAATATTCCTCTCTACAAATTATACGTAGAATCCTCGTAGCAAAAATTCCAAACAATCCTCTGAAAAAATGGTGCAAGGAAACGTTTAAGGGTGTAGACAAAGCTTTTAAACGTCCCCACAGAAGGACTCTTCAAGCCTATTCTAAATCAAGGCGATAGATCTATCATAGTTATGACCCAGTGTTAGTTGGTGGACTTTACACGCAACAAGCTACTACGAGTAAATAAATAATTTAGTCATCCATTCATCATCATCAACAGATAACATCAATAGGCTAGAATAATAATAAGTAGCCTATGTTGATGATGATGCTACGCGAATTTTTACCGACTCAGTTTGCCCGTCGCATAATAGGCGCAAGTAACCTCCATTCCGCGCGGGAATAATGTACCAGGCATACATGTGCAAAGAGCGGTGGCGGTGTGGACGAACGGTGTCGCATTAGCGCGGCGACACAGCTACATAATTTAGTTATAATGACGGTGCGCTCATTACCTCGACAGCTCCACGACTCCACGCCACGGCTCGGCGACTACGACATACACCTATACTCGTATACACACATAGACTACACATCTACGTTACTATTATTGCCTTCGTGATCGTTGGTGATTGTCATACACAATCCTGACGCACCCTCTGTGTCACGTCGTCGTGCAATTTCCAAGGAAGCAATTCCAGCATCCTCACTTAGATTAAATTTATCTTTTAGAAATATTTCGTCATTGCATTTTAACCTTACGCCATCAAGAACGTGCCTAAGCAGCCGTTCAACAGATCATACATGTATAGCGTTGCGTGCGGTAAAGTCGACTTGGCACTCTTGGCAGTAAAAATCCGCCGTTCGTATCCGCAATATCCGGGACCCGGGCATACCCGGCCGGATGCCTGGAGCGTAATCAACGCAGTTCCCAGTCCCTACTGTCGGGAACAGATTGCGGAACCACGTTTCTGGGAAACTAACGTTTTGGATTGGAGACGATGTGGCAAAGCAAAGTCGTGTAAAAATTTTCACAAACTATCAGCGGACTTACGTCACAAGTACACAGCGCGCACCAGAGCAACATAAATTCAAAACAGTAGTTGAGCAGATACGCGATCAACGCGATTCAAATCCTTTGGTAGGCGAAGCAAGTCTCGCTCGGATACAGCTCTTGACAGAGCGCCCCCGGCGAGGTTTGAATTGAAGTACCTATTACCTAACCTACCTATGTAGTATGTACATTATAGGGATAAAGAATAAATCGTGCTTAAGCCGTGGATAGTTCTAGAAAAGATTTCAGATACTTACTTAGCCATGTACTTTACCTACTTACCTCTTAATATATATAATTTCGGATGGATAAATGGACTGAGCGATCGCGAAGCGCGAGCGAAAAAGTCTCCGTTTCAGCTTGGCCAAAATTGCTTTTGTATGTCCATCTGTCTATCTGTTTGTTCCACTCTACAGATCACGTTTCTCAACCGACTCTCGTGAAATTTTGTGAGCAGGTTCAATAAATTCAGGAGTCAGTTTTTGGATAAAATGACGGAGGGTTGAAAACGTAAAAAAATCGTAAATCAGCCATTTCAAAAAACAAATAGCGAGAATATGGTGATATTCGCGAGCTCACCACTAGTTTAATTTTAGAACAAACTATTCGAAGCCAATTCGATTTTGTTGTATTTGCAGATCAAATACTGATTTTTGAGAGCTGCACGCGGTATGGCACGACTATGCCAAATATTTTGTGCAAGAACGTCGCAACTACACTATTCTTACCAGGACGACATAATATGAAACAGATGAATGGTTATTAATTATTATAGCTTTGCATGCAACACCGACGGCAACACCCACACTTACTACCGTACGTAATAGTGTACTCTCCTTCATCTTAATAATAGCAGAACCAACAACACACAACTGATGAAAATATAAATATTGATAACTAAATGAACTAAAGAGATACTGCACCTGCATGTAAGAAAAAAATCAAGATTTAGTATTTTTTAAAGAACAAGATGATTACAAGACAGGATGTGTCTATGCGAAAAGCATCACCTGTGTATCACATTTCTAACATGTTCATATTTTCCATTACAAGCAAGATTAAACGTGACGACACACAACACACCAACCACACTACAAAAACCAAACAACCTCCACACTTTTGAAGTCTGTCAACATCATTCTTGCGTCATTCTGACACAGTAATACCAGGATGGCATAAAACTAAGAAACAAACCGCAAAACTTTATCTTGTGATAATACTGGCCATAAAAAGGCGATGTTTAGAGGCGAACCGGCCGAACTTCAGCCAGAGACTTTATCCAACAAAGAATGAGCGGAATACCGGGCTCGCGACTCGCGGCTCGGTGAACCACTTAGCGGGGAACTTGTCTCGACTCTCTACACAGCTACCATATAATGACGACTACTTTATCTACTTGTAGCCGTGGTATCACCTTCTAACACATAAAGACATGTAGAGAAAAAAACCATGGTAATAATAAATTTGCCTTTTTGAAAGGAATATTCCTTCTTGACAAACTTCAAATATTTCCAGAATCCGATACTTTCGATGTAACAAGAAACAACTGGCATAGTCTCCATTTGCCTGTCTGCCATCCAATATATCAGGCAGGCTTTATTCGACGCGCACAAAACGATAAATGAAGCTATAGCCTTTCTCGGTCACGTTCATTCGGCGCCGTTTATAGCCGTCATACGATTACGGATGATATCCAGTACCGCGGAGTTGACGAGACAGTATTCCACGTTATAAAAGCTTTTCATTATTGGTATTTGTATGGGGTACGGGGATAGACGGAAATGTTCTGGCAGTGTTGGCAATGAGTGATAGTCAAATGTAACATGAAACAGCTTAAAAAGTAACATTTACAAAGGAAAAGAAACATTAATACTGTAATAAGGCACTTTATTACATTAAAAAAAAATCTGCTTTCCCTTTTGTCAAACTTTATAATTTATTGACTGACCGAATCCTTTCCGGCAGCGTACGAAACCCCAGCGCCGCGCCGCCGGTTTGCAACTAGTTAAGGTAAAAGAAAATTTCTGCTTTGTTAGAAACTAGTAGTTTAGTTACTAGGGATTACGTTTTTTTTCCTTAATCATAGTGCACTAACTAAGCATATAAATATCTCTAAATACATATATTTTACTCTCTCTATACAAAATTACAAAACACTAAACTACAAATTTTATAAAGAAAGATAAACTGTCCTGAAAGTAAAATAAAAGTAACATATTGAGTCATGTAACGTGGAGGTAACATGAGAGGGTCAAAAGTAACGTAAAATGTTACAAAAGTATTGAGTATAAATTTTATTTGTATCAACTCACGTTAAAAAAAAAGAATAACTTTCTTGTGAGATGGCAGCTCTGGCTCATCTGTCATTCTGTATGTACTTACTACGTTTTTGTTTTTCGAATAAACTATATTCATTAGAAAATCTCAATTTCATTTGATGTCCAACCTTTCCTATAAAAAGTAACATTCTGGCAACGCTGTGTTCTGGAGATCGCTTTGAGACGGGCCTCAATCTGTCATAAATGTTGTGATGATTCATAAAAAGCCGTCACCTCATGCGTCTATAATTTCAAATAGCCCTACCCCTAGTTGACCCATATATACTGAAATCCTGAATCTCTACTCACTGAATTCCTAAAAATCTTGACTTTAAAATACTTCTTATAGGTTCCTGTCTATAAGGATATCTATTAGGAATCTACAATCAGAATCTGATCATTATTATGGCCGTATTATCTCGTATTGATTCGACTTATGTGTGTGTGTGTATCTTGTTCCATCCTATCCTAATCATCTTCATATAGTATAGTTGTGTGTAAGATACACATCCCATCTTCTTATCTTATCCCATCCAAATCACTATCCAGTCGCTAGCTTACCTAAATGATTGAACCATAGATATTATTTATTATTTGTTAATCTGTAAACTAACAGCTTGTGTACTTAACCTTACGTTATTTTACGTACCTACATATATTGCATGCTGGGGTGCGGCGGGACAGGCGGGCCCAGTCGGCGGATCCCGTGACATGCGGCGCCTCTGGCATCGAGGCACGCTTGCCTCGCTTCGCCTCGCATTGACACAGTTCAAGAGGTAGACAGAAGCGGTTCTAGTCTAGCACCACATAGCACCTCAATACGTTGACCCAGCTGTCTAAAATGTCAAGTGTTGCTGGGTTGCCAGAGAAACAAGAGTCAAAATGCACAGACAGACAGTATTCATCATTATTATTGTGAGTTGTTGGTGACAACGACGACTGCTCCTGCAAAGTCTGGTCTTGGTGTCGTAGTGATTGAACCGCCGCCAAAGACCTCCAATAGTAAAATCCGAATTTTATTACAAGCTTTTATTTAGTTTCACCTGTCCCGTTGTCTGTCTGTCTGTCTGTCTGTCTGTCTGTCTGTCTGTCTGTAATCAAATCTTGCAAGTTAAATTTGATCCACTTCCCAGTTTCCGATTGAGCTGAAATTTTGCATTCATGTATAAATCGGATGACAATGCAATATTATGGTACCTTGGAGCTGGTCTGATGATGGAGACGGAAGGTGGCCATAGGAACTCCTCTAATACAGAACACAACCTAGTCGTGTTTGGGCTCATTAGATTTGTCTTAACAAGATCTTTAGCCATACGTGATATCCAGGGTCTCATGATGGAGCCGGAAGGTGGCCACAGGAACTCCTCAAATACACAACACAACCTAGTCGTGTTTGGGCTTGTTGGTTTTGTCTTAACAAGATCTTTAGTCATACGTGATGTTCAGGGTCTCATGATGGAGCCGGAAGGTGGCCACAGGAACTCCACAAATACACAACATAACTTAATCATGTTTGGGCTTGTTGGATTTGTCTTGACTAGATCTTCAGTCCTACGTGATGTTCAGGGTCTCATGATGGAGCCGGAAGGTGGCCACAGGAACTCCACAAATACACAACATAACTTAGTCATGTTTGGGCTTGTTGGATTTGTCTTGACTAGATCTTCAGTCCTACGTGATGTTCAGGGTCTCATGATGGAGCTGGAAGGTGGTCACAGGAACTCCACAAATACACAACATAACATAGTCGTGTTTGGGCTTGTTGGATTGGTATTGACGAATACTTTGATACTAAATCAGACTCGATGATGGAGCTAGAAGGTGGCCATAAGAACTCCGTAATTAAACGACGCAACCCCACCGAGTTTGGGCCCATTTGATTTGTCTTGACGAGTACTTTGATACTACATGGTAACCAGGGTCTGATGATGGAGCTGGAAGGTGGCCATAGGAACTCCGGAACGACGCAACTCCATCGAGTTTAGGCCCATTTGTTTCGTCTTGTCGAGTACTGTGATACTATATGGTAACCAGGGTCTGATGATGGAGCTGGAAGGTGGTCATAGGAACTCCGTAATTAAACGACGCAACCCGATCGAGTTTGCGCTCATTTGATTCGTTTTGACGAGCATCTTAGTTGGCGTGAATATGCAACTCCAACAGATTTGGGAAAAAGTTCGTTCCGTTTGTTATGAATGTGGATTATTATATTATTATGTCTGATTGATTAGATGGATGCCCCAATGCCAAGGTGAGCACGTGCCGAGGGCTGAATGGTATGAGAGTGTATAAACATTTCATATCGCTAACGTTGCGCCTCAGGGTACCAGGGCGAACCCTGTTGTACTGAAGCCCTTATCCCTCTACAATGGACCTCGGCAAGGATGGCATTCACATAATACAGCCTAAATCAATTCAATTTCCTGCTAAATTTAATTACGGCACAGCTGAAAGAAGAATGCTTCCGATTGTCTTGTCTTGGGCTTCAACTGTGCACAAAATGCAGGGAACTACTGTAGATCATGCTGTTATTTATCTAGGCTCTAAATTATTTGCTGCTGGTCAAGCTTATGTGGCTTTAAGCAGAGTTAAGTCTTTAGCAGGACTTCGAATCGAAGAACTGGACTGCTCCAAGTTGACTTCGAAGAAACCTTGTAATGTTGATGCATTAAAAGAAATGGATAGAATGAGAAATGTTACAAATAACTAACTTGTGATTACATAACTAATTTAAACATTAGTTTACCCTACTACAAACAAAAAAAATGAAATATTTAAATACAAATAAAATACATAAACTTTAAGTGCTCAAAGCAGCACATTATTATGTGAACGTACTACGGACTACATAAGGGAAAAACGCTGCTACGCGCTACTAACTACGTCGTAGTAAATCTCGAATTAAACAAACTAAAAAGTTACAAAATAAAATTAAAGAAAAAAAACCTTTTTTAAAAACAAGCTTTTATTATTTGTTAAGAAAATGAACTAAAAAGTTAAAAATAAATTAACTCTAATTAGAAGTATAACACTTTATAAGTTCATTGTAACCTTTAACGATAATTAAGCTTCTTTGTCTACGACAAAATAATTCCATATCGTAATCATATATTTTTAACACCAAAACTTTACACCTTAATTATTAAATCTTCCCGTTTTTATTACAGTCTCAATTTTATAAATAATAAAAGCGTGTTACATTTTGATGGTATAATTAAGCTATCACAATGTAACACGCTTTTTTATTTATAAAATTGAGACTGTAATAAAAACGGGAAGATTTAATAATTAAGGTGTAAAGTTTTGGTGTTAAAAATATATGATTACGATATGGAATTATTTTGTCGTAGACAAAGAAGCTTAATTATCGTTAAAGGTTACAATGAACTTATAAAGTGTTATACTTCTAATTAGAGTTAATTTATTTTTAACTTTTTAGTTCATTTTCTTAACAAATAATAAAAGCTTGTTTTTAAAAAAGGTTTTTTTTCTTTAATTTTTTTAATCATCATAATGAACATGTGTCAAACCTCAGTCAAATGCAATTTGGAAGGGTATTTTACTCGTCAGTCAACTGACTGAGGATACCTTGACTAGTCTTTAGTATTAATAATAATAATGTTTAACGGTTTTAATATTAACGATATGATTTTCCCTTTAATATTATAAAATTGGAGAAGAAAACAGTATCGATAATCACACCACACACAACACTCAAAAGCAAAACTCAAGTCTTGATAATATTATATTCATGCATGCATAGATTAGCTCTACTCTTTGCCTTTTAGCCTGATATGAGGACCAGCGTTGTTTTTAACTGCTACCTTCGTACCAAACCTTTGATTTATTAGTGGATGGTATAAGTACCAAACAGGTGGCCCCTGTATGTTCGCTTCTGCTCCTACATTGTCCCACTTGAATAACACACAAGGTTAGGGGTGGGTCATGCACGTTGCGTCCATCACTCGAGCACGAAGCGGGTGAAAAGCGGGACGGAGGACATACGGGACGTGGGGACAGGCGAGGCCTTGCGGGACACGCGCCTTGACGTGCGTGACGCTTTGTCTTGTGAAGAGGTGTCTTCTGCTTAAATACGAGTAAATAAATGAAGTACATAAATGTAAAATTTCATACAGTATAGTAAATATCAGGACAGGATATTGATAAAAATTAACAGCCCAACAAGATTTTAAATGGTAATTTCTACTACAATTCCTTTGAGCAGTTCTCTTTATTTCAAATTGTTCGGGCTTATGTGTAAGAAAAGTTGGCGCAAGGTGATTTTTGAACTATGTTCTGTTTCAAATCTGTGGTTTCAAGTACCTCATGGCAGTTAAACTGCCAAATCCATATTCCGTGAGTGAAGCGACCGACCAAGCAGTAATCTGGAATACCAAGGCTCCATAACTCGGAGGTGTTCAAATATTGAGCGAGGGAGGCGAGCGAGACACGGCACGGGGGAGCTGAATATCGCTTCAGGCATCTCACAACGTGTATGACGTGTAGGTGTGTCACGTATATCTGCGCATGTAAATGCCTAGTGCAAGTGTCAGAGAATTGTTTAGTAGTTGTTGCATCATTAAAATACAAGGATATTTTGATAACGCTAAGAAAAACATCTATCGTTCCGATTTTCCATTTTCTTTGTTATAGATGAAAATGGGTATCTAACACACATAACGTCTAGACTAGACAATAAGTTCTATGTTTTAGTCGTTATTTCAAGCCTGTTTCCTGTTATTTAAAAATATCATTTTATTTTTAGACAACAATTAATTAACCTAAACCTATCTCATATTATTATAACCATCGTACAGGCTATAGAAATCATCAGCCCCGTCGTAGCGCTAACATTTCGATCGTAGAGCCGTCCGTAGAGCTCCCGCCGGCGCGGGCGGCGCGGCGCCGCCTGTGCGCTGTGCTACAATCGCTACGACAGTTTGTAGCGACTACGTGAAGTCTACGGTCTACATCATCGCTACGACTGCGCTACGACGTGCAATCGTAGACTGTTATTAGCGCGACAGCAACACACACAGCGCTTATCACCAAAGTATTTGCAAGGCCCTTTTATATGTGGCGCGGGATGCGGGCCTCCTTATCGTGCCCCGCGGCGGCGGCGGCGGCGCTGCTGTGGGCGAGCGCGTCACCTTGTCACCGACCCGGCGGCGGCGGGAGCGGCTCACACGACTTTACGCTTTGATTTATGCGCGCCTAGTACTCCGACTCACTTGATGATTCAGCTTTGTCACAAATTCGTATGAACATCGGATACACTGAACATTGATCGAAACATTTTGATATTATTTATTGTTGTTTCGTCACTGGGTTAGATAATAATTGATATTTTAATTATCTAATTTTAACTTGTAATATCATGTCTCTCGATTTAAGATAGCTTATTTTGTACGTGCGTGATTACTAGTGACTTATCTCGCTCTGTGGCGCGCAGTGGGCGAGAGTCGCCACCTTGTCACCGACCCGGTTTAATGGCTGGCGCGCCCGACATGTCTTGATGCTTTGATTTACGGCCGCCTCGGTAATTTAGTATTGTGCGAAACATTTCTTGGTTGACTGATTTCACGTAATTATAGTTAAAAATATAAATGGTAAATATAATAATATAAATAAACAAATAAATTATACGTTTCAACTTTTTTTGCTTTATTTTAATTTAATTATTACTAGCTAAAAGGTTGCTAAAAAATCTAACATCATTTCAAAATACATTTTTAGTGAAATCACAACTCGTGTATGCTATTTTATATGATAGATAAGTAATAAAATACCCGTATACTCCTACAAGTACAACCTACATAAAACTTGAGCACGACTTAAATAAGTCTCTATAGTACGTCGCGCTCGCGTAGTCGGCAGCCCACATCAAGACAAGAGGGCTGACCCGTTTGCCACCAGCCTGCCGAGTTACCGACACTCGACGCGAGCCGCGTCCGTAAGGCCGTATTCTCGACGACAGCGGGCGGCGGCGGGGCGGCGGCGACCGGGACACGGGAGCGGCGCATTTAAAAGCATAGTTCTATAATTGAACTGTACTCGACGACGACGGCGGCGGCAAGCGGGTCAGCGTTGCCGCTCCACTCCGCGCAATGCGGTCGCCACCGCCCCGCCGCCGCCGCCGCCCGCTGTCATCGAGAATACGCCCTGAGCCGTGCGGGTACGGACGGGCTTTCCTTTGTTTTCTTTTGACACGCTCCTGTGGTAGAACGTTTGCGGTGCGGTATGTCTTGCTAGGCGATATTATATTCTCATCCATTGGCGACCAACTGACGACACGCGACAGAGCAAAATTCATGCACGGGCTTAGATTAATTTTTCTTTGCTTTGTAATGCTAAGTTATTGTCGCTTTATTTTTCGGATAAGTGACGTTTCAATTACTATTATATTTATGTAGGCCTCAGGCCTAACATTTTCACAGTACAAAATATTTGTTCCGTAAACACAATTTAATGTTTGATAGACGAATTTTTCAGATGTTAAGATTTTATCACACTTTCGTATAAATTTCTTTTTTCTTTCTTATAAATAGCTTATAGATCTACGCACATAAAACAAGTAAGCTAACTTGCATGTGTGAATATATAATTGTGTTTTATTTTCAGATTCCACGAAAAATATTTATATATGACTGTTTGTTCCTAAATAAACAAAAATAATAAATAAATAAATAAAAAGTAAGAATATACTTATCTACCTACGCATTAGAATTCACATAAACCAATGACGGTTGCGTAAGATCGAGAAACTTTGTAAGATACTTAGAAAGTTTTTAATGATTTTCTGGGAAATTGTTCAAAGGCAATGAGAAAACAGAAAAACAGCAACATTTTCAATATAATATACGTACGCCACACAGTCGTTAAAGAAGGCGGTAAAGTATTCTGGATTAATGAGTTTCAACATTAGTGACTAAGAAGCAGCGCCTGATGATAATACCGGTATAATGATCGTATTTATACCCTTGTTGCTGCGGGTCTTATTCTTTATAGTAATAATGCGATTTTGAACATTAATTTCGTTTAGCTAGAATTAACGTGTTAATGGATGATTAAGGCTCACTATAGATCACTTGGTTGGTAAGTGAACACTTACCGATATTGTTACCTTTTGATCGTGGGATCGAATTAAACTACATCTCTGGTTTGTGAATGTGATCAGGCAGTACTGTAATTCTGTTATTATTGTGCTGTTAGTTTAACGAGACTTTACATTGTGTAAGATAATTCTGAAACTGTTGATTTATTTTAATAAAATTATATAAATCTTTAGTATTGTAATCCAAAGCTTATCAATTAAACACTATCAAAAAACATGTATACGACGTAAAATTCAAAGAAATCGCCAACAAGTAAGGCTTCCTAAAAACTTAACGAACTTCTGTCAGTATCAGGCAGGCAGCAATCATTTTGTACCCAGCAAACGAAGTAAAGTGCTTGCTTACCTACCTAAAAACCCCAATCATAATATTATAACGCGTTATACAAACGTAATTCCTCGTCAGGATGCGGCCCGTCCATTTATTAGTCGCGTCGGCAACATGGCGGCTGGCGGGCGCGGGCGTGTTGAAAAAGCGCCGGGCGCGCGCCGCGGGCTGCATAAAAAATGTCTGGCGGCCGGCCGGGTCGCTAACGCCGGCTCTAATGACGCCGCGCGCCGCACTCACTTTAATGCCAGGGTTGAACATGACGATGTTTTCAGATAATATATATTTTGTGTTTTAATTATTATTATTTATTTCACTCTAAAGATTGTTAGTTACATTACAAACGACACGACTGTTTATTGTTTTATTGGTATTTTATATTACATGGCAACTACAACTTAAATTTAATAGCGAATACGGCGAATGCTTTTCTTGACAGATATAATTTACAACTGTAGTTATTTAGGCAGATATTTTTTTCGGTTCAAGAACAAAGAAAATTCCCTTCCTCTTTCTTCTTTTCCTCAATACATTTAATAGTAACAGTTAAAGCTGATTTACATTTACAACCAGGAACTAACTAGTGACGGTAGAAAACTCCCAAACTTAACTAAAATTCACTTATAGCATTATTTACACATTTTGTTGACCATTCTAATGTATTAATAGCATGAAGACTAATGGAAGTTTGTACAAGACTGCTTAATAATGTGCCTCATCCCAAGGCGTTAAAATGCATCTGTCAATATGAAGTTCATGAGCTCACCTTTTCACGAGATGTGCTAAGATAGTCAAACGAATCGCTAATAAGGAGACTGGTAGACAATCGAGGAATTTCCTATTACATTGTACTTGTCTCAATTTATTGATATACCTACATATTGATAGATTTATGAACACATATCAACATATCAATCGTTGTGACATCTAATAAATTTGATAACCATGAAAATGACATAAATAATATAATTAAAGCAGTAATAGAATGGATGGATAAAAATAATTTGCAAATTAATATTAATAAGACGAATTTTATGAATTTTAATAATTTAAATAAGAAACTTAACATTAAATATGACGGCAAACACATTGACGGAACTGACTGTGTAAAACTTTTAGGCTTATCAATTGATGCTGAATTTAAATGGAAAAAACAGATTGATCTAGTTTGTAACAAAATAAATAGATTCAGTTTTCCGCTCTACAAACTCTCAAAAGCAGCCTCTTTAAACACTGCCTTGGCTGCATACTTCGGTTATATTGATTCCGTCGCTAGATATGGAATTCTTATCTGGGGTAATAGCGCTCATTCTAAAAGAGCGTTTATCGCTCAAAAAAAATGTATTAGATCAATTTGTGGAGCTGGTCCTCGCGATTCATGCCGTCCGTTATTTAAAACTCTAAAAGTTCTTCCATTACCGCGTCTCTATATATTTGAAGTGGCCAAATTTGTTAAGGAAAATCTATACCTCTTTAAAAAAGCAAAAAACTTAACTAATAGACCTTTGAGAAACCCGGATAAATTAGTGCAAACTGTTGTCCCTAAAACGGCAAGATACAGTCAAAACTGTGGTCCTATGTGTATTAAAATTTATAATAATCTGCCACGAACTTTAATACAACAGCCTAAACTCGTATTTAAAAGAGAATTGTACAAATGGCTTCAATCACAAAATTTTTACTCAGTTAAGGATTATTTAAGTGTAAAGTTTGCATGACTTGTTTGGACATTTTTAGTGTAAATTTGTGTATTGTTTTTTAAGTTATTATGACATTTATAATTTGCATGTTACTTTAAAGTTACTGAAAATGTGCTCGTTATTTACTATGCTGTACACCTGCAAACCTGTACCATTTTACTTAGCAACTAAATCATTATCATTATCACAATTCTTTTTAATGACGTAAAATAACAGCTTGCAAAATTTTGGTAAAATTACATAGACAGTTTCTAAATTCGTCAAAATAACATTTTCACTAAAAATGCTCCAGGAAATACGCATTCGTTAACCAGAGAGCACATTCCTCAGATTAATATTATAACTAAAGTGAACACTGCTGCAAAAATAACAAGGTTAAAATGGAAATGTGTCTTGACATGGTAGCAGCCCTGCGGCGCGTGGGTGCGAGCGCTGCCTCCTACATATTTAATTTGCCCGGACTGGTTTCTGTCCGGGCGCTTCGCTTTGTGTTTCGTTATGGCTCTATCGGTGCCTGCGCTGCCGTCACCCGCCTCTAGATAGCTACGAGCTACCCTCATTTAGCACTTGTATTCCATGCTTTGTTCAAGCATTAAATTCCTACCTCTTTCACTGAAATGAGTCCAATATTGCACAAGGATGATTTGATTTTAGTATCAGCTACGTTGAATTTTCTGAATGACTTTCTTTCTTCTGTAGTGAAACGTAGTTCTTTATTTCGCTATTATTGTTTTTGTGCACTTTACTATAAAATATTTTTCACCTATCCACTTAGGAAAGATGGCTTTTAATGAACCGAATATCTCAAAATAAGCAAATTTTTAAGTTATGTTTTGTTAGGGTGCGTTCCAAAATTTTTAATTATTATTTTTTATAGCACTCGTCGATTATACTTCATTCTAATTTATTTATTATATTCTCTGAGGAAACATCAATATTCCTCTCTTACCCAACAAATAACAAATTGTCTATCCACAACATAGAAGGTAAATAACAACAACTCTAGATAGCGAGCCAAAGCCAAGGTGTTTACTATGCAAGAATTAAATAAAACTTATCCGTCTCTCTCGCTTTTCCACATCGTCCGGAAATTTTTCATCAACCTTTCTAACTTTTATCGAGTAAACACTCTTCAAATTATACTCTACCGCGTCATTCCAACTACCAAGCTTCGGAAAAAAGTGCTTCTAACTTGAATCTTGCTTGCCAACGTCAGATAAGTCCTAATTTAAAATTCCAGTTGCTGACGACGCCGCTCGCTTAGTCGGCATCTGATTGAGAACCACTTCTTTATTGCATGGTGGCGAGTCTGAATTTGAGTTCTTTAAGAGTCAGACGGCGCTTTCAGTAAATCTAAAGACTCAAATTCTGTTTGATAGTCAAACCAATGACTGGAATTGATTTGATTTAGGATAATGACGTTTCCTTTTGCACGCTGATTTCATAACTTTAGCCAGTCGAAGCTAAAACACAATGTTTCGGTCGAACACATAATTAATTTACGATACCACACCTTACACCAATCAATTGTTGTCCCCGAGCGCCAGTTTTTGAACTACTAAACTTGGAACAAAACAATAAACCCCACACCATTTGACCCAATAGTTTAAATATTCCATAAGACTGGAACTTTTCTTGTTCTTTCCGAATACTGCGTCAGAGTTCGTGTCACGAATTATTATTTTCGGCTTAGACTTGACGCCCTTCATAGGCTTTCATATCTTGAGTCAGCTCAAGGTTTTTGTGGATTTGTGTTTTCACTTGTTTCTGTTTATTTTTGAAACCTCAGATTGAAGAGTGTTTATTATAAGCAAAATTGGAGATAAGTTAGATTTCTTTCCTCAGTGCAGGCCTTCCAAGAAATACAAAAGTTAATGCGACGCAGCTTAGAATATATTTATTTTAATGTAATGTTGTAACATCAAAATAATAGAAAAGTACGAGGAACAAAGAGCACTCACATAGAATTAAGACTTTGCCGAATGAAGTTAAGAAGCATCGCCATTTTCCTTTTCTTTGTAAAGCATCCACCAGGCCATCTAGGCACCAGGCGAGCATAAACCGCTACGTCTTGCGAGAGCTCATATCTTAATTCATAATTGAATATACGCGGCGGTGGCAGCGGCCCACTTCGCAAGTGCAAGCGCGCGGGAAAAAAGCCAGCGGGGCAGCCGGCGACAGGGGAGGCTAGGGGTGGTAAGAAATGCAAGCTTAAATATTAATCATCCATCATCAACGCTCGGCTTTACTTTAGTAAAAAAGTGTAGAGCGTAGCGTAGAGCCGAGTTGATCGACATAAATACGTAACTACTTTACAAATTAGATCGCGTGTTGTATAACTGTGTTGTATTGCATTGTAGTATACAAATATGTCGTCATTTTAAAACATAAAAATTGAATAATTTTAGTTTTAAAGTGTAAACCTATTTGCATATTATTTGAGAAAGCTAGTAAATTAATAACTATTCTTTGGTAGTAAAGTAAGTCAACTATCAAGTATCTAGTATCTAGTCAACTAAGTAAGTATATCATCTATTAAAAACATGTGTATTCCGTAAATTAAAGATTTTGCGAAAATTTGATACTATAAATGCATACTGGATATCTGTAAAAATACTAATAGCTACTTACAATGCGATTAAAATAAGAATAGGACTGGCTCTCGGCTAATTTCAAGCGAATATCGTATGTGTTAAAAAAAGATATTGGTCTGACAGAATGACGTCACAAATTTGCAGCCGCCCAGTTCTACAGACATTTTAATCGCATTATGATTATGTTATGACCCATTTAAAATAGTGTTTTATTTGTGTCAGGTGGCAGCCCTGCAACAGGCGGGCGGCGCGCCCTCCCCCTCGCCACACACACCGCGTGCCACCGGGTCGGGTCGTCGTAATCCCTTATCGTACCGCCGACCGCGCATCGCCAATTATTGCGAAGAGTGTAAACTAGCGCTGCGCTGGGAGCATTTATAAAAAATATATATACAATTAAAATCAAAGGTACTTACTTACGCAATATGGATGTTACCGTACTTACCTGTTTTAAAAGTAGAGAGAGTAAAACCATTAAAATATGAAATTATTATAATGTAAAACAGTTAACATAGATATTTTTGTAATAAATATATAATTATTTTATCTAACTTAACTTACTTACTTACTTTACTTTTTTTTACTATACTGTAATTATGATAATGTGTGAACTCTTTGCAATTTGATAAATATAAGTTTTTTCTTACGTTAAGGATCATCATGGATAGTTAGAATCATGGAATATAAAACCGTTATTAATTGTTTGAATTTATCAGATAACAAGCACTGTATAACTAATGAGTTATCAAGAAACTTGGAAGATTTTACATTGTTTGATAGCAATCAATAAAAAGCTAGATTTACCTACGTTCGTAATAAATTATCATCTTCTAGGTACTTTTAGTATAGGCCATGGATTGTGGATGATAACTGCTCAGTTATAAAAAAAATATAGTTCCTAAAAAAAACAACAATCCCATAGAAAATAAAAAACCCAAAGTATCAAATTCCTTTCTTCCGCGCTAAAGCGACCGCGATACGCAGTAAGCTACCGGCCGGCCCGCTAGCCACAGGCTATCTCCCACTCCCTCTGATAAATTCACACTTGCTATCTGCCATCTCGCTCGCACGTTCACACCCGCTTTGACACGTCCCGCAACTCTGAACGGGGCTTAGCGGGTGAATTTCATCTCACTCGGGACCAGTCGAAGGCAAAAAGAAAATTTAATAAAGACTGTGGTGTGTAAAAAATTCAGAATTTGAGAAAAGAACGAACGGTTTTTCAATGACAAAACGTGGGGAAATAAAAATGAGCAAGTAATGAAGTAAAATCAAAAATTTTGAAGAACAGTCGGACTGTACAACTTTTATCTGACTTTTCCGGCCACAAAAATATACTACCTACTTAACGTACCTACCAACACTGAATAAAACTGAAAACGATTTAGTAAAATCTTAATTCAAATAAAAATAACTGATTTCTGAATTACCTAGTAACTAGTAGGTCTATCATCATCAGTAAATAAGTACCTATTTGTATAGTTTTATGATTACCTTTAGAGACCTACCTTATTTGCAGTACATATTTGCAAATCCACATCAATATCGCCCTTCCAGTAAAGCATGTCGCCCGTAGGTAGACAAAATATACCCGAGCGATCGACATACGAAATAACCGCCATTAGTATCGCACTTTTTGTCTTCGCGCGACAAACTGCGATATTGGTCACGAATTTAAGTTTGTCAGTCCTTTTCATCTTTTAAAGATTAAAAGGGACAGGAGATGGCCATCCTAATATTGGAGCTGTCAAATATCGAATTTGAACCTTATAGACGCGTTGATTGCACAATTTTAGAGAGCACGTAAAACAACCGCCTTAAAAATCTCTTAATCTGACAGCTATGCCCTTATTTTAAGTTATCATTCATTCTAAATAATATCATTCGTTCGTGTGAATTCATCACCTCTCTCATTGGTCATAAAAACGAAAAGCATAGATGGATTTTAAACTTAGAATTAGAAGATGACTTCCCGAACCGAGGCTATTATATTACTATTGGCGGTTGCTTTGTTTGTAGTCAAATAATTAAAAAAAAAACCCTTACGTCTGCGAACGTAGGTCAGGTTAATGACGTAATTGAGCTTTCTTTTTAACCTGAAGCACTAAACTGGAGATATCGTTCTACAATAATGTCAGTCGTCAGTACAAATAGCTAAACTGCCACTTTTGCAATTTTACAGGAGATAAAAAAAATTAATGGTTTTTTTGTTTTATTTTAGATATTTTATTATTTTTTAGATCATAATATTCCACATTAGTTTCACACATATTTAATCGAATTATGTAGGTTGACATTAAAGTCACTTTTCGTTACCGAATGACTAAAGACGGATATATTAGGGAATTTATAGTGAAAAGTAATAAAAGTGTACATTAGTAATTATTTACGTACTAAGTATCACATTTAAAAATATATATAGGTGGTCTAAGTGTGATCCAATAAAAAAAGTTACCGAACCTGCAGGAATTGTTCACGCGTAATATACTTAATTTTGTAAATATTCTCATCGCGAAAATCTTAGAAGACTGAAACACTCTTAAAATATATCAATCTAAAACCACCCTCTATAGTAAGTAACTAGTGCTCAGTTCACCCGTCAACGCGAGCAGTGAGCAATCAATAACTTATTGTGCGCTCGTAAATTAAAAGCGAGCGAGCGAAGCGGCAGTACATACTCGTTCGCACTACACGATACGAAGCGGATGAGAGCAACTGGATGACAGGCCGTAACTTTATATCAAACGTTTCACAAACAGGCTTTAATGCAAATGGCATAATGCATCTGCTGAAGTGGATTAAGTCCTCGTGGTGCCGGTAACAGCTATTAAAGTCAAAGTCAAAGTCAATATCATTTATTTCCATAGGATGTTATTACATCACTTAGACTTATTAAGTAAGGCCAGAAAACAATATGACGGAGCCACAAGAATTGGTAGAATTTTTCTAAGCAGAAAAAAATAAATTTTTCGTATCTTCTTCTAAATTATTAGTGGATTTAGAAAATAATATCACTATCTCAACAGCATTAACCACTTCAGTCACATGCAGCACCTAACTAAACTCACTCTACAAAAGATCAAAGATCTTGCCAAATCTCTACACAAGTACCAGGGTATAAGACGGGAGATGTAGTCGACGGCTTGAGAGGATTAATGACTCATCGGGCTCGCTGAAGTGAAAGAAGTTCACCACGCCGTACCGCCACCCCTCACCCGGGATGAGCCCGGGATGAACAAGCTATCTATTTAGAAGCAATTGGATGTGGTTTGTGTTACTATGCGCATGTTAGCTTCCTCTTTATCCGATATTTCTAATAAATAAATTAAAGAAAATAATTATATGAACAATAACATTATAGGATTAAATTTTTGCTCAACCAGTCCAGGCATTATTAAAAACTTGCTAACGCTAACCCATGGCCGATGCAGTAGGCTCTTGTAAGTTTGATGATGGTGTTTAAAATACGTGTCAGTCACTCATTTGATAAGGGTCAAACAGTTTTATTTTAAAACTGTACCTATAACGATCAATAGGAAAATTAAAATCTTTAGAGAGTTGTAAGGTATTAACTAGATAAAGCTCAAACAGTGGGGTGCAAAATACAAATAAGGAAAAGTTGACAGATAATTCAAATAAAACACTGTTACGGTAAATCTGCGAACGCGGGTCAGGATAATGACGTAATTGATCTTTCTTTTTAACAAATTCCAGCTAAGTTACCAGAGCAACATCAGAGGAGAGGACTAAGAGGATTAATGACCAGCAGGGGCCGCTCAAGCGAAAGAAGTTCGTCCGCCGCCGCCGCCACGCCATCGCGCCACCCCAGCGGCCAAGTTCCGGGCCCGTCTGGTTCGATACTCAAACTTGTTTGCTCGCCGCCTAAATGCCTTAAACATGTCAAGAACAGTGATCCGAAAAGAAAAACTAAATTCACGACATTTATAAAATATTTATTTTTAATAAATCACATTCTGTTTTATTTAAATCTAGTTCTGGCACATCGAATAACGGATAATATAGTTCCGGAGATGAACCGGAAAATAACTATCTATATTTTGAGTTTTGAGGTATTTTGTTCTTATATAATGTAGCATGCATTTGTTTCTTAATGCTAATCACATTTATAACACTTTCTACTAGAAAATCTATCACACGTAAATTCGTAAAGTTGAGAAATACACATTAGATATACTTGGAAAAGTTATACATCAGTCTAAATAAATTTTGAAGGAATAATAATTGGTAACTTGTCTTTAATACATAAAAGAAATAAAATAACTACCACAGCCGAATACATTGAGATCTCTAACACATTGAAATTTTTACTGACTAGTTTCGAAACGATTTTGACAAAATTGTATATGAGCTCATTTCGTTTATCATTATATTTGTACTGTTATATCATCCGCGTCTATAACTTTACTTGTAACTTGGAGTAATATTATAGCCATATCATTCTAAACATCTATAACATCCAAATAACTAACATTAATGATAAGTACATTTATGTCGCTGGTAACACGATGAGCAACAGTATATAACTGTCTTCCCCTATGACAATAAGTCAAAGATTATGAGCAAATCAAACATTCTTCAAATATCTTCTTCTTCTTTTCAATCTTCCGCTTCCGAACCCATCGAATATTCTATCTTCATATCCCTACTCATGTCTTCAGGAGAGTCGTTCCTAATGCTACGAGCTGCATAGCTGCTCTGTGAGGCCATGCTAGCCAGAATTCCATTCGACAATGCTTGTACGGACAAAGCTTCTTGAGACGGCCCAGCATAGCTATACTGTTGATACACAGCCTGAATTCTTGCTGCGTTTACTAAAGTTTGTATCTTCAATTGAGTGTCCAAAGCTAAGCTTAGAGGCAACTTCCGTAGCTGACTAGCAATCAGTTTGCCAAACATCTCAAATTCATTCTCGTTCCCGTTTTCCAAGTTTGAATGTTGGCTGAGATCTTGCGGCGTGTCGGACTCGCCGTTTCTATCGTCAAAGTTTCCTTTCTTTTGTTTAGTCGGCACCGGATAGATGGTGGCGAGCGAGGTAGTGAGCGGCGTAGCGATCCCCACGGGGGGGTTGAGGAATGGCGTGGTTGTTGACGTTGGGAGGATCCCAAACGGCCCTCCGGCCGTCTGATTCAGTCCAAATGGCGTACTAGGACGCGGCGACGGAGTGTTCAACACGTACGGCGTTGACGAACGAGTGGAACTGCGGCGCTTTCGCGGGCTTTTCTTCTCCGGAGATTTCCTCTCGCTCAAATCTTGGACCACGTCGCTATCGTCACTCACAGCAGGCATTTCGAGCAAACTGTTGTCCACCTAAGCAAAAAAAAGTTCATTGTCAAGGTTAAGGCATTACAGCGCATGTGTAAACACAAAGCATTGTAAACAAATACACTTACGGAGCTCGGTGTGACGATCGCCCGCAGAAACCTGTCTGCGTGTTCGAACCACGTGACGCTCGGTCGGTACGCATGCGCGCCAGCCTTCCGAGCCGCGCGAATCTTTTTGAGCTCGACGCTGTATGACGACCGGATATTCTTTATCTTATTTTTTAATTCTTTGAC
This sequence comes from Carpatolechia fugitivella, assembly GCA_951230895.1. Lineage (NCBI taxonomy): Eukaryota > Metazoa > Arthropoda > Insecta > Lepidoptera > Gelechiidae > Carpatolechia > Carpatolechia fugitivella. Next base: position 6,344,805 of record OX579665.1, read on the forward strand.
GGTTACATCGACCAAATTCAGCGCATTTATTATTTCTACGTATCCTTGCTCCCTTATTTTCTTGTTCTTGTAATGCTCTGATACCGGGTTCCATAGATATTCGCGTTTCTCGTATTCGATTATCATCTGTATTGTGAGATCTTCACTCCATTTCGGGTTGGCTAGTATGGTCACCATTGTAATTTATAGCATGCTATAAAGTTCAATTACGTTTTATAAAATGCAAATTCGCGTGTTACGATTATTAGTACCAGGAGCGTAGAAGGGTGCGGGCGGTTCGCACGCGCGCAGCATACTAAAAGCACGTCGATGGGCTTGGGCCGCCCCGCGCGGGGGGCAGCCTATTTCGGGAGTAGCCGGACCACGCAGCCGCGTGCTGTGAAGCGTGCTGTTTCCTCTTCGCACCGCGTGGAGGCTGGGCCCGAGTGAAACGGAAGATTTGTGGCCGCCGGCCGGGCGGCTCGGGTCTCGTCCGCACACAGACATTCGCAATTCGCCAACACCTTTAATATTTGCCGAGGGATTACTTTATCTGATATCGAATCGATGTGCCATTTGGCTTTTTTGTGACATTAGCGACATTTGTGACCTCCATTTAGAAGTCTCTGCATTATGATGTCATTATGATTTATCTGTCTTTGTATGGTTTAAGATCTGTCTTCAAATTCTTTAGATAGATTTTTATGTTGCTTATTTATATACAATACACAAAATCACGCCTCTATCCCCAAAGGACTGAGCAGAGATTAATTATGTTTAAAAAATATAATTTTAACGTCATAAAATGTCAATATTACAATTTGAATGTAACTAACATACAATAAAAAATATCAATACAATAACTAAATACGTACATTCAAATTGTAAAATTTAGCTATTGACCTCCAATTTGAAAAAAATTTACAAAAATAAAGCAAAAATATTTTATCTGTTTTACTTTACTTTATTTGGGAACTCTTACTCTACCTGTCTATACTGTTTGTGTGTAGAGCGCACGCATGTTCGTGATCCTGGGACGGGAGGGCGAGTGGGGCGGGGGCGGCGCGGGGTGGGGCAGGCGTCGTGACGCTATCGTTACTGAACTTGTCACCAGCGTATCATAGGGTCCTTAAAATAGACGTCGATTTTTAGAATTGAATAAAAAAAACTCAAGTAACACATTTTCTTATGTATTGTGATCGATCAGAAAGTTTCCAAGATAAGAAAGTCTAATAAATTCGAACATCATAGACAGCGGATAAATATTATTACACTTTATACGTATATACGACGGAAAACTGCAAAGTGAGTGAATTCAGTCTCATCTCACGAGTTAAGGCTAGACGAGTAGGAACGATAAAGACGACGACGATCTCGTAATGCCGGGTTTTATATCCGAGTCCGAGTTGCTGAGAGCATTCTGTTCTGTGAGTGACTGACTGCAGTCACACTGTGAGGCGGCGGGCGGCGGCGGCGCCGGCGCCGGCGGCGTGGCGGTGGCGCTTTGAATTATATTATAACGTAGTTCACGAATTCAAATCCGCACTTGAATTAAAATAACTATGTATGTGGACTGTAACGGGCCGTTGATCATGTAATTATAAAGTGACTTGTAGAGTAGTTATACTAAATGTATTATAAATACTATTAAAAACATAAAATAATGAGTAAAAAAACTTTTATTATTTTTGAAACAACAGGAAATTCGAATACTTACTTCATTGTATTCACTAAGAATATTTATTTAACCTTTCGCAGCAAAGTACCAGATACGCACTTGGCCAATAAACGCATTGTACCTGATACGCATGTTACCAAACACGCAGATAGCCAAATACGTGATGTACCAAGTGTCCTAACCTAATACGCAAGTGATCAAAACCGCAATTGACCAAAAATAATACGCGGGTTACAATGCCCCCAAGCAAAATTAACTACCTACATAAGGAGTGTTCTCAAATCAAAGTCACTCAACTATTGTTAGATACTGCATGGGGCGCATTTCAATTACGAGTATCTTCTCAGTGCGGCATTACCTCAATAGCGGATTTGTTGTGTGTGCTGTTATCTTTATGTTAGTTGCTGTTCCCGGTTTTTGTTGTTTTGCTAATAAATTGCCTTTCTCAAGAAAACATTGATGAACTTGTAATCAGTTTCCGAGATTATGTCAAACTTGCTAAGTGGTTAATGAAACAGTTTTTCATGGCACCTAATGGCTTCCTTTTGACTTGAAAAGACGTTCAATGCAGCACAAAAGGTTCCCCACAATGATCTGCCCTGCACTATAATGTGTAGGGTTTGCTTGTGAAAATACATAAGTGGGCAATAGGTACGTATTACAGAAAAATGTTGCATCTGACGTATGTGCAAATATAGGTAGGTACTCAAAATAGCAAATCGTTCATCCAACAATGCATACTAACAAGCCAGCGCGCCATCCACACAATTAGAACCTGCACAAGAAATCCTTACAATCACCACTCAATACAGCCACGACAAAACGAACAAAGCGACGCCGACATCGTAATGATAAATACAGAAGACCAACGCTGAGAGCGAGAAAATTACTGGCCGCGCCGCCGTCTCAAAGCGGCGGCGACGCGCAGCGCGATGAGTATAGAGCGATATTTATCTGCCTGGCCTCGGCGGCACCTATCACACTGACGACAAACGTGAACCCTCACCCGCAAAAGCTGTAACACAACCACACAAAGTCGATTTTGTAACTAGTGAACCGATCCCAGAAAGCGGTGAATGAAGCTATAGCACCGTAGATAGACGTGCTCGCGTGCAGTGACGCAACGCGAACCGACTTGACATCTGTATAATGACGACGGTTAGATATAAGGTGAACGGTAATGTAGTCTCATTAGGGGAAAAGGACTAAATAAATATTTGACGTTGCTTTTGTTACATAAAAAAATTTAAAGATACTACGAATGAAAAAGTGCTCACTTATAATTTGAAAATTAATAACGTTGATAAGTAATACAAAAGAAAGAGAACAAAGTACAAAATTGTTCAGTTCTTTGCTTATAAACCAAAAACAAAGCCAAAAACTTGACCGTACACGTTTCTCGTCATTATCAGAAGAGAAAATGACATTTTAAATTTTTATTACATCGACACCTATCATGCATGTGCGTATCTTGCTATCGGTCTCACATTCATCAACAGCTCATATACGTCCCCACCGAAGGGCTAAGGCTACCCTGAATTGGATCGATTAGGCCTTAATCGACCACGCTGGCCCAGTGCGGGTTGGTCGACTTCACACACAACCTTTGAATTTCTTCGCAGGAGTGTGCAGGTTTCATCACGATGTTTCCCTTCACCGTAAGAGCGAGAGCGTCGGTGGTCTAGTGGATCTCACAATATTATTATAATATTGTAGCAAAATTTTGTAAGCATATTATACAAAAGAAGTATCAAAATGAAACATTCTAGCAGGCAGATTATTCATACTCAAAGTCAAAATTCGATTGACTTACTGATTAAAATAATTCTATAGATGGTAGTACAAAATGTCTCATCAGTGTCGTGTCGATAATTTTGATTACAACAACACGAAGTACAAATTGAGACTCTTAAAATCAAATTAATGGTTGAAAATAATAAATCGTTAGCGGCATTCCGCCAATTTCCGTCGTAATGTAACTATGGCTATAAATCCATTTTACATTCAGAGTGCCAATAGCCCCCATGTAAAGTCATTTCAAAAGTCGAGAGTTCTTTTCCTTCATACATAATAGATGTTAATAGGTAAATAAATACTGATATTAGTGGGATAACAAATCCTGATAACTATCAAAAAATACATTGAGTGATCGATCATCCACTGGGAAATAACGGATAGAAGAAGTTTTAGCTTTTTCAAACGTTGTTATGTCTATTTAACCTGGCAAATCAAAATTAATTTTTAGATAGCCGAGCCAAGGATAAATATCTATTGGTGCAAGATGTTGAAGTGATATTCCTCGGCAACCATTCGACGAGTTAGCGCGTGGGTCGGAATTGACAGAGCGCGTTGCTGGGCGCCATTTCGCGGCATCGGGCGTCGTCGTAATGAGGGTGACAGCCTGGCCCTTTGACGAACCGCCTACGACACCTTTCCTACTTGATGCTTATTTTAAAATGGTTGCAGAGCACACCATAATTTTATTATAATTCAAATATAATATAATTATATAAATATAATTCAAATAAATATAATAGTTTACCGTTCAAAATATGGAATGTATGTGAAATGTACTGCCGCACTTACTGTCGGTAAGCAACCTCCACTGAATGACTGAACGTATCTATTGCAGTTTTTTGGTGTTTACGTGATATCTGTCGTCTTTGCATACGTAAAAAGTGAGGAATATTTCGTTACTTATTATAATAATAATCACAGGAGTTAATAAACAATCGGTTGTTTGAAAACTTAGTTCATTATCAGAAAATTGGGACTCCGTATCTCCCTGCACAAATTCAGCCCTCTAATAAGATGTGAGCAAACAAGCGGATAGATAGAACTAAACAAACTTCCTTTTTGGCAAACAGACGCGACGGTGCGCTTGGCAATCGCCTCACGAGTCGCGATAGCGCTAATGTTTGTCTTGGCCTACAAATTAGTCTGGCGGCCATCGAGAGTTAGGACGTGCCTGAAACGATGTGTACTTAATCAGATTTAGATTTAGTTTGGTAGTTAGGTTAAACGTCGAAATGTGAGATTAAATTTAAGAGTAAAGCGTTAGTTGCTTTTTAAATTTCAGAGAATAAATTCATATTGCTGTGAAGTAATGATGACGAAAACAAATTGTTGCCGACTTGTACGGTAGATGATCGATGTATATCTTTTAAACTAAATTAATTATGCAAAGTTTACAATTTACTTATGTTGTCAGATTTACAACTACAACGTTAAAACTCGTGGTAGCTTTTGAAATGATTAATAAATCTATGACAATTCCATATAATATTCTATGTAGTGCGTCATTTTATAAATATAGCAATTATAAACATTTATAGAAATAATATGCAAAAATATTTCACAAGTACCAAGTCTAGTATGGCAGTGTACAGCCCGTCAGCACTCGACAGGCGCGACGCGAGTCGGGTGCGCGGTGGCGGCGGCGGCGGCCCGGGGCGCGGCGGCGGCGGCGGCGGCAATAGCATCGTGCAATGGTGACTACAGTGAGTGCGCCTACTGTATACCTATCGCGCTATGTGCTACACTTTACAGACTTGTATATTATATATAGGTACTATTTCACGCTGCGATGTAGCAAAAATTATAGTTGAGATGAGAGGGCTTGCATGCAGAACGGTAAGTGGATTGGTAAGTGGTGTCAAAAAAGGAGCTGACGCTAAGAAAAGAGCTGACGTCTCACAGTATTGTGTGTAATGAGATGAGGTTATGAAGGTAGAATTGCTGTAAAATAATTTGTGCAAATAACAAATTCAGAACGAAAGTCGAGGGGCGCGTCAAGGAATCGCACCGGGGTAAGCAGGGGCTAACGAGCGCCGGTACCAGGGTGGCACGACATTAGAGCAGTACGCGCCATTAGACGCGGGCCGGGCGGAACGGGCCCTATTTCCGAGGGAAGCACGCCGGAAGCCGCGCCGCGTCCGCTCTGAGGCTCCTAACTTACTCTGTTATGTAACCCTGGTATTTGGAAAAGATTTTTCCAATGCAGGGCTCCGTGTATTTTTTTTATTCGGTACATACCAACTATTCAGATCGGAGTTTGAAATTTACCTGAAACAAAATAAGAATATTTTTAATAAAAGCAGTGTCTATCATGTCACCTTATTCAGTCAATCATGACCTTTCATCAAACACGCGTTTCTTCCAAATTTCGAAAAAACTGTAAGGTTAGCTAGTGAGACAAAATAAATCGCGCAAATAGTGTTAAAATTTTTGTCGCTCGAAGAAGACGAGAACTGCTGCGTGCGTTGCTTTGCTATTGGCAGGCAGTTGCACTGTAAATCGCGCGGGTTTCTATTACCATTTTGTCTACTTTCTTCACGCGCTTTGGTGATCATGTCCATGTCACTTTTATTTGCATTTTCCCTAAAGAAACCATAAGATAAACTTAGTTTAGGGTTTAATCAGAGTCCGTTTAGCAGTGACAGTATTAGCTCTCATCTACGTTGTACATAAAGTAACGTATTGTTACGAGTGGAAAATGGTCAGAAAATTCTCCACCAATAATTATTACGTTACATAGCGCAACCGCAGCGCAGATTCCACAAAAATACGGGTGCGGTGAGGTGCGGTGTCGCAAAAACACCTAATTACGTATTTGGAACGCGCCCGTACGCGCGGGGACTAGGGGCGCATGAGGTTGAGGGGGCACATTAATCAAAATTAAAAGTGGATTAGCGAAACACGCACGAGCCCGCAGTTTCCAAAATGAAATGAGTCACTAAGGCTAAAGAGTGCTTTTCGCACTGTTTCGGCCATTATGCCATGCCGTGCTGGCTTTGCTTTGGAGCTTTTTATCTAGATGAATTTCAGCTTACGAGACCGGCTAAATTACTGATTTCTCACATATATGACAGGTTTAGTTACTACGTTTTGCAAATAAGTAAGTTAGAGAGTGACGACTACTAAAAAAGAAAAAAGATTAGATAGATTTCATAAACTTTTTTAAACTTATATTTCATGCCGAGCGAGTTTAGTTCCCTTCTCTACTTTGCTAAAGACGTAACCATTGTAAATCAGGCTGTAAAAATAAAACACAAAAGCGAAATATTTTAGGCTTCGAAACCTCACCATATGGTATGCGTCCGTCAAATTGATAACTTGATAACGTCTGACCCTTGGGACGCGGCGGCGGCGTCCCGAGACCAAGATCCCGCAACCTGCGGCCAGCGCTGTCTGATCCCGGATTTATTGCCAAGGGTCCCGCCCGATAAGGTCGTCAATTTTTATCGTCCAAGAAAAATTGGTCCATAACCGGAAATATTACGGTAGTGTATCATAGGTATAAGGTTCGTGAAAAGACAGTGACAAAGAAACTACAGACAGTCATAAAGAAACTATGTCTTGGAGCATGGTGGACACATAAGACACAAGACACAAAACATATCTCTCATTGTTTCACAGAAAGTGGCTGAAGTCGTAAAAGGTCGGTTTATGATAAATTGATAAGTGACGTTTGTTTGACCACAGAATAAAATATAAAAGTACTTGACTTATCACTTACATAGTAGGTACTCGGTGACTGCCCGCAGCTACGCTCGCGTTATGTAAGATTTTCCCGTAGGAATAATACTTTTCCCCGTAAAAATGAATCCTATGAGTTAATCTAGAGTACAAACTATCTCCATTCCAAATTTCCGTTCAGTAGTTGCGGAACAAATATACAAACATCCTAGTAAAATACTAATATCATAAATATTTTCACATTTACGACACGCGAGATTGCACGTACGTATATATTAATAAGGTTTTAGCGAGTTTTTGTTTTTATATAAGACAGTAAAAAAGCGAGATGGCTTAACCGCCACTAAGCGAAAATTTCATAAAATATAAATTTTCGCTTTGTGGCGGTTAAGAGATGTTGCTTTTCTATTGCCATGCCATTGTCAATAACTAAACGTAGGGACAAGTAAGAGTCATTTTTGTTTACTGTTATCAATGCTTATAATTAATAAATTTTATTAATAAATTAATAAATTAGATTTATAGGAAGCGACAGTTATGATTAAGGAGTTTACTCATTTGGACTTGTAATAGTATTTTTTTTAAGGCGGCTGCTTATTAACGTTCTCATTTCTCTTAGTAATAAGTTTAAAGGTAGTTATTTGTTAAGAATATTTTTTTAATATGTTGAAAACCTTATCATAAATCAGCCATTAAAAAAAAAATTTGCGAGTTCTACAGGTCACAGAGCCACTAGCATTTAAAAATATATGTGAATTTGATATCAATAAAAACAGATCGTAGGTCTGTATCTATCTAGTATTTTTCAGTCAGGTCACTGTGAAAATCATAGCATAATAGTAGGAAGAAGTTAAAGGTACGCTGCGAGAACAAACCACAATTTAACAAAATGCCTATATTTAGATAGGTAGAGACGTCAAAGTTCAAGAAGAACCGGGCCGGCGGCGGCGGGCGGCACGCAGGCGGACAGCCGACAGGGACATTCGATCCCGATTCTAATTGGGGTGTGAATTTGCCTGCGGGCCCTCTCTGTCCTCGTCACGTTCCCAGAAATGAGGGACCAACAAAATTAGGAACTGCAGGCTTAATGTGGAGGATTTATTCCGACATCACATGAAACTGTAATTATATATTAACTAGCTGCCTTACCTTCCATACCCAGATATTATGTAATGTAAGTCTCCTCTGCGTATTTAGAGAAGCTTGAAGCGTTAAGAATGTTGCAAAATTGTTACCTAAATGTTTTGTTATTTCGAAATAAAACGTGAATTCAAAGAGTTCTGATATTAAACAGTTAAGAATTAGCTAATCTTTAGCTTGGCTTTACAGACCAAACAGTATAACAAAATTTAAAAATACTGTACAATCCAAAAAATGCAATTCAATATGAAGCCTTCAAACGTTGGAGTTTTAAAGCGCAGTGAACTAAAATCCGAACTTTCGATCATTCTACTCGTCGAGTCAGGTAGGTTGGCAGTTGCCACTTGCCAGTACCTACTTGCCGGTTGCTGGGTGGTGGAACTGCCAGAGCGGCACGTTCGCGCGGCTTAACGTCGCGTTTTTACGACGAGACCGATAACGTTTACGAGCCGCGCTGAGTGGCGTCGCCGCGGCTCGCCTCGGCTGATTGCATGCGAGGGTAGCACGTGGATAGTGTTGTATTGTACCTACTTTTATTTATCCAAGTCGATAAGGTTTTTGATCTCTCTGATTTCTGCATGAGACAGTACTGATAGCACGTGGATAGATTGATAGTTGGGTAAAGTTTTTGTTGATGAAGATCTAGTTACTAATTTATGAGTAAATAAATGAGACTAATTCATCATCTCAGCCGGACGATCTGGTTAATGGGCTATAATTATTATCTTATCGGTTTTTCTGTAGTGAAACTCTCATTTATCATAATAATCATTCGTCAGATAATCTACTGTCTCTCTGTATATGTAGTATACCTATAGCACAAACGATCAGATTATAATCACATGCTATTCTTTGCTCTTCATTAAATGACAATTTTGCTGATGAAACTCAAATCTCCTTCCCCTATTATCCTGTTCTATCGACAAAAACACCGCCATAAAACACAGCTCATCCCTAATCCTCGGCCGGGTCGTGTATCCGTGACACATGGTACACTCGACGACACCGCGCGCCGTATTTCATGCGCCCCGCCGCGCCGCGCGCCGCGCCCGCCGTCCGCTCTCGAAATACGCCCGCGAGTAATGAGCCAGCCTTTCTGTACTATACGACTATACGTACATTATAACGTGCAGGGGACTGTTGCTTGGTTAGCTTCGGTTTAAGATGTGTCAGCTTCGCATTTGCATTGCTATTGTGAACACGATGTTTGTGAGCGCTTTATTTGTCTTTGTTATTGGAGAAAGGTTTAACCGTAGGTTTAACGATGATGTTTCGTGTCTATCATGGAGGATCATAAACGATTATTACCTCGTCTCCAATCGAAATAAGATGTAGGTATACAAGATGCATGTCTGTTCTTTAAAAAAATCTTGAATATCCAACTCTAAAATCATATACATCATCAACCACTGAGCCCTGCCCCTTAAAATAAAGCACGTAGCATTCTCAAGCCGTCTGGGCCCTCTAGTTACAAAAGACAAAGACTTCTTTCCTCCCTTTTCCTAAAAATCCTTCTATATCACCCTCCTGTCCTAAAACAACATGCCCTGTTGGCGCGTGAATTTTGAAGGTTTTTCGTTCTGCGGCATAGTAATGCGCTGAATTCTGCCTGCAAGAATTTAAGTCTGTCTGTATCTGTAATTGTAAAAATTTAAATTCTAATGTTCCAGGCTCCTATTTTAAGTTTTACCATATTTTTCTGGTTTTTAAGTCACTTAATGAATTGTAATTTGCAAAGAAAGAACTATAGGTATAACCTAATAAATCCTGGTTTAAAATAAAGGAATTTTATTATTTTGAAGATCAGAACATTAAACCATCTCAACGGGAGCTTAGAATGTGGGCCTGTGCTCTGTTTTGTTTCATTAATAGGGGGAGCTATGTTTCGGCCATTATTGGGAACCGCAGGCGGCGGACCACTAAGCTAAATTATTATTAAAGCCATATCTTCTGGTCTCGTTTACTCTCTAACCGCTTATACAGAAGCAGTTGCATCATTGAGCTTAAGATATACATCTATGTAGTTTCTAACGTCATCAATACAGTATAATCTACGCTCATGACGTCACCATTTAAAGCTGTCGAACATGGAAGAAGTGACTAGTTATCAAATCATTTGTCCTTACACTCACTACACAATCACCCTCCACATACACAGCACATACACCTTTATACTTACCCCCCACACCCCGAAACATATTACTATGTATATATTACTATGAATTTTATATAGAATCACTTTTTTCTTTTCTTTCTTTACATCGAATAAAAAAAAAATCTTTCTCCCTACCCTTGATAAAATATAATATGTGATCTTCGTTATTGGCTATGTATAATTTTAATGTCACTTATTTAAGATGTGTTTATGTGCTGTGAAGTATCACTAATAATAAATAAATAAAATAAATAAATAAAAAATAAATAAATACATCAGCTTTATGTCAGACGTCATCAAAACCGTTTGTATAATTCATCTATTTTGACTGAACGTCACAAAATATCTCAACTGCAAATTTATGTTGTTAGCAGAAATAATGACGTGACAGAATCGTGCCTGTCAACCGAACTCTACATACATACATATTTTATACTACAAATAACTTCTCAACACACCTTACCTGGCGCACTCAATACCGGCATGTATAGTATAGCTACGTTTAGATATAATATAGGTAGCGTTCGCTCGTGGCGGGCGGTAGCGCCGTCGGATGTATAAAGTGGCGCGCCGGTGGCCGCATGACATAGCTATAACTTCGCGGTAGCATGACAAACAGCCGGTCGGAGTGCTATGGAGACGACAACGTTTTATATATTCTGATATTTTTCTTTACTTACTCTCAATTTAATTCATAAACTGACCACTATTTGTAATCTGTGATCATGATATATTTCTATTGATAATATCAGTCTCAAATTTTGAGATCAGCAGTGCACTTTAAGAACTTGTTCTAGGGATTAAACAATTATAAATACAACATCCATAATCATACAAGTACGAATTTGCTCCTTTTGATTGTATTCTATAATGTAGAATATGAGATAAAAAAGAAGGCAATTTATCTTTTGGTTTTGGGTCTCTAAGTTTGGGGTCAAAGTATGTTATCCACGTAGAAGTGCGAATGTTACATACAGATCGCGCCAAACTTCTAGACCGCTCTGAACACGGCACGATTCGATTTGCTACTGTAAAATATAGGTAAAAGCGACAACGCGCAATGCGTGAAGCTACTTCAGAGCGGTCTAGAAGTTTGACGCTATCTATACAAAAGAATTTCACGTTTGTGATCGCTGATATGCGATATAATTTCTTGCAGGGATATTGAATTCTGTTATTAAAACTTGTGTTTGGGGGTTGACTGGTAACATAATTATATCATCCATGTAAAGGTGTGATTTGTGAATTTGCTCAGTAAACTTAACTGCAATTGTCTGCAATGCAAAAATCACATCTTATTGTATTCTGTTGCGTGTGACTTCTATCAATGTAAAATTTGAGTTAAAATATGTCTTTTGGCAACGTCGGTGACATAGTATGTCATCCAAGTAGAGGTGCGAATGTTACGGAGGAATGTCACTGAATATGCTTGGATATCTCAAACCATTAAAGTTACTTCCATCTATCGGTCGAGAATTTCTGATCCAAGTTTAGAAACTAACTACTAAGCCTTTGGATTGGAGACTGAATCATCATCTCAGCCGAATGAAAGCAGTAAATATTTTCATTCTTTACATTTGTACCTCTATGTCATCCACATAGAGGCAGAAATGTAAAGGACTAATTTTACTGCTCTAGCCTGGTATACTTGCTTGAGTAAAGTTGTTACATGTAGGTATTATAGATAGATATATCAAGTCCAGATTCAAATAAGACCCGCTAGAAGATTAGATAGGACCAAATTGATCGATATGACTTTTCTAAAAGAAAGAGGGAAGAAACTGGTTACATATTATTTTAATTTGAAGTACTATTTCGACTCGACAGGTTTACTAGGCGCGCCCGACACCGGAGGGCGCCGCCGTCGCTAAAGCGCGATACTACGGGCTCGCCTCGGGCGGCGCGAACCAATTACCCGCCGCCGCCGCGCGGGCATTTACTCCCTCCCTCGCCTCACCGCCCGCCGCCTCCCCCCCTCTCAGCGCGGCGTGGAATTACTTATCTCCGCGCGGCTATGCCAGCCCGGTACTCTGCCGCCAGGCGAACGCCCGCAATGCGATTGCGGACCGGGTTTTTGTCGCACGACCATCTTCATCATGCAACCTTCCGCGTCCCACACAGGTTGTACCGGTCAGAGGATTTCATTTTAATGGCCTGCGGTCGCTGCGATGATATTCTTCGCTTCTAAAGGTAGTTGCGCTTTGATGATTTGTGCTACAAACTACTTGGACGCGAACAGTAGGTATTCATCCGCCGGATACTTTTCAGTACCATATATTTTAATAACTTGATTTAGCAAATTAAATCGTAATATTGCATTACAGATATTTTAAGTTACAGACAGACGCAACCAAAACTAATGCCCATCAATACCAAGCGCAACACACATCAATAAATAAACCAGTCTTCACACCAGCAGCCGTCCGATTACACATACAAATACTCGCCATCCACTGGCTTATCTATATTTTTTCGCCGCGCCGCCGCCGCCGCCGGCCGCCGCGCCTTTGTGATGTCGCGCCGCCATTCCCCGCCTGTGCCATTCCGGCCGTAATTTACGACAGCGGCCCGCGTCGGCCGCTTGCCGGCCAGCCGTCGTCGGGAGCGGCCCGGGCCCAATTTATGGCGTAATTTTTACAATGGCCGATCCCACCCGGATTATAAAGTCCGTGGACGTTTGACGGGTGCAGTAACGATGTAGTTTGAGATTGCTTGTAATTTAAGCGATAGATGATGGTAAAGCGACTGACTGTGATTTTGTATGACTTTTATGGGCCCCGTAGACGGTCAAACGGTTTGATTCAAACACGTAAAGTTTGGTTTGACTCAAACCATTTTGATCGTTTACAACGGTGGTTTGAACGGTTTGTCAAACATTACGTGTTAGAAGCATGTTTGATGCAATTTCATATTTTTCGTTTGATGCAATTTCATATTCGGCGTCATCGTATTGGGAGCAATCCTGTAATGATGACGTCTTTTGTAATTATTAGTTTTTAATAAATAAATACATTTTGTTGTGTTTGATGCGTCAGAAGTGTAATTACGACAGCAGCGTACAGAATCAGACTGCACAGAGCCGTTTGACAAACCGTTCAAACCGACCTCAAATGGTTTAATCAAACACGTAAGGTTTGAGTCAAACCGTTTGACCGTCTCCGGGGCCCTTTAGACTAGGAAAAAGACAAGAGAAGTAACCGGATACAGAGAGCTACCTATTTGAATTATAAAATTGAGAACTAAATACTACCTGTTCAATTTCGCAGGTGATACGTTACTTAATGAGAACAAAAGAAAGATCTATCAGAAGGACAGAATGAGAATATTTCGAAGCATTGTTTTTTTTTTAAGTAAAAGTTTGACATTAGATTTCTCTTGAGGCTCTTATTGTTACTTTGGGATAGGGTTGTCAGTTCCTATTCAGCAAAGATAAAATTATATTGCTGAATTTGAACACAATTTTGTTATATTTGAAATATGGATATATTATGCGGTTCAGTATGTGCCGCTGCGCCTCGCCCTGGCTGCCGGTGTGATGACGCGGAATAATTTAATTGCCGCGACGACGACGGCTGCATCCGTTGTTGCCCGACCATGTTTTTATTTTTGCCTGGTTGCTGCGTCTGGAAGGATCTCTAAATTTGATGGGGTCATGCCTCTAATAAACGTTTTGATATGTAAGTTGCCTTGTTTGTGACTCCCTCTACTTATTTCATGAAGTCAACAATGTATTTAGTTAATACCTCTAAATGAAACGAATAAAATTATCACAGTTTTGAAAAAAAAATATACAGTAAAGTACTCCGAAGTTGAACTAAGTTCACGAATCCAAAAATCTGTTTAATTTTTAAAGTCATTAGATAACAGATCCATCTTAATTACCAGAAAGCAGAAGGATTAGGAAGCCATAAATTCTAGAAATGTTAAATGTCACCGGCGTCACCGCTAGCTAACAAGCGTTTAATTCAAGCGCAGCGCGCAGGTAAAAACGGCGAGGGCCGCCAAGCATTCATTTTAATCAACCATGTCACCCGCGCCCGCGCCCGTCCGATTGCGTGATGAATTATACCTGTGCGGACTGTGCGGTTTCAGTATATTATCATTGGTTGAGCAAAGTTTAATATTTCATTTTTAATAATCTTTTACCTTCTGACTGACTCGTAAACCAAGCTAAATAATGTTTTAATGTAAATAGATTATAATTACTAAACATTATCGTATAGTTTAAAACATATAAAACCAATCACTAGAATCGATTCATCTGTAGACGACGCTGTGCGCGTCTCCAATCGAAAGAATCATCGATATTTTCGATACTAATGACCAGGGCAGCATAGCGTGCAAAAGGTTAACGTCAACGGTCTGATGCGTTGAACAAGGCGAGTGGCATCGATCGACTCTTATCGCCCACATATCGGATCGGCGGTGACTGGCGTCTGTAGGGGTCATACACGTTAAGCACAACCAGGACGTCACGCAAGCTTTTTTAATATCCATTTTGACAACGACAGGAAGGTAACTAGGTACCTTATTTGAAAAATTAGAAAAGTAGAGAAGATATGAGTCCTGTGGAGTTTCTTCTGGCTCTGAATAAAGCCATTTTACCCGACTGCTTTAGAAGGAGGGATATGTTTTTCGAGTGTATGTATCTATGTAAGTATGTATATTTCTTGAGCACGCTCTACAGCCTAAACGGCTTTATGGATTTTAGCTCAAGAGGTGTCCTTAGATTCGTATTAGACGAGTCTTTGTGAGAGTGACACTAGGTACATCAAAATTATAAAAAAACTAATTTGCATCTTTTCAGTTCATTTATTAACTTTGAAACTTTTAAAATTTTCACGCAGTCGGGTTTTAATATTTATTTTATTATTTTTATCTTTACTCAAACAATCTGTAAATTATACCGACGTTGTGATGTGTCCTGTCATAAGATACAATAAATAAACTGATTGCTGATAATATCTTATGCTTAACAATTTTCTGAATAGTAATTGGAACGTAATGATTTGTTTGCGATTTGAACTTTTTGACAAAATGGCTTTTACGTCGACATTTGATTCGAGAGCCACCAATATTAATGAAAGCGATGACCGGCTGATTTTTTTTCCATTGATGCCTGAGCATTATCTTATTATCATATTAGCTGTGCACAGGCATCTTCTCTATTGCACCACTCCTCGCGGTTCTGTTCCAGTTGCATCTAGTTATTTTCCTGTAAAATTGAGGTCTGCCTACTCTTGGCCCACCTTTTTGACTGATTGTTGTGTTTTACTAACTAATACTTTTTTGTGGAAGAGGATAGGAGGATAGTTTCAGATAGTCGATATGTGACTATGAAAGATCTTCCTTGTTGTAGTAGTTTGGTTAGATTTTCTTCTTCAATGAACTTTTCCGATTTCTACTGGTACCATCTTTCGGCAAGTTTTTATCCTATTTCGATGTTCGTATTCCTCGTCAACTGGAATTTCTTCGTGTCCTTGTTTTCTGTATAGGGTGCGTCACCGGAGGCGGGTCGGATGGCGCGGGTGGCGCGGTCGCGAGCGGCCACGCCACCCATTGTTCTACTCGTTTTTGCTGAACCGCACCACACCGCATCACGCCGGGAGCGCTCGAGCGCCGCGTCGCCCGTCGAATATAAATTGAATGCGAACGTTTGTTTAAAATTTCACACCGCGTAGCCGATGTCATGCGCGCATAGATATCGGTGAAATGTTCCGCAAGTGCCGCTTTTATGTTTCCCGGCGGCTATCTGCCTTTTTTGTTAGGCAGGGTGGTTTTTGAAAATTCTGGTGGATACATGCGATCCGTATGCAGAACAGCAGATAACAGAGATATTGGAAACTTTCTGAATAGCGTATAATACCTAGTCCGTTAAGTTTTAAATATGAGTGCCACTCAGATTCAGATTCAAATTTTATTGCATAAAACATAAATATTGTTTTACATGTAAAATGTTATAAGTACTAAAAACCTTAGTAAAAATGTAAAAACACTAGTAGTGTTACACTGTTAAGCAATACGTATGTCTGGGCTATCAATCCGCAGCGCGATTGCGTGAGCTTGCGCAGGAATCAATAATATTGTAACAAGCTAAATCAAGCAGGCTATCTTAAATTAAATAATTAAATTATTATACGGAACCTACAGCTAAGAGTTGGCTATACGAGTATATACTGTAGCTAAGTGTGTAAAAGACAAATAGCAAAAGTAACATCAGTTCTAAGTATACGCAACTTCTAGAAGTAAGTTTATCAACGAATTTTGTAGTTCGTTGAAGTTTATTGAAAGAAAGCTTACCTACCCAAAGTTATAATGACATCTATGGAATAATGCATGTTTATAATATTCTATTCTTCTATTCTTACAAACAAAATAAACCAAACACTGTTACTAACGCAGAAAAGTTAGTAAAAATAATTAATTTGATTTAGATATACCTAAGTACGTCTCCATTTTAGACAAAGAACACGTCTAATGTCAACAGAAGACTAACCCCAAAGATTGACGACGCGCGTCGAACTGATCGTCTTTTGTTACTCTGAGGCTAACTAACCCCATAGCGTTCTTCGAAGTTTAGTTTAAGTTACTGAACTGACCAAATGCATTGAAGTCAAGGAGTTCAACAGCACGGTGGCGGCGGCTACGACTGTTCGAAATATTAATATCAGACGGGCGGCGGCGGCGGGCTCAGGTGAGACCAACGCGCGGGCGGCTTGGCTCTTTAATAAACATGAGCGCGCAGGCCAGCCCGCTAATAATAAATGAGCGGCCCGCAGCCGGCAACAGCAACCGGCGGCGGCAGCCGCCGCGTTTGAACACCCGGCTATGGATACCCGTATAACTTGCCTTTATACTTGTATCGTGTCCTGGATTATTTACCAGAAAAGATATTGTTTTGAAGCTCCAAATCTCACAATCAGATAGCACCTTTCAATGTAATTCCAAAAAGTACTCGTGTATTTATTTACACAAATCGAACCAATGAGTTCTCACTTTGTTAATGGATTTAAATCATTGAAACATAGACGACTTCATAAAATTGTGCAGGAGGATACGCAACACTGACATTGCTTTATTCAACCTACCCAGTCTCCATAGTGTCGACAAAGCAATTTCGCCGCTCCATTGGATCGAAGTAGCGGTATCCTCAAAATTAAAGCAATATCGACTGTCAGCAACCGTGAGCATCAAATATTGCCGACTACAGCTATCATTCACTGTATCCAATACGGTATCGTTGCGGGTAGGGCAATAATAATTATAGAATAACAGATAACTAGAACTTTAATATTATGTATAATTACTTCAGCTACGTTGTGAAGTCGATTGCCGACCTAACACCACATGATGAAGAAGAAGAAGAACTTCAGCTACCCGGGGCTACACCCACATGAGTTGTTTCCTGTTGTACTAATGGTGACAAAAGCTACTATTTTTGTCATGAATCTTCCTTGACGTAACTTATATTGAAGTAAGTGCTCAGTTTGCTATTTTAAAAACCTGGTGGTTAGTTATAAAAATCTAGCAATAAGGTATCTGTGAGCAAGCCTAGTAATGTAAGATCGCATTGTTAAGACATCAGACTTTAAGAAATCAGTACTTAGCCCGCAACTCACAAGACAACCCACAGCGCCCACCGACGCCGCCGCATCCGTGATGAATGACCGTGTATCGCACCGCACCGCACAAACGATAATGATGCCACACCACAGCCAAGCTGGCCTCCACTCCACAGTAGTCATGAGATCCTAGTACTGTGGTGGCATACTTCACCTGTTCTTTGATCTCTGTTTCCTTCTCACGAGCAACAAACTCGACAGTGATCAAAATTCGCGAATTATTTTGAGAGGTCAAGGTTTTTTTTTACTTTGATGGTATGTTTGTATCCATTCACATAGAACTTAGCGCATTGCATGCGCATGAGCAGGCTTTTATCTTGGTTATCGTTATCAGACAAGAATCACTCATATTGGACTAAAAATGATAAAAACCTTTCAACTCCTAGAACGTTATGTATTCTTAGTATTTCAGTAATCGAAATCACCTGTGCCTGCCAGCGGTAATTTTTATGTCGCTTTTAAACTTTTCGATTTTACTTTTTAACTTACCTTTAATGGTGGCGTCGGAATGTACAATGGTGGATCATTCTGAGAACCGGTGTATATCTCTTGACCATCTGGCCCTCTGGCGCACCCATCTGCATCCACCACGCTGTATCTGCATACGATACCATCGGCAGGCTTCGCATCGTACCCAGGCGGCTTTCCGACGTGAAACCCCTTTGCTTTCACCCAAAAGCGGAACTTTGAGCTATCGGAGCTATTACATTCTTCTCCGCGCAAAGTACGAAGGATTCTGGCATACTTTTTCAAAGTTATAGTCTTCGTTTTGGCAAGATCGCCGTATGTTGATATGACCCATGGTTGGTATGTTGTAAACAAATCCAGTTTAGGGTCACCCGTTTGAATTTTTGGCTTTTTGTTATTGTTTTGTTCGTTTTTCTTATCAGCTTTAGAACTGCTTGGTGTTGACTTGCGTTTAGCAGGCTTTCGAGGAGTTTTTTCTGGAATAGCTTCCTGGGTCAACTTTTTCCGCAGTCCACGGTCAGATATCATGGCAGCAGCCATTTTGGAAACAGTCACTTCACTCAACTTTAGGTTCTTCCATAGTCATTTACGTCACTGGTTTAATTTTAGTCCTGTATTTAAACATAAAATCACGTTGACACTTACATCCGCAACCCGGTACTCTTTTGTTTTCATTCAAAAGCTACGTTCAGGAAACTGTCTCGGATTGTTTTCGAGAAAAGTTGGGGAATTGAAAAGTTCGTGTCTCGTGCGTACAACTTCGAGGGAGAAGTTTCGACTGCGAACTTCACGCCGTCTTAAGGACTTTCTATACAGAAAACTTTTTCCGTTGGCGGGACGCCGCCGCCGCGCGCCGCTGAAAGAAGAATCTCGCTAGCCCTTTGCCTTATTTATTATGTCTGATTAACAGCGTTTCACGCCACGCCTAGAATTAATAATTTCTGAGAAGTCATTTTAATTTAGTTTTGTGATGTTAACTGGTACAGTTTCCGAGAACTTAAAGATTAGATTAATCTGAACAATTCGTCTGATAAGAAACGAATGAAAATGGAAAAGTTAAATTAATTCTAATCGGCTTGACTGAAGCTAATAGAGTTCGATAAGTGGCAACAGGTGTCAGAAGTTGGAAAGTTTCGAAATTGGAAGAAGTAAAGTTGGTTGAAAAAGTACCGAGCGCAGATGGGTTGCGTCGTCGGGAGGGGGATCGCGTTTGTCCCGCGGAGTTCGTCTCGTTCCAAGCAAAGTGAATCGATACGGTCCGTACAGACGGCCGCTCGCGTGGGGCGCGCGCGGTGTACTGGCTGGCGTTGCACTACTGGCGTCTGGTCGCGGGCCGGGCCGCTGGCACGTGCGACGAGACGGGCCGTCGCGTCGTCGTCGGGCTGAACGCTAATTGCCCACAAAACAATCAGGCCGATCGGCCTCAGGGCTTCGCGCAATAATGCTCGCACTTGTCCGTCCTTCCAGCCAGATAGCGTGAGCAACTATTGTTTACAGGCAAGGCGCGTAGTTCTACTTACTAGTAGCGTAGTTAGTTATTATTATGTATGATACCCCTCTTTTCGCTAAGTTAACCGTATGTAATTTATAAAAAAATTAGTGCTGCGGTTACAATACAAATAAGGTACTAAATAAGGTAAAATAATTTTTTTATTCAATATTTTTTATTTTTTTATTTTTTTATTCAATATAAAAATATATATAAATATATAACAAAAATATATATAAATATAAATAATTATAATAAAAATTACTTTTTTATTCAATATTTTATTTTGGTGTGCAATTAAGAACTTGTATTAGACAACATAGAAGATATCTTACAAAGAAATTGGGATTTGCGTTTTTGTAAATTCACTTAAATGGTGGATAAGCGGTTTAGCTTTTCTACATCTACAGTTGATTTTTTTATATGACGAATACATTTAGGTATACTATGTCTTAGTGAGAATGTTTAAGGGTGTAATCTTTAACTAGTAGTTATATAACAGAAAGTAATTATTTTGTATGTAGGTCTATACCTGTTTATTCTTAAATAAATAAAAAAATAACGCAAACAAACATCTTAAAATATCGAGGACGTTAACGCAAATATTCTAATAAAATGATAGAGAAGCTTGCGGTGGTCGTACGTAGGTAGGATTATCTAATAAGGATAATGCAAGGGGGTAGTAGGAATGTTGCGCACGCACGTCCGACAAAGGGCTCGATCCGGCATTAAATGCGTGCATCCTTCACGATAAAAATAAACAGGTACGTTGCTCCTTGCCCAGTGCAATGGAAGTGGCACATCATCAAAAGACGGCCATAAAAGAAGCTCGTTCTCTTCAAAGCCGGCCGATTAAAAGCCAGCCAACAAGTTCTTGTATGTAGGTACCATTGGTTAATTTGAAAGATGCGCGCGCAGCTGCTAACGTTGCGAGCCGTAACGCCAAGTGCGATAGTGTTGTAAAAACATGCCATGCGCAGTCGTGATCAGAATCAACTTATCCACAAAGAAAGTCCTTAAAATAATTCAGGTTAAGTTCCTTGTCGTTTAAAATCTAAGTTAAGTTAAGACGTTTCGGAATTGTGACAAACGATGCGCGCGCGCATCGGGCACGAATTTCATGCGCGCGCGCCGGCACTCTTGCGCGAAATGTGCGCGTGTTACCAGGCGTACATGAGAAGCGTAGAGACAACAAAAACGCGGCAAGCGCGCATGCTGCTATCTTTTAATAATTAGATCGCTGTACGTAGCAGCGTTTTTAGGCCGATATTAGTCAGATAGTTATAGAAAGTCCGTAATCTATGTCAAACTGTTCTTTAAACTTTACTGAAATGAAATACGGTGGGTAACAGAATTAGAACCACTAGATCGACGCAAGCGCATACACGTCAAAATATGCCTTTCATTTAGATTTCAACTTTATTTTCTAACATTGAAGAGCGCATTTTCAGCCAGACAATGTGGCGGAGCGGAGGCGGCGGCGGCGTCAGTTGAATAAGAAAATTTTCCGTAATGTTATGCGGCCCTAGGAACTTGATGAACACGTTAGCCATGATTTTGGATCAAGGATTTTTTTGTTTATTTCAATCATCGGACATCGTGATTTATGTGGCTTACGTGGCTGGAGATTGATTCCATTGAAATAAATAAATAGATAGATAACTATTTTAAAATAAAAAGCGCCTAGGCCTAGATTTATTAAATTATTTTTCTAAAATAATTCCAGAATCTATCTGCAACAACAACAATTCTAGACACGTGTTTTGAAACACAAAAACCTATGTAAAATTCGTAAAAAGTGGATGTCATCGAAAATGTTATTTTTTTTTATATGATCCTTATCGATACGATTTTTCTTCAATCACTTTCAAATCGATGCTTCATTAGGTCGACATTGAACCAGGGTCACATGAAAGCACAGAACTGTCGACCTGTTGAGGAAGTTGTTTGTTTTTTCAAATCGATTCGTGAAGTAGTATGCATGTTCGTGACTGTGATGCAAACTCCGCGCTTTCTTTGTGGTTGCTTAGATGTCGCTAGCAGTAGCAGTTTAAAATTTCCGTTTTCTCCGATACGCTCGAAAATGTGATCATTACTGTAAAAAAACAGTATGCGAAGCGACTCATTTTTTGGACGAAACATTGCCCCATACAAAACAGCGGCCGGCAATGTGCCCTCAAACGGCCTAGGCCAGCAAAGTAACTTTCGTTCAGAAATTTGAAAAACAAAACAAAAAAGAAGTGCGCAATATGGCGATTAGTAATTTTCGTCGCTTTTATTTTTATCGAATATGTTATGTTACTTATTTTTCATGATGAAGTTAGCTAATCATTGAATTAGGGAAATATTATAAAAATAAATTGTTCAAGAAATCGAGATTATTATAAGTTTAGTACGATACAAGTAGACAATATCTTAATCCAAGGTACCACAATATTTTTAGTATTTTATAATTTCATCGCATATTTCAGAGAAAAGCATTATACAAGCCTCAACCGCAATAACTCTTGTTGGATTCGTACAAAATAAAAGTCCTCATCTGCGGCTCGGACTTTAAACGTGCCCTCGTCCAGCAATAACAAATTTTGCGGCCGCGGCAGTAATTTACTATTAATATATATAAAAAAGTATAAAACAATGACCAGACTGGAGTTCGAGGAGTGGTAGTGTCATCTTATTGTAGACTAGGTCGTCTAAAAGAATAAAAAGAAAAACATAAGTAAATGAAGCACAGGTCGTTATTATTCAGTTAGGTTAGTCTGCTGTTGGTGAGTGGAGTATCCCACCTTTTCCTAAAACTTCGGTAGTATGGTCACTTGATGCCAATTTCAATGTACCTTTGTCTTGATTTATTGAAGTGAATTTGGATTTTTCTCCACTCATGTGGGATGTGCATCCACTATCTAAACACCATTCGATCCGGTTGTGAAGTTGAAGTATCCTGCTTTGGTCTAGTATTCTGTGTATTTAATTTAATCCTAACCAGAGTCCGCCCTTTATCTGCAACTGTGCTTTGATCAAGCCGTTCGTGGTTCCTGTTGCTGCTGCTGCGAGTTGGTGTGCCACTGCTGCTACGCTCTTCGTTCGACGGTACTTACAGTGCCACCAAGTACCGACCGAGTTATCTGTTCAAGCGGACAAATGGAGAACTATTAGAACTAGACCTACCTACCTACCAGAGAATCTGTGGCTGAAATACAATTTTATATTACTACTAGCGCCACCTCCGCCTGAACATATAAGTCGGTGGCACTGTAACTGTAACAATAATTTTTTAAAGATGGCGTTATTGATGTTACATACCAACGGATAGAACGAACAGGTCGCATTTTTCAACCGATTCTCGTAAAATTTTGTGAGCAGGTTCGATAATTATACAGATTCTTTTGTCAATTTAGTTTTTCGTAATATTACATAATGGCGGAGATATGGCTCAACTCGCGAGGCCTACACTAACAGCTCACAGAAGAGCCACTAGTTTTAAAATATTTAAAGCAAAAGAACACAAAAACACCCTTACTTTTTTTCTGCCTCGGTCGATATGATGGGGAAAGTGTGACAGACAAGTTTCAGTCGGTCAAGTTAATCTTGAATGAATGAATGAATGAAATATACTTTATTGCACACAGACAGAAACATACAGTAATTACAGAAGTAAAAATAATACAATTGGCGGCCTTATCTTCTATTATGTACAATGACAAAGAAACCCTATGTACAAGATTACGATTACAATTACTACGTTACGAAGTATCGATCGAATAAAACACCTGTTGCTTCCATCAGCACTGCAATGTAACTCAGGTATTAGGGGCACATAATACGCCAAGAAATCTTGCAAGTTGCTATATAGAAAACAGGCCTCATGCTGCACTTACATCGGGTATTGATATTTATCCAAAGGTTTTTAAAATTGGCTCGATGAAGTTTTGACTTTCTAATAATGCAACCGCAATCACACGCCCTTCTTTACTTTTTATTTTTTTTGCTCACCTCCATTCATCCTAGAACTGTTCAATAAACGAACTAAGAAGGTACATTTCCAGACTTCAATTCTAAATTTAATGGAACTAAAAAAAAATAACGCAACCACACGTGACGCGTAGACGACGGACGGCCGAGTCAGTCTTGCCTGCAGATACGAGGTTTTCGATTGTGTTGCGTCACAAATTACTAGGAGCACATAAACCGTAAGCGTTCGTCGCAGACGACTCAGCGGCGCGCCCGTAGCTCAGAGCCCCGTGCCGTGATTTCAGCAGGCGCCATCGAGTACTAGGCGTACATAAAATACGTTGGCTGATAGGATTGGGAAGGCGGTGGCGGCAGCGGTGTGTGGTACGCCACGCCCATCCAACCCATATAAAAGCCGATAACATTTCCGTCGCCCGGGCCGTACAAGCTGCTCGTGTCGTGTGCATCAGAATCTATCAATCATTATTTAGCCGAAGCTGAAAAAAGCGTGTGTCCTAACGAGAGCATTTCGTTTGCTCTCTCGTTATATCTTATCGCCAATTTTGAAATATAACTATTATTATAGTACTATATTATAGGTGACGGAAGCCGTGTGGTGACGGCAGTACATTTGTCACCAACCCCTACTCTTCCCGTGGGTGTCGTAAGAGGCGACTTAGGGACTACACATTGAACAGGGAACGGGCAGCAGCGCTCTCTGATACAGTAACCTTTTAATTTGTAACGGGCCGTTGATTTGATTTGATATTATAGTAAAATACAATCTTCACTTAGGTCATCACATCAGTCTTTGTTGTCTAGGAAGGTTTGATAGGTCATTACCTACTCATTAGTAGGGTAGGTAGGCTAGGTAGGTGATGCTAGGTAGGTGGTGTGATTGTTATGATTTTGTTGTTTTATTTTTCTATTTTGCCTTACAGTTTTGTTTATTATACAATAATGATTGAGAAAGAAAAACCGCTCTCGTTTACGTCTTTTATATCAGGGAACTTGATATTATTAAATTTTACTTAGATATTATTTTAGTTAGGTGTTTGTTTGAGTGGAATCATCTTTCAAGTACTTTATCTTCATTGGCTTGTTCAAATACATCCCCACTGAGGGGTTCTTTAGGGGGTATCAGGGATTCCTAAAGTAGGACACTGGGAGGGAAACCCCCCACACATAGGATTCCACTACTTACTGTTTTGTTTACATCAATACTTGTCTTTCTTAAACGCAGTATGATTTTAGTATTGTAAGTAGAGGTATGTTGTTGGTTTGTGGACTATACTTGGGTTACTATAAGGTTACTATAGGATGAGCTCTGGCCTCTGACAGATTAAAATTTTTAAAACTTTTTAATATTATTTCGTTTATTTATTTATTTATTAAGTAAAATTACATACTGTTTAATGATGAAATAAGAGGTGAAGTTACGTTTTTTAATATTTTAACTATTATGGTTTTTAAACTGAATATTATTAAAAAAAGTGGTTAACGTCGTATGAAAAATTTTGAAGCTGTCAGAACCCATCCCCCAACTATAGTTGTATTAAGGTGATAAATGATTATAGAATATGTTTTCAGGGTTCTATGGAATTGCAGAGTGATCGATCATATTTAGAGGAACTTTAACCTAAAAAATAAATATACATTCATATTCATATATAATAAATATACATAAATATACATTCTTGATTATTTGTTTATTTCTATGACGTTTCCAATAATTTATTTATACTACAATACATTGATCCTACATTTTCCTATGTTCCTAGTATTTGTTCAAGAGAAACACGATAGAAATTCGAATGGAGTTTTCGATTATCATCGACAACACCAATCGACAAAGTCCGTATTTAGTACCAGGATCACAACAAGGGAAAAAGTAGTCTTCATTTTTACTTTGAATAAAAGTGGTTTTGCGTTTGCATCATAATAATATACATTACACTCGAAAATTGCCGAAACGGTATAGACGCAGAATGACCAATACGCATTGAAAAATAACGGGAAATGACCTATACGCAAAATGACATATTTATTCAATAAAATCAAACGCATAATAATAACCAATCTTCTAGTAACTCATTTTTGGAAATTTGTCCAATTTCCGTAGTACAGGCTCTGCCTAGTTTGATTGAGATCAGGTGGTATGCGAGATCACCAAATCATCAATCATCATCGACAGCAGCTCATATACACGTCCCCACCGAGGGGCTCAAGCCTACCCTTGTAGCCCAGCAGTTGCTACGACAGGACTGCTGGCCGCACGAAGATAGATAGTAGTTTGAAGGTGGTGAAGATGACGTAGAAGATGTAGTTTTAGAGAGGTAGCGTGGCAGAAGAAATCAGGGTTCAGGCCAGATAGTGGCACACACGGTTATTAGTATAAGAAATTAACGTAACACTTATAAAGCTTACTTGAAAGTATAAAATAAAATCAATAAAACACGGTTATTATGATGATCACAGTCTGACGACTTGAAGTCACAGAACCTTTTGAAGTAGAACGAGAAAAATGACAAAACCGAAACAGATGGATTCGAAATTTAAAAATAAATTGTAAATGAATGATGAGACTCCCAGTACTTAAAAGTACTGAATTGCCAGAAACAAAATGGCAGAAAAACGTAGCATAGCAGTACTGTCACACCCTGACTTAGGGCGCTCAGGCTTGAGTCGACCACGCTGGCCCGTGCCGGTCGGTCAGTCGACCGACACAAATCACAAACAACCTTTGATATTCTTCATAGGAGTATGTAGCTTTTCTTGCGAATTTTAAAATGTTGTGGAACAGAAGTTGTTCAGTTTCATGAGGGGGAGGGGGGGGGGGGGCTACCACCAGAGAGTTTTTGCTAACACGTTGTATAAAATTTCGAGATCCCCATATATTTGTGATATTTGTATACGTAATACAATCATGCAAAAAAGTGGACAGACACTGCCAGGGACCGGAAAACCCGTTGAAAAACCCCTTCTGTCGTTAGGATTTTAAGTATTTACAGAATGTTAATTAAACATGTTTTATCTGATTCCTTGATAGGGTTACCCTATTGGATTTGCAAACGTTATAAATATAGCATAATAAGAGTACGAGACGAGATATCGTTGATCAAAATCGTAAGGGGTCCGGTCCCTGTGTGACACTCGCCTACATTCAAAAATAAAAAGTGGGTGTCAAACCAAACCCAAATTGCGGCGACATTTCTTTTTTCCAACACACAGAGGTTGGTGTTCCCTTTTATCGGTGCAAAAAGATCCCCTTAATCCTTGGGGATGAGCTCGGGGCGGTTAATTAAAAAATCCAGGCACCTACCCTCAACCGTGACTAGACAGGAACAGAAGTCTCTACGATCGCAGTTACGGTTATGTTTGACCTTTCCCTACAAAGTTTTATTTGCTGGAGATATTTCTAGGTACTAAGACTAAGTAATGTATTAAATTTGCCAAATTCATTGACTATCGCTAGCTGTGATTGGAACTTGTAAATTGAAAACAGGGTAGCTCATAAAAAAGAAAGTCATAAGATCGGCAAAGTCGGACAGACTCTCAAAGTTAGCATAACGCGAATGCATGGATTTATTTTTAAAAATAGTATTTAAAAGGTAAAGTATTTTGTTTCTTCCTCCAAATGTTGGCTGTCATCGTGTTTTCTATTGTAATAAACTCTCGTTATAATCTTAAAACAATATAAACATTGTATTGTATCGCATTCGCACAAATTGAATATCACCAAACATTACCACTGCAATCGTCGTACTGAGCTAAAACACTGCATTTTGCATGTGGAAAGTGAAAACAATTCCTATCTAATCCTCAACAAATCTTACAAAGGGCGGCCCGAATAATCGAATCAATTATTTGACTACCTTTATCAGGCAGGCATTTCCATTCCACCTTCATTTAGATGTCATTCGGCCGGTGGTCACGGATCAAAGGGACTGCTGGTGGACGATCAGACGCCGAATTACACTAATTATCGCGGATGTCTTCGCTCCTGGATCGCTGTCCGGATCAAACCGGTCCGCCCACAGGCAACCAGACTGATTGCTTAAACAGTTAAAAGGGGTCCCAGTATCTAATTAGATTTTTGAGGTATTGGGTTGCCCGTTATTATTCTGTTGGGTGGGTGTCTAGTTGTTGAGATTCGTCCAGATTGTTTACCTGTATGTCTATGTCTCACTAGAATTCGATTATATAAGTAATTGCATCATGAATCTTCCTTCGTGGATTGCATAGTTGGTTGACTTTGTTGCAATGCAAGATTATCTCTAGCATTTTCCCAAAGCCGTATTTTATTGGATCGCGTTCTGAATGCAGCTCTGATGGTATTCACAGGTAATGACCACATCACATGAGTGAGACTCATGTACTCGTATGTGCCACTATGGTGTGACTATGAGTATTACGTTACGACGAATAAATTCAGATCACGTGCGCGTTGAGTAAAGACGGTACTTAAAAAAAGTTTGCAATAAAAAAAAACTAACTAGATATTTTTTTGTTGCTACCATTAGGAAGGCAGAAATCACAAGAATTGAATGGTCCATGCATGCAGCATCCCATGAGATGATTTGTGACATTTAGCTGCCCGTAGTAAGTGCTCCTTCTGTACTAGGGCAGCAGAAACGTGAAGTATTTGCATGCCGCCTTCGCAGATGGAACGTTGTTGTCGAAAT
Source organism: Carpatolechia fugitivella (assembly GCA_951230895.1). Taxonomy (NCBI): domain Eukaryota; kingdom Metazoa; phylum Arthropoda; class Insecta; order Lepidoptera; family Gelechiidae; genus Carpatolechia; species Carpatolechia fugitivella. The sequence goes on from OX579665.1 coordinate 6,373,450, forward strand.
TTCCATCCGTTGAATTCGTTCTATCTTACCAGGGTGACATGATATCTAGGCGAAGTAAACAGTATCAGGTGAACGGAATGGTTGCAAGCGTGTTAGTGGCAGATTCGCAAATAAAACTTTTTGCTATACAATCCTCCCAAAAACGTAAACGTAAGATAACAGTAACGTTATCTTCCTTGCTCTCGCCTTATATCTCTAGCTTACCTTTAGCTTACAAACAGGCTAGGCGTAAAAACAAAGTGTAATGTAGGTTGCTTGTGCACTGTATAAGCTTTTGTTCCCGATAGTAGCAGTAGCAATGAACCATAAGCCTGAAGCCACGCCTCCTAATCCTATCTGTCTAGGGCTGCACAGCTTGAGTTAGTGTAGGTCACAGTGCAAAAACGTCACACGTATAATGAGAACAATTTGGTCACAACAGTCACAAGTGAATAATTAATTTTATTTAGTCATTTTAAACAGTATAATTGGTCCCAAAACTATAAGGATAAGGGCGACCAATGAAAAGCAATATTATTTAATTATATGAAAGTCTTTTAATATCAATATTATTTAAGGAGAGGTGTTTAGTTAAATGCGAGCGCAAGATCGATAGGTACAATCAGTAGGGCGGCTCAAGCGACAACTGAAGTAAAAACTTATAGGAACATATGGGGCTGTTATACTATGCATGTTAGAAAGAGAAAAATATCTTAAGCTGAGACAGATTTATTTTTGTTAATTCCAACACGCCCCCTCAAAAATAAATCTACTAATGTTCCTAATCAAAAACAAAATCAATATTTTTATAGAATCACAACATCTAAAACTAAATTTATTTACAAAAGTACACTCTCTCCTTATCTCTGGGAATAATAAACATCATGGTCCAACATTTGTTGCACAGGATTAGGGAAACCCAGAAAAAACCTAATCAGACCAATCAACGTAAACTTACTTATATCATTACTTCTACTTTTAATTTAAAAACTATATTTATTTTTTACAAAATACCGAGTTTTTCTCTCAGCTCAGAAAAACGTACAGTTGGTAATGATTTTGTAAGAATGTCGGCCAGCTGGTTACCTGTGGAAACATAAATCATTTTAATAAAAAATTTCTCTACCTGTTCTCTAGAAAAATGGTACTTAATGTCTATATGTTTTGATCTTTTGTGACTTGTCGGATTGTTGGCAATGCTTATACAACCATTATTATCCTCATACATAGGGATAGCTCTAGGGATTTCAATACTGAGGCTAGTTACCAATGATTTTAACCACAATGCTTCTCTTACAGCTTCAAAGAGAGCCATATACTCAGCTTCAGTAGATGAAGCTGCCACTGTTCGTTGTCTTTTAGTTTGCCAGCATATTGTGCATTGTTCAAACAATTTAAACAAATAACCCGAAGTACTTTTTCGGTCAATTTCATCACTTCCCCAATCCGAGTCAACAAAGCCACTTAAAACATTAGCTTCACAATCAGTACGTTTGTAAGTTAACTTGAGATGAACAGTCCCTTTCAAGTATCGTAACAGTCTTTTCAGCTGTGACCAAAGTGCAATAGTGTTTTTGTTACCAAATCTACTCAAAACATTCACAGCGTAACTCAAGTCAGGTCGAGTGCACAACATGATATACATCAAGCAACCGATAAGGTTTTTACAAGGGGCCTTTGTCGTTTCACAAGAATTCAAAGCTTCATAATCTACTTTAACTTCCAAGGGTGTTTTGACAGGTTTACAGTCACGCATTTTGAACTTATCTAACACGGTTTCAATATAACTGCTTTGGTCTAAAGTGACTTGATTCTCACACCTCTCGACTCTGATTCCCAGAAAACATTTTATTTCTTTTAAGTCAACCATTTTAAACTTGTTCATTATGTAGTTTTTGAAACTATTCATGGTATTTATATTTGCAGTTGATATGATAAGATCGTCCACATAAAGAACAAGATAAATATTTTTTAGGATATCACCCAGGTCTAGAATATAAATGCATCTATCAGCTGATGAATATCGAAAACCTTTTTCAATCAAAGCTTGTTCAAACATTTGAAACCAACAACGTGCTGATTGTTTTAATCCATATAATGATTTATTCAACTTACAGACTTTGTCTTTAGTACTTGGGACGCCTTCAGGAATTTTCATGTAAATTTCCTCTTTTAAATTCCCATTCAGAAATGCTGTTTTCACGTCCATATGGTGAACTAACAAATTGAATTGGTTTGCAAAAGCTAATATAAATCTAAAACTTGAGATTCTCGCAACAGGTGCGAACGTTTCATTATAATCAGTCAAATATTCCTGACTAAAACCACGTGCCACTAATCGAGCTTTGTATTTAACTGGTTTTCCAAATTCATCATTTTTAATTGCAAATACCCATTTACAGTCGATAACATTTCTGTTATTTGGCTTTTGGACTAATGTCCAGGTATTATTTTCAGTGAGCGATTTAATTTCCTCATTAATAGCACTTTGCCATAGCATTTTATCTTCTCTGAATTCAATTTCTCTATAAGACATAGGTACTTTACAGACTAATGATTCTGCATATAATAAATAGTTAACAGAAATGTCATCTTCATTATAAGACACAGTAGGCAAATTCTTTATTCTATCACTCCGTCTTAAGTCATGTGACGTCATTTCATTCCGAGATAAAGTCATTGTATTCTGAGTGGAAGAAAATTCTGTGTGCCCATCTGTTTCCTTCACAGATTTATTAGGTGGTGGACCTAATGGTGCGGGTATCTCGCCTGTTTGTGTTTTCTTATCTGAATCCATCAACAAATCAGATTTACACTTCTTATAAGAGTGCCTGTCAGAGTTCACGGAATTCTGCATGATTCCATCAGGCCCCAGAGACCTATCAGACTTAGGCTTTGTGGGCCTACTTGATAAGAAATTAATCTCATCAACTATTATATCTCTGACCCTCACAAACTTTTCTTCTACCACTTCCCACACCTTATAACCATTTGGTTCATAACCAACCAATATACCTTGCAAGGATTTTTCATCAAACTTGGATTTTCTCATTTTATTGAGAAAATAAACGGTTGAACCGAATACCTTTAGGTACTTCAACTGCGGTTTTTTACCATGCCACATTTCAAACGGTGTGCAGTCTGTTTTCAGTGCTTTCGTGGGGCTGACATTTATAAGATAAGTAGCTGTTAAGACAGCCTCACCCCAGAACGTTTTATTTAACTTCGCGCCACATAACATAGCACGGCTTCGTTCTGTTATCGTTCTTATCATACGCTCTGCCATACCATTCAAAGCGGGCGTATACGGCACTGTCAAGTGGTAGCTGATACCTTTTTGCACACAGTATTCTTTCATTTCATTTGATAAATATTCACCACCATTATCACAATACAAGTTGACAATTCTCAAATTAAAATGACTCTCACATTTCGCAACATAATCTGTAAAAGCAGCAAAAACATCTGATTTATGGGCTATTAAGTATGTTGCACAGTAGTGGGTGAACTCATCGATAAAAATAACAAAATAGTTTTTGCCGTCAAGTGTCGATGGGGTAACGGGACCACAAACATCTGTGTGGACATTAAATAGAGGTCGTTTCAAAACTTTTGACTTTGATTTATTTAAAGGTAGACATGCTTGTTTCCCATTTATGCATGCTTCACATAATTTATCAGTTGGTGTAATGTTATTAATCTGATCAATATCAGAAAACATTCGCTTGTTCTTTATTTCAACAAATTTTGTTTTACCAATGTGGCCTAACCGTTGATGCCACAACTCGTAATTACTTTTGTTTTTATCATGAACACCTCTATTTAATGAGCCAGTGCTAAAAGCAGATTTTGTGAGACCAAACCGGATACCTATTAAATTGTTCAATAACTCACCCTTTGATATCACCTTACCACCACTCAGTATTTTTGCACCACCTTCAGTGCCAAAAACAACCGCCATTCCAGCCTGCTGAATTCTTTTGACAGACAGTAAATTATAGGGTATATCTGTACAGAATAGAACATCCTGTAATGTTCCTTTTACACCCGTATTACTTATTACAGAAAGGTTGCCCTTCTTAGTCGCGGCTATGAATGTGCCGTTTTTGGCTACAGTAATCTTGATAGGTTGTTTTAAAGCTGCAAAGTTTTCCGCTAAATCCTCTCTATTGATTAAATGATCAGAAGCTCCTGAGTCCAGAATAAAAGTTATGTCATTTTCGATTCCAAATTGCTCTTCATAGTCGCTGGTCATAAAGGCAAAACCTGAGATATCTGGGTTTTGTTCTATATTCACTGATTGAACAGTTCTCAATGTTTGTGGGCGGTTTTTGTGATAACAATTTCTTTGTAAATGACCTTTCTTCCCACAAATATGGCATTTGAGATGTTTTTTTATTTTATTAGTGCTGAATTGTGGTAATCTTCTTTTGGAGTTGTAATTTCTTTTCGTATGATTAGGTCTATTGTAGATATGGGTAGGCTTTGCTTCCGCCTGCAATACTTTTAAAGAATTATCGCGTCTTTCGTTCATTAATTTGACTTCATGGTCTAGAAGTCTCGTTTTGACAAAAGTTAACGTCAAGTTGTCTTCCTCGGCTAGGGTCTCAATTGCCGTGATGACTCCATGATAATCTTGAGGTAATGTCATAAAAAGGTGTGTAACTTTATCCGCTTCCTCCAATTTTGCACCAGCGCACAATAATTGACAGATTAAGTCATCAAACAACTGAAAATGACTAACCAAACTAGTCTCGCCCTGTAATTTTAGATTTAATAAACGCTTCCTTAATGCCAATTGTGTTGCAATACTTTTGCGTTCATAAATAGTGTCCAATTTTGTAAAGACTTCTTTCGCCGTCATTCCGTCACCTGCTAAGTTCAGTAATGAATCTGATAAATACTCAATCACAGTATTTTTTGCAATTCTCTCTGCTTTCTGCCACTCATCGTTTGGTTCCGCCGGAGCGTCGGTATCAATAACTTTAAGCACCTGAAGTTCGTTCAATAAATTTCTAAGTCTTAATTTCCACACACTATACTTTTCGCCAGAAAATTGTTTAATATTTCTTCTTTCCATTTTAAGTCACAATTAAAAGTTTATTTTAATAACACTAAAACTGCAGAGCAAATGTTTCTTAGCACCATGAATTAGTTCTTTTAAATAGACACTAGCAAACACTATAGAGTTTCAAAACAAATAATATAATTATAAAAGTTTTTAGTTCACTGGGCCCATAACCTATAAGGATAAGGGCGACCAATGAAAAGCAATATTATTTAATTATATGAAAGTCTTTTAATATCAATATTATTTAAGGAGAGGTGTTTAGTTAAATGCGAGCGCAAGATCGATAGGTACAATCAGTAGGGCGGCTCAAGCGACAACTGAAGTAAAAACTTATAGGAACATATGGGGCTGTTATACTATGCATGTTAGAAAGAGAAAAATATCTTAAGCTGAGACAGATTTATTTTTGTTAATTCCAACAAAAACTATTTGATTCTAATTTCAAAGTGAAAATTAGTCACAAGAGCTATACCTACTTACTGTATTTACTAACAATTGAAGAAGAAGTGTGACCAAATTGCGCAAAATAACAAACATCTTTTAAAAATTTTGACTTTTTGCACCAAAATAGTAATAATAATATTATCCAGCTTAATCTGTGACGTTATTGCACATAGGGGATTGAAAATATTTGAAGATTTTCACTGTGTGTGACCATATTACACTAACGCCTCAGCTACACTTTGGCTACTGAAAAGAAAAACGAAATAATACAGCCATGCACCCCCACCCGCCCGGTAGGTGGCTGCATATGCGTTTGGTAACATCGCACCTACGACGTAGGGGCCGCGCTGTCACGTAGGAAATTATTGCACCTACGAGATGGGTTTACGCGCACGGCAGTTTAAACACGCTCCACCTACGTCGTAGGTGCATAGCAGGCGTCGTCATGTTAGCTAAATAACGCTAAAACCTCAGTCACACAGAGTGGGAGGGCCCGGCCCCGGACCGCGCCGCTCCCGCTCTATGTGACCGAAGCTTAAACCTGTCAGGTGGGGGCTCAGCCCATGTAACTGAACCACTTTTTTTCACAACTTCGACAAAATTTCAAAAAAGAAATTGATTTTTCCTACAAACTGATCAGATTATCGAGTCAATTTGTATTGCCAATTTAAAAAAAGTTGCGGAACCAAAGTTGTTCAGATTCATGGGCTGACCTCACGTTGTATACATACAGGACACCGTGTAGGTAAGTGCCACATCTCCACAGAAGGAAAGGTAGGTGTAGGATACTACATTCAGCCCAAGTTTTTAAATAATTTTCCTCCGGAATTTCATCACGGCCTTTTTTAGTGGCTGTCTAAAATACATAATTTCTTTAGTTTGCCTCAACTATTACTTAAGTACAATGTACATCAGTTTGTGGAGCTGCCTGTCTGTCACATGCAACATGCAAGGGACGGCCGCAGTTGGTCGCAGCGGCGGCGGAGGCAGCCGGCAACCAGCAATATCACCCACCGAGGACGTCAGTAGGAGCAGTCAAGTTCTCATTTCCTGTTCCTGTACTGTCATGCCATCCTGGTAGTTTGTGAAACCCGCTATCTGCACGTCGCGTCGACTCTGTGCCGCCGTGCGCGCCGCTGCTGCTCTTGCGCATGGTTGTCATGATGATAAATTATTTTCATCCTCCTAGCAGCCTGGTCCGATCTGCCCATAGCACAGATATTACCAAGATATTATTACTAATACTCGAACTTCTACAGTCCTAGTATGTGGTCCGACTTGCGCGTTTCGATTTGTCGACATCGACGCAATAAAAATTGTGAAGCTGTGGTGGTAGCGCATGTTCACAAGGGGCGAAAAAAAGAAGGGTCTTCGATGCAAAATTTTACAAAATCATCTTTGGCGTCAAAGCTCAGAGAGGGTTATGATTTATGATAGGAGTTTTCATGTGGGATCCCAGAAATATACATTATGAGATCCGCAAGCAAACTAAAGTTACCGACGACATAGTCTAAAGAATTGCAAAACGCAAGTGGCAGTGGGCGAGGCACATTGTCCGTGGAAGGCCGCTGGGGCAGGAAGGTTCTCGACTGTGATGACGGTGATGACCAAGCACCGAAAAACGTAGCAGCAGCGTAGATAGGTAGGTAGGCAGGTAAGTCTCACAAGATGGACTAACGATCTGTTGTAGTAGCCTACTAAAAATCATGTGAGCCTAGTACACGGCAGCATGCTGCCGGTATGTGACGGGGTGAAATTGATAACGAAAAAACCGGCCAAGCACGTGTCGGGCTACGCAAAGTGTCGACTCTACCAAAAATAAAGGAGTGCGTTACCCCAGCCAGAAAATGTCGAAAATCGTCATCCATGTGTTTCTAGCTAGCGGGGCCCCTCGAGCTAGATTGAAAAAACTGGTGTCAATGCTTTGCTTTTTCAATGTACCTCACGAATTTATTAATTAGATCCAATGTACCTCAACCATTTTGATAGAAATTAGGATTAATCGCCTCGTCCATCCAGCGGGGCTCTCGGCTGTTTTACGCCCGAAATGCATAAAAATAATACAGATCGTAACTTGTCCCAATGTACCTCTCGATTCATGTTTAAACTTTAAGAAATATTTAATAGAACAGGAGAAATTCAGTAAGATTTTTGTCTATCTAAGGGCCCCCTTTGTAGTTTTAATAAATACGTGAAGAAAATGCGCAGCATTGTTGAGTATTACCAATGTACCTCACAGTTCTTCACGTTTTATAAAAAAATCTTGTTTTTTTCTATACTTATTATATATATACAAAATAACGATAATAGTAGGTAGTAGGCGCTTGGTAAGGTAAGATCAACAAAACAGATTTATATTTTTGCAATGAAGGTAGATATGCTAAACTATTACTATTGCGTGATTATTGTCAGTAGTAAATGCAGCACTGTTATAATAATATTACATTGCTTAGGTATATTCATAGGCACATTGGTAGTACTAACTATAATAGTAGGTAACTATTATCGTTATTTTGTATGTATAATAAGTATAGAAAAAAAACAAGATTTTTTTATAAAACGTGAAGAACTGTGAGGTACATTGGTAATACTCAACAATGCTGCGCATTTTCTTCACGTATTTATTAAAACTACAAAGGGCCCCGCTGGATAGACAAAACTTTCAAACTGAATTTCTCCTGTTCTATTAAATATTTCTTAAAGTTTAAACATGAATCGGGAGGTACATTGGGACAAGTTACGATCTGTATTATTTTTATGCATTTCGTGCGTAAAACAGCCGAGGGCCCCGCTGGATGGACGAGGCGATTAATCCTAATTTCTATCAAAATGGTTGAGGTACATTGGATCTAATTAATAAATTCGTGAGGTACATTGAAAAAGCAAAGCATTGACACCAGTTTTTTCAGTCTAGCTCGAGGGGCCCCGCTAGGTAGAAACACATTCGTCATCCAAGTGCAATAGATAATTAGATTTACAGCTTCTGTAAATGTAAGCAGATTTTTAAATTTGGTAAGCTGATAGTTTTTTAATTATTTGATAAAAACAGTTTCGGCTGGAGTAACGTTACCGCAGCCAGATCTTTTGTTTTCTAACGGGTACGTTGAAATAATTGTTATCTAAATAATTAGGCATCTATTTGGTATAAATGTTACAACTTAATTTGTACTTGTATTGCCAAGCCAATATAGGCAAGCGATGATTTTCATGCATACGTGTCCATTACATAATACCGCGTGTATAATTTTTGCCTACGAGACTCTTGTACTACATACAAGTGTCGTGTATTCCGATTTCCGATTCATGTGCACTTTTAGTAGTTGCTGTTGCAGCAAACCATCAGAAAAAATCGTAAATCGTAATAAATAAATAAAAAAAGTAACGAGAGAGACGCGTGGGCTAGAAACTAAAATGAGTTAGAAATTACTGTTTTTAGCTCATGTGCGCCTAGTACTCGGCAGCGAAATGGCAGCATGTGATGGGGGAGAATTGGTCCACCCGTAAACGTGCGATTTTGTGGTGCACGAGGAAGCGCTATGTGCGTGCGAGGAGCGCGTCGTCGCGTCGTCGTCGTGGTGTGGTGGCGGTTTATTCCGTTCGCCATGCCATCTTTTGTCCAATAATCAGAACTTAGATGCTAACGGCACCTCTCGTTTAGTAGCGGAACTAACGACTTTAGTTAATTTTTTGCCCGAAACTTCAATGGGTGCGCTTCAATAGGACGATGATGGTTCCCGTGCGTGACTCGACATCCACAGGTGTTCCATGGTTTTTTTCCTAATTAGGTACATCTGCAATATCAATCTTTGATATTAATGGGGCTGTTCTCACTATTCTTTATAACCTTCATTTATTCAAATTATAACCTTGAAATCCTACCAGTAATTTATAGTGTGAATTTTCTCATTCACTGTCTCCCAAGACACAGGTTACCCTAGTTTGGGAGACAGAGATCAAACTCTGTAAGGACTTTTACTAGTACGTCTAAGTACATTTGCATTATTGCATTTATTGTAAAAAATTTAAAGAAATAAATATTTTTATTATTATTATTTCTTCTCATTATTCCTACTAAAGCCCAAGTCACACAGAGCCGTGCCGGGGGCGGTCCAGGGCCGGGAAAGCGGGACGATGCTATGGCGCGGCATAGCGCCGTCCCGCTTGTCCCGGCCCCGGACCGCGCCGCTCCCGCTCTGTGTGACTTCGGTAAATAAACTGTGAAGAATTATGAGAAGAGAATTCACACTATACTGGTATGTACTTACACTGGTAGGATTTCATGATAGGACAGTGGGAACAACCCTAAATGATATTGGTTGCCACTACCATGTTTGGTGGAAAAAAAAAAAAGAAATACAAATTCAAAGTAATTCAAACATTGCTTTTATTTTGTAAACATTACAGTAAATTCTACAATTAGTTGATTAAAGATAAATTAATATCCTACTTACACCTAAACTACCTACCTAAAATAATAAAGACCTAATTCTTCTCCAAGCATTTGCAAGCTTACATCCACAGAGTACCTTGTAATTGCTTAGATCACTTTGGTTACTAGTATAAAAATGATTTACACAAATTATTCAGCTCTCAAAAAAACTTAAAACTTTACCCTTCAAACCAAATAAAATTAAACAAGATTACATAATATTGAGCTGAAATATTTTTTTAAAACAAAATCACGTCACGTTTGAGTATGGAAGATCAAAACAAAATAAGCAAAACCGTAAAGTGTAATGTAAAAAAAGAAAAATTATGAGCACATACTAGCATACTAGAACAAAATATATATGTAAGGTCGACCAATAAATTGATTTATCACCCTAAGGTTGAATGTCAGTTGCAAATTATAGAACAACAAAGATTATTTTCGATTGCAGAACGATCTGTCAGATACCGAGAAACCTTATTGAAATTTTCGATAACTAGGGAATTGAATGAAAAATGGTAAACCACTTTCTTGGTCGACCTTACCTAAATATATAAATCTTCTTAAAAAATAAACTAGTCACATAATGTAATGGTTTTAATTAATTTATTATAGGACTTATTGATTGGATATTTTTATACATTACTGCAACTGAAACATTGTACTTTAATAATAGTGCCAGAAGAAAACTTAGTTTGGTGTGTATTTTACAAGATGTGTTCTCCTCTCCACCTCAGTGGAAGAGAGAAAGACAAGCAGCAGAGCAGAAAAAAGCAGATGTGTGTCAGACCGCAAAATAGTGTCCATGCTCCATGTGAGCTTATGAGTTTATGTTATATGAAAACACCATCTTCATTCTGCTCCACTAAACTCTTAGATTGTCTCCGCTAATACAGTGCAAAGTGGAATATTTTGAACACAATTATTGGTTAATTTGACTCATCTCTCCCTTCTGCTCCTCACCGCATTGTAAACCAACTTAAGTTGTCTTATAATTTATGTCTAAGGGCAGATATTAAAGTAATGCTATTTATAATAATGATGAAGTAGTCAGCTGACGAATTAGCTAACCGCCCCCGCTCGAAACCGCGTACCGCGTACCTCGTACCGCGTACACTGGTAGTGAACGTGCCATCCATGATAGCTTTGACGTCGAAAAATGATTTGTAAAAATCTTAATTCGAATAAAAAAAATTGACTTTGACTTTGACTTTGAACCTATGAAGTTTTCTTGGGTAATTGTTTTTGCTTTATCATGAAATTTCGTATAATTGTGTAGATTAATAAACTGTACGAGTGTATAAAATGTTATGTAAAAATATAAATAATCACCTGAGAAAATCTCATCAGTTTCGAGCGGGGAGCGGGCTAATTCGTTAGCTGACTGTACTTAAACAAACAGAAGAACAAGGGTAAGAGAGCATTTACAACTCTAAATAGCTGCCCGTAGCTGTATATTGATTAATTTAATATTGGTTCCAAGGAACATTATCAATAGCATGTTTCTTTAGCTTATGCTTTTTCAGATATTTGGAGTCAATGAATGATTCTCCACACAGAGTACAGGAGTATGGACGTTCTCCAGTGTGCGTTCTTAAGTGGACTACAAGGTTGCCTTTCAGAGCAAAGAACTTCATACACACTGAACAGCCAAATTTCTTTTCTCGAGTATGAGTGAGCTGGTGAGTGCGTAAGTGAGTCTTTGTTTTAAAACGCAAGGAACAAAGGGCACAAGGGAATGGTCGTTCATTTGTGTGAACTCTTTCATGCATTATAAGCATAGCTTGACTTGAACACCCTTTACCACAAATCGAGCATTCAAACCTCTTCATGTGTTTATTCTTAAAATTCTTGTGGGTCAAAATATGAGCCTGCATATCCTTTTTCGAAAGTAAGACTTCACCACATTCAGAACATAACAATTGTGATGGATCTAGCATGTGTGTTCCTTCAACATGTTGTTCTAGTGCAGATTCTAGGGAAAACATCTTTTTGCACAAGGAACAGGCATAACCAAGGACCTTTCCGTGGTTTGTCGTGATCTCCTGCCTGACAGTCTTCAGCAATTCATCTTTTACCTTTTTCATTTTTGACTTGGAACAGTCATCAGATTCTTTGTGTGCTGACAAGCCAGCTTTGCTATCGAAAGTCTGGTCACACTGGTTGCAAGCAAATGGGTTCAAGTGAGTGAGTCTGTGTGTTTGCATTGTGATTTTTTGGTGGAAACGTTTTAAGCACAGATCGCACTCAAACTCCCTGACACCACTATGTATCATTTGGTGACGTTTGAGGTTGTTGGGATTAGCAAATGTTTTCCAACAAATATTGCATTCTGGTTTTGAATTATTGTGACTGTACTTGATGTGTTGTGTCAATGCATTCCTCCTTATGAGTTGACTGCAAAAGGGACAGGTTATAAGGGAACCACTGCCACTGTGTAGTAGCATGTGTCCTGTCAAAATCTCAGCTGTTTCAAAACCTTTACCGCACAAATTGCATAGATGTTCTCCAGCTGGATTGTGCTTGTATTGATGTTTCTCATATTCTTCTAGGTCTTCAAACTGCTCCCCACATTCACATAGGAATGTTCCATCTTCTTGCTGGAGAACCGTAGCAATTTGATCTCCATCAGCATATTCTATAACCAATTCTGATCCATCACATTTTAGGATTTGGAATTGTGAGGTTTCATCACCTTCACAGAAGATAACCTCCTCTTGATTCAGTGGTTCACCATCCTCTCCAATATTTGCAACTAGTTGAGTGTCAGTGGTAAGATATTGAACTCCATTACTGTCTTTAAGAATAATAGTTCCATCAGCTGCTGCAGTAGTAGTCAGAATTTTTATAATGCTGTTGTTTTTATCTTGCAAACTTATTTGACTTCGTAAATCCACTTCTTCATCATTTTTATCTTGTTGGTCTAAGACCTCAGCAAAATTATGTTCCTGTGAAGTGCTATCCTGGCTTTCGTCAATGTCCATTGCATGATCGAAATGATTGCCATATGTCTCCTGACTCTCCTCTTCATTTTCAAGGATAGTGGCTGGTACATTTACTGGAACTTTAGTGTTTGATATTAGAAATGAATCATATGAATTCTCAAATGTTTCTCCCGGTTGACTATCTTCTTTTTGAACTGAAATATTCTTTATACAATAATCATCTTTGGGTTCTGATTTTATCTTATTTTTTACATTGGTTTCTGCTTCCTCTACACATTCTTCTTCTTCTTGTAGTACATCATCTTCTTTACCTGCTTCTTTATCCTTGGGATCATCAATAACAAGAACATAGTAGTAATCATCATCACTATCGCTGGGTTCCTTTTTAATAATAGCTTCCAGTTGTTTTAATGGATCATTACCTATGTCATCGCTATCAGAAGCATCACGATCCTCTTGCTCTCCTGCCATTTCATTCTCGGCTTCTTTTTGTTGCTGCAGCAATGATTCAAGTTGGAATTTTAGTTCTGCGTCCATCTTGATACACTGTTTCCGAAATTGGTAAGCGGAGGTCATTGTGTTGTAGCAATCGGTGCAAAGCTTCTGTGGCAAGCCGTCACTTGTAGATACCTGGAAAACAAGAATATTGATTGTTTACACAACAGTCTAATATCAATCCAATGTTTGTTTTGTAAACTTGTTTTTATTGCTGCTGTTATATTTTTACACATACCCAGCTTAGGTAGAGCTTGTCCAGTTAGAAATGACGCGCCCCACTACTTATTTAGTTATTTTAGATGTGCACCCATATTAACAACAACACTTCATCTGTGTGGGAGCATCAACTGTTACATGAACTACAATCTGTCTGCCTACATAAGGTCAAACAGAAAAACTAAAACCTAAAACAAAATTGTGTGTAAATGCGATGGTGGGCGCGTCATTTCGGCCTGGACAAGCTCTACATACTTTTTAGCATTTGTATCTTGTAATTTTCCTAGTGAATTATTGCAAAGTGAACATCACAGTAATAAATAAGCCTTACCGCTTTATAACGCTCAGCTTTTAGGTTAGCTTTTCTGCTAGCCCAAGAAATTTATTACAGGTTGTTTGGTTACAAGTCATGTTTCTGTTAGAACTATTTTTTTTTAATTTGTTCAGCAAAACTAACAAGAGAAAGCTATTTGCTGGTCACGTTACGTAGCTGTGACATTTAGTTTGATGTTCTAAATACGAGTTACTGAATTCGAGTGCAGTCTTCTTTAGAAAAGGAAGTTTACCTCCACAGTAGTGATTTCCACAAATTTCTCCTTCACGCTAACTTCATCCACGATAGAGATTTCGGAGTCTGGCGACAAGCAACAACGGCACAATGTAGCCCACGAATCCATTTCACTATTCCAACATTATAACTCTTCAACCAGGAATTAACTGGAAAATACACAAAATTATTCAAATCCATTGTTTTGGTTAGTTGTCAAATAAATAGATCAGAGAGCACAAATGGTTTCCAAAGAGAAAAATTATCTACGGACCTTGCCATAAATACTATCTTGAAAATTAGAATAGACAAGCACCACAATCGCTGGCGTGTGCATAAACAAAATGGCGGTGGTGATAGGCAGGCGGGTGGGCGGCGGGCGGGGGGTTGGTGCTGCCAACTTCAAACAGAAATAAAATGAAAAACGGCATACAATCAGAATAAATGCTTTATTATAATAGCAGTAACAAAATGTAAAAGACAAAGACGAGGAAAGGGAGTTTGCAAAGAAAAATGAAGGTAAATAAAAAATATTTTTTAATTCAGACGTAGTCCTGTATTCTTCAGTTCACAGCTAAAAATATCAAATATTAAAAAACTACCTTCCATACAACTTTTTATTTTCTTTACGTTCTAATCCTTAATTTTTGTTCATGCGTCCTTTTTGCCTTTTAAAGATTATAAAAGGATAATAAAGGGGTTTGAAGATTTTTGTATGGAGCCTGGCTTAGTGCTCGTTTACGTGTTGTTATTTGTTGTTATTTTTTCAAAATGGCGGCGCACCATAAATCCTACATATATCGATTGGGGATACTTATATAAACAAAAAATCATAAGGGTCAATATATCCTAAAGTGTCATGTTACAGAGTTATTTGCAAAAAAAGTTCGTTGCAACTGTTTAATGGGAAAGAGAACACTCGGGTGCTGTGCTCACGTGATGTGTATTATTTGGTACATGACGTGGGCCCGGCACCAAGAAACACCCTTTCAACAACCAGCAGCCTTCTTGGATGAAGGTATTTTAACCGATGAAGATCAGAACTGAATGCAGTATCACATATTCTAGGTTTTTGGTTCGGATGGTCTTTCAATATTATGTATAAAAGTATGTGAAAATGATTTTGTGAATTGTTATAGTTTTTATAAAGGACTACATTTTACCCATTGTTTGTTATTTTATATATATTTCAGATATGTTAGGTTAATAAAATTCGTAACATTTCATGAACATTTCCGCATAAAATTATGTACTTAGTGTTGGTACAAAACTGACTTACGAGAATTGTCCTAAAATCGTAAATATTACTACTACTGTATTAACATGACCCTAATAATATTTTGTTAATAAAAAACAAATATATGTATGACAACTGTAAAGATTGATTACGCACAAAACTATTAATGCAATGGAAATGAGGGTAATCCTATAAGAAATGAAAGAAATAATTAATTTATATGATTTTGTATTCGACCACAACTAACTCAAGCAAAACTACAAAAGACAGCGACGTAAATCACAAAGAGTAAAAAACTACACAATCTATCAAAAACAGCAAGGAGTCTGCGACAACTGTGTTCGATTACATTTTGTAAATACTGCTGAAATTAATTTTTGTTATTCAATAGTCAGGCTGTATAATATATTTTTTATGTAAAAATAAGCCACATTTTTAGTAGAGTGGTAGATTTCATCATTTGTCTTCAGGAGAAATCATCAATCTTTAAAGGATTAAAGCATGTAAATATGATTATAATACAATACTGATATAATATTATTATTTTGTATTATATATTTTTTATTTAACTTTTTATAATTATTATAAATTGATATATCTTCAATTATAATATTGTCTACATACAATCGTTTAGTATGTTAAGAGAGATCAAGCATAAAGATAAAAATACTGATGTAGGTATGTGTATTCTTTTACTTCCTAAATCATCTTTTTTGGATCAATTAATAGAAAAAAAAAATGCTTGTTTTATTGATTCGTATTTTCATCTTGATTGTAAAAACTGGAAAGACTTAACGGATTTTATAATGAATTACATACAAACTTTTTAAACATAGTTACACTTTATACAATAAATAAATAAAATAAATGTTAAAAGTCCGCTTGCTAAAATATTTTCATCATCGATCTTTTTTTGCAAATAACTCTGTAACGTGACACTTTAGGATATATTGACCTTAATGTTTTTTTGTTTGTATAAGTATCCCTAATCGATATATGTAGGATTTAACGTGCGCCGCCATTTTGATAAAATAACAACAATAACAACAACATGACTAAGCCAAAATCTTCAAACCCCTTAATCTTCCATTCACCATAATATTACCGACTGAATCCACTCGAAAAGAAGAAGACGAGAAAATAAATGAATGGTTATCTTGTTTTTAGTTAAATATCATTGATTACATAAATCAAGGCAAACGTAGAGAGACATCAGACCACATCTGACATAATTATTTGCAATGCTACGATAGATAAGCTTAAATTAAGATGCCTTGTGGTAAATTTACCACAGGGCACAGCTACAGCTGAAATGCGGTAAGCAGTGGATGTCTTTTCAGCTGACCGTTAATGATGAATAATCGTACAAAAACCAAAACGAAATATAAAGTCTCGCGAAGAAAGGAACACAAATAAAAAAAAACTTTCCAGGTTGGCAATTTAAAACTGAAACGGAAGTGACGTCAACATAAGTCTTGCCAATCAGATAAATCCATCAAGAGCTGTCACTTTCTGTTCTGTGTATGGGGGGTCCAGTGCTTGCCTATCACTAATGTTTCTTACACCGTCGCGTCGATAGATGGCTCTACTAGTAACGATTTGCGTTTTTTTTAGGACCTACCTAATGCTTGCGTCGAAAAAGGAACGTATCAAGCGTAATTTGGGGGAGTGCAAGGCTCTTTACCCCTACAGGCCTACAACAGAAGAAAATGAAGCCATTTGCATAGATGTAAGTACGTAACACAAAAGAAACAAAACGGAAATTGCCTTTCGTTAAAAAAAATTATACCCTATACCAATGATATTGGAAGATACATACTGCAAACTTTTTCTGTAAGTCATTGTGCAAACTGCATGCACGCATAACATAAATTTTATTGTTCCGCGATACACATACACAATATAACATTGTTTGTATATCGAAACACACGCTATAAGTGGGATAGGAAATAGGCAAAGCGTAAGAGTGAAAGAGAAAGCTATTTGTAATCAGTAAAGCCACGAATAGTTCGCTCCGTTTTAGTTTAGTGTGGTTATAGATTAAGCGACAAGTAGAAATAGAACCGACACTTTCATGTTGCATGCAAGAATGAAATAATTGATGTTCGTTCGCATTGTTATATTTAATTCGCATAAGCAATAATTAAATATTAAGTATTCAACATATCAAGTGCCTTTTTAGTTTGGATTTTAAATGATTCAAATAATGTCAATAATCAACAATTTCATTACAATTTATAATCGTTTAAAAAACGTCTTGTGCTTTCGTTTTTATCGTTTATGAAATAAAGTACGCATATTTTATAAGTTAGTACATTTACTGTAAAACATAATATTACAAAATTATTAATTTTAAATTTACGGTCAAGGAAAGAATAATTTATATTAGGTCCTTATCCATAGGTATGGTATAGGTAGGAATTTCATAAAATTGAAATTTCGTATAGAAAATTGAGATGATTGAAATTTTCATCCTAACAAATTTTAGTAAGGACCAAATGTTTTACGAGCTTACCAATTTATCTAAACACCCTCAAACAAGCTAAGTTTATACCTTTTCAGTCTTTTAGATATATTTTCGCGAAATTTTTTTTTTTTTTTTATTCTTTTATTCATGTAAGGTAAAATACAAAAAGTTGGCTATGTACTCCACTAAAGAAACTTAATGTAAGTTTATGCTAAGCGGAGCATCGCTCAAATACACATATTACAATATACTTATAGCTAATAAATATAACAGCTTGATTATAATCCAATGAAGTGACGTTTTAATATTTTTTTATACAAATTAGGTTTAGGATTTTGGACTAACTTATTTAGGACTTCTGTAGGCAACTCATTCAGGAATTCCGGCAGTAAATACTCGTTTTGTCTTTTACCATAGAAATTATTGTATTTAGGGAGCAGGTAAGTAGGTAAGTACGTGACTTGTCGGAGGTTTCCTGGTCGAGTGAGCCTTGGCAGGGATTGTATTTTATCATAGTTTTCAGTAATAGTAGCAAACTTAACCATTTCAAAGATTGTAGGAACCTTGCAAAACTTAAAGAAATCCATTTCATCATCCTTAAGTGATTCCCTTTTTTTTATTGGTATAATAGATTTAAGTAATCTTATCTGGAGGTTGTATATTTCATCTAGATAAGTTTTATATGTACGTCCATAACTACTAATACAATAGGTGATAACAGAATTTGCTAGTGACATATATAGCATTCTAAGTGTTTGATAAGGTAGTTTATATTTAAGTATAGATAACTTAGAAAGTATCGCCCTTAGTTTTCCACAGATATAATTGATATGATCGCGCCAATTGAATTTGTTGTCAATAACTACTCCTAGGTAAGTATGATGATCGACTAAATCTAGTTTTGGACAGTTGCACGAGCGACCCGCAGCAGGTAGGTGCATGCAGTGGTGCTCGTGAGCCACTATCGTCGGTCTCGTTTCGCTTTTTAAGTAAACAGAGTGAATATGCATAATTTTGGTTTTTTTAGCGTTGATAACGAGACCGACGTCGTGAGCCCACTCGCATAACGCATTATAGTTTTGCTGCATGATTGTTTGAGCTACAACTACATTTTCATGAGCGACAAGAAGGCAAGTGTCATCAGCGAATTGGTACACAGATCCGCCGCTGAATATATTAGGCATATCATTTACGTAAAGCAGGTACTCTAGCGGTGCAATAATCGAACCCTGGGCCGTGCCTTCTTCCGTTGGGATTCGATCACTGAACCGCCCGGCAATGTTAACCATAGTGCACCTGTTTGAGTGATAGTTCTGAAACCAACTCAGCAGCGGACCCTGTATGCCATTCTGTTCCAACTTTTTATATAATGTATTATAATTTAATGTATCGAACGCTTTGCTGAAATCTACAAATACTGCAAGTACATGTTTTTTGTTGTCGAGGTAGCCATTTATTTCATCCGTGTATTGAGACAACAGCTGCGAGGTGTTTCTATTTTTTTGGAATCCAAATTGCTTACTATTTATTACATTATTTTTTATCAAGAATCTATTTATTTCGTTACTGAGGTACCTTTCAACAATTTTGTCAATACACGGAAGAATGGTTATCGGCCTATAGTTATCTACATCTCCATGGCTGCCTTTCTTGTATATAGGTCTTATTATACCGATTTTTAGATTATTAGGATATGAACAGGTGGCAATACATCTATTTATCAAGTGTGTAATTATAGGAGTTAAGGGTTCTATAATAGCCTTCAAGTCCCTGACACGTATACCATCCATACCAGGAGCTTTTTTATCATTAAGACTCTTTATGATTTTATATACATCATCATTTGTTGCTTTTCTTATGCGCATAGTGCTACTAGGGATTCTGCTATAGGTATTTTCATCTATTATATTCAATTTACAATTGGAGCAGATACTTTTAACGTTATTCTTAAATTTATAAGCAAATTCGTTACACAGTAAGCTCGGATTTAACTTGAATGATTTTATAATTATGTCATCAATACATTTTATTATTTTCCCTGTTAAGTTATTTACAATTTCCCAGACCTTTTTCATATCTTTAAAATTATTACAAATTTCCGATTTAGTGTAATTATTTCTAACTTTATTTATATATTTATTTGTCTTATTTCTATATTTTTTATATAAACGTTCGTTTTTTTTATTACTAATATCGCTCAACCATATATTATACAAATCACATTTCTTATCACTCATCTTTTTAGCCCTATCATTGATCCATTTGCACGTCTGTCTTTTTCCTGTATATATTTTTATTTGAGATTTACATTTGTTGTATGCATTATCAAACTTGTCCAATATTGCGTTTAGTATCTCGTTTGGTTCTTCGAGGTTTAACACAGAGTCCCATTTAGTTTCTGTTAATATCTCACGTAACTTTGTATTGTCTATTTTGGTGACAGTTTTATAAGGATATTGTTTACTTACGGAGACAGCGTCAAAGATCGCACAACCGGTTATCATATGGTCGGCGATCGCATTCCTTATCCCAGCTGATCGCACTTCCCACTTCGATGCGCGCTGCTGTAGGTACTTTCGCAGAAGAATATGGTCAATGCATGATTTCGAGACATGTTTACCTTTTTTCGCAATCCTCGTGTATTGGGTAATAGCACACTCAAATCCCTTTTCATATAGCAGGTTTAGGTATTGTTTGGTTATAGGGTTAGATACTTTAGTGTTGATGTTTATGTCACCTAGTATTATGTAGTTACTTTTCATTGAGGTTTGTGAAACAATGTGCTGCAATTCATGTAAAAACATGGATTTGCTTAAGCTCGGTGGTCTGTATATAGCACAAACATTAATCTCATATGAATTAATATAATTCCATTAATTAATATAATTCCACTTGTTTAATATTTTTAATATCGTCATTGTTTTTGCTATTTTCTTTTTTAGGCGTTTATTTTGCTGAGAAAGAAGTTTGTTCTTTTTTTGTAATACACGTTTATCAAATTCTAATTTACGAATAGTTTTTCTTAGAGCTGATTTTATAGGTGTTTCAAAAATTTCTTCCGCTTCCGGTATGGGTACATTATCTAGACTTGAGGTGGAAGGAGTGTGATGTTCATCTTCTTCATGCTCCTGAGAATAAGTGAGAATATTGCAATTATTTAACATTAAATAGAAAGTTAACTTCAATAATGCAAAAGCACGCCAACATATTTACAATGTAGTTATTACATTAATTTATCGTAAAATATTAACTATAAATTTTAAAAACCCCCGACAAACTTTAAATTTGTACAGCCAGCCGCACGTCAGTGGTAACAAAACCTGTATAAGCTGACCCAGCTCTACGTTACAAACGACCGAAACTAGAGACCCGCTCAAGGTCTAAGTGTTACTACCGACGTGCGGCCGACTGTACTAAGTATATCTTGCTTTTATTACCACCAAACATAGCTAAGAACCATCCCAATAAACAAGCAAGGACCTTGATTTTAAAACGAATACCTGGTATTCGATTTAAAAAAAAAACCGCACTCGAATCGGTGTATCCGTTTGGGACAGAAAGACAAACAAATACACACATACAAATGTTAAACTTTTAACACCACTAGTTTTTGCGACGAGGGTTAAAATGGTAGTAAGTTATTAGTTGCAACATAGATTGAAAAATTACACATACAATGTAATATAGATTATTACCTGTAAAATGGGAACAGCATGTTTCTTTAGCAGCGTCAAACCTTTTTTTGATGTTAATTTGTCTTCATTTTTAAAGTGGTTACTACAAATCCTACTATAATTTGAAGGCATCCAATCATTTTCACACCTTTGTCTCCGCACAACAGTTATCCAATCTTGTAGACTAACCTCATCGGTAGGAAATCTACGGGACAATAAAAAAAATAACAGTTTACTTAACGTAGAAACAAATGAATTCAGCCTACATTCATAAAAATCTCATCGTTACACTGACAATTTTTTGCCTAACTATTGTACCTACTGTACGCGTACTTGACCATAATCTATGACCTTAGCGTATGTGCTATCTTTGTCACACTTGTGATTGAAACAATTTTCTACCTCTTTTATCGTTTGGAAACAAGCTGCTGTGATTCATTAAAATTACAAATTATAGATTAATCTATTTAAAACTTAAATATTTTTATACACTTACCTGTGATATGAGATCCCTTCATCTTTTTTTATCTTTTTGTCGTAATTTTTGCATTGTCGAAACACACAGGAAGGCATTTTAACTTTTATTTACACGACACGACACACGCGCTCAATGACAGGTCACAGCTCGACTGACTGCAACGGTCACAAATAGGACCAAATCAGGGTTGGAATCAGGCTCCCATAAAATTATTGGCTATGGACGGATATTAAAAAGATACTTTTTACAAAAAAAATATACTACGTTTTGTTTTTGTGTTGAAAACGTTTTAGATTAAATAAAAATAATTTGTTATTGAAACATTATTTTAATATTATCACAGAAATCTAGGTAAATTAGTTTATAAAATCACTATGAGGGTCTCTAATTTAGCTAATTTTTCAATGGAAACTTCATCGATCGCGCGCAATTTGTTGCTATACATTCATCTCAGTCATACTCAAGCAGAAAAAAATATCCATCTCTTTCCTTCAAAATGACATAAGCAGCAAAACATTGCACGAGGAATACCCACAATGCTTCTCGTTTTCATTCGATGTTGCCACACGGCAAAGAAGTCCATGCATGAGAGAAAACAGTTAGATGATTGGGTATTAAAATTATGGTATTTTCGTGTAACACCCCCCCCCCCCTAAATACGCCCTTGGCTAGTAAGATTTATCCATTTTCGACCCTTGACATGTGTGAAGGAAAAGTAAAAGCTGTTTAAAAACTAAAAATTATAATTTGATTTAGGTACAATACTACGATAAAAAAAAATTGCTTCGTAATGGGATGAGCGTTTTACAACTACGCTAGCATAAGTCACAGAAGTCACAGAAAGTATTTGAATACTCAATCCGCTTTTGAGATGTGTCGTTATTGCACTAATATCGTTTCAGAACTACCAGGCTAGCATGATTCACAGAAACTAATTACATACCACGGAGCTTCGAGATGTGTCGTTATTCCACTAACAGCGCTTCATAACTACCAGGTTAGCATAAGTCACAGAAGGAAGGAAGTTTTTTGTGAGTTTTTTGAAGGAAATCAACTGTACTGTACTCGTATCCTTCTAAATAACTAGTGGCTCCGTAAGCTGTAGACCTCGCGAGTACTTTTTTTTTAATTGGCTGAAAAAATCTCGATATCGCGTTTTAGAAAATCCGTTCCACTGTACAGCGCCATCTGTTGATATTTACTTAGACTAAAAGATGCTTTGTTACAATATTTCATTTAGGAATTTTATATTTAATTTTGTATTATTATTATTATTATTTATATTGGTTAAAAAGTATTATGACAAAATACAGTAATTAAGTCCTTATAAATTATGTCGAGAATATAAGAGAAATCTTGTACATTTTTTAGTAATATTTACTAAGTAAATAGTTAATGATTTCCTTGCCGGAACAGGTGAAAAATAATGTGTTGGGTTTGAGAGGAATCTTATTCTCACCTGGAACCTTAGAATCTCTCGCGAGCTTCAGGAGTCTATTTTTAGAAACATTCGCTTCGCTCGTGCTTCTATTATAGACTCCTTCGCATGCTCTGGATTAAAAAACAGTTCTCTGAGGAAAAATCAACATTCCTCTCTTACCCAACAAATAACTATTGCAACACAATCTACAAAATCGTGAATCTTTTAAACTGAAAACTTGCTTGGTTTGGGCCAGTTCGAGTACTGAGCAGTATTTTTTACTTTTCTTCATTTTGTCATGGTTCGACATAAGGTTACGATAGGTCCGGTCCAATGGCCGTTTTCAGATAAGACTTTTTTACCTTGAGCCATTATTTTGCGTACTTTAGACACGCACACCAAAGCAGAGAAATAGAGATAAGATTATTTAATGAAGCTGGTTAAGCAGATAGTAGGTACCGTACAGTCAGCAAAGGAGCGTAATCATGTAGGGCCCCTTGGAATTGATTATGTTTGTTTCGCTTTCACGCCTAAACTACAGAGCGGATTTAAAAAAATGGTGCCACTTTCGGAACAAAATTTAAATATTATTTAGTAATATTTATTTTTTATTATTAATATTCAAACATTTCTTTTTATTTTTTTGTAAGGTAGAATTTTGCCGCCAAAACGAAGTCAGAAATGGAATTCCAAATTTAAATAATAATAAAAAAATCTCACAAATGTCCTATTGATACTAAATATAAACTGTATTGAGTAGGGAAAAAAATATTTTTTTATTAAAAAAATTAAAAATATTGAAACAATAAAAGAAAAAGCCAAAAAAAATAAATATGTTTTATTTAACAGTATATTTTAAAATTTACCGAAAAAAAAATTTTTTTTTACTTAACCCATTTTTCTGGATCAATAACAAGCGCAATGAGGAACTTTCCAGGCGACGTTCCTGACAAATCTCAAAGATGGCGCTGTGCATGCCTGGCATATTAATAAACAATTCCTTTAAAAAAAAGGCGATAGTCATTCATTCTAGTGTTGCCGGATAATCGATTATCGATCAATCGGTTGTGTTCACTCTAAAATAATCTAAGTACCGATTATGAAATCGATAGTATCTATTAAATCGATACTCACACACACACAACACATCCAATTGATCGATAATCGATTATCCGGCAACACTAGAACGAATGACTCGGTATTTTTTTTTTAAAAAGAACTGATCTGTTCCCAGGCATGCACAGCGCCATCTTTGAAATTTTTTAGGAACGTCCTCAGGAAAGTTCCTCATTACCAAGTATTATAAAAAAATATAAACTCGTGCATTTATCATTATCGGTTACAAAATTACCTGAGACAGCCAAGTACTCCACCGACCGTACACTGGATCAAAGATTTGTGACGCGCGTCGCCTACTGCGCCTTAGCGAAGCGATCGTTTTGTTCCTCTGAGCCCTGGATTGACTGACACATTGGATAATAAATACTCTCTACGAAAAAAGTCTTATTCCCACGGGAAAAAAATCTTACACAACGCGAGCGTAGCCGCGGGGGACAGCTAATAATCCATAATTTATAGTACATAGTTCAAAACTTGTCAGAATAGGTAGGCAGGTTTTCAACATTTAATCTTATAATCACTTAGCTTTTTAAAAATACAAAGATAAATGGTTAAATTATTAACTAAAACTGATTTGGCATGATATGGTGGTTGAATTTAAAATTACCTTTGTGTAAAGTCGCCACATTTTTTTTGTAAAAATCAAGAAATTCGATCAGTTTTCAATAACTATCAATCTTTTTGTTGAATCTGTTTAGTAACCAGGCTCTCAGGAACCGCCGGCGGTTGATAGCCGGCCTCAGTTTTCGATATTCAGATGATGGATGGACCGCATCGCAGGCGTTCAATCAACAGTAACGCCCTTAGCCGAACTTTACCACTACCATGTATTCTACATTCTTTTACCTACTTATTTCTTAATCATATTGGATGTAAGGTTAACGACCGACCTTATAAACCGGCGAAGAGCTCTTGACCGATTTAATTTGACTTGAGCTACTGCTTCAGCTCCGATTTTGGCGCTCATGTGCTCGAACATGACTCACGAAGCCTATTTTATTAGTAAAAGTCCTCCAACATTGCAGACACAAGTTACACCATTTAACAAAGACTTGGCTTAAAGTCTAGCTTAGTAGTTTAGTCTAGTAACCGGGCCATAAATTCCAAAAAAAAAAAGTTAATTTATTCAGGTACGAGTCTTTTTCTTTGTCCTGCCCTTTTCCCATTGTTTGGGGTCGGGTCTCCTCACTCTTCTGCGCCAGGGCCAGGACATTCTATCCTGGATTGTCTTTTCAGGCTGGGCTTCCTTGAGGTCTCTTTGTATTTTAGATCACCAGGTTAATGGCGGGCGGCCTCCTTTCTTTTGTTCAGGCAGATCTAGTGAAATCTGTACCACATGGTCCTCACTTCTTCTTTTCACGTGTCCATACCATCTGAGGTGGTTTTCGGTGAGTTTCTGGGTGACTGGTGTGATTTTAAAGCTGCCTCTTATATATTCGTGTGGTGTGGTGTGGTGACGGCAGAGTAGAATACATTTGTCACCAACCCTTACTCTTCCCGTGGTTGTCGTAAGAGGCGACTTAGGGTCTACACATTGAACAGGGAACGGGCAGCAGCGCTCTCTGATACAGTAACCAGCCAAGCGTGGAGATTATGGCAAAACCCTCCACTTAAGTGGAGGAGGCTCATGGTCCAGCAGTGGACTGTGACGGGCCGTTGATTTTGATATATTCGTTACGCACTTTATCGTGTCGAGTCACACCTCCCGCCCATCTCAACATCTTCATCTCGTTACATGTACTTTTTGCTCATGGGTTCTCTTCACTGTCCAAAATTCGGATCCGTACAGTAGCGCCGGGCGAATTGCAGTCTTGTATGCTTTGCCTTTTACTTTTACGGGCATACGAGGATCGCACCATTCAGGTTCGAGTATTATTATGTAATAATATAAGTGTTATACTCGTAGAGTCCCCAAAAGGCCGCTGACATGGCTCGTACAAATGTGTGGGGATAGGCGTAACTTTTATGCGGAGAGACTCTTTATATCGAATCTGTCAGTTTCAGGGAACATTTATCAAACCAAACCAAAGAGCTGTTTGAGAGACTAGTCTAGACTTTTGTTAGATAGAAAGCGTTTACGTAACTAGGTTGAATTGAAAACGGGAGCGAACTATAATCTACCTACAGCCTTTTCATGTTTTGAGGATTGGTTATTTTGTGATTACTAGACTGTGTCTCTGGGGAAATTACAATAATCAAGTTCAATAAGCGAGCCATGGAGCGCAGTATGCTGGGGTTTAAACTGATTGACAGAGTCAGAAATACGGTACTGCGCTCCAAAACACAAGTGGCTGACGTTGCTCATACTGCGACCAGGCTTAAGTGGGAATGGGCCGGCCACGTCGCTCGCATGCCTGACATCCTGTGGGCTAAGTTAACTACTTACTGGAAACGCCCAACTATCAGGCGACGACGTGGCAGACCTCGGCGGAGATGGCAGGACGAGCAAAAAAATTTTTCCAAGACCTGGCTTACAGATGCTCTAGACAGAGAAGGGTGGAAAGAAAAGAGAGAGGCCTTTACCCAGCAGTGGGACATCATAGGCCAAGTAAGATTTGAAGATAAAATAAGTTCAATATTATTACAATAAGTCGGCGGTGTCCTCCGCCGGCTCGAACCCCAACACGTACGACGACGTGACGTGACGTGACGGTGGGACGTTCGTGTATTCAAATTTGGAACGTAAACAAGTCTGTGAAGAAATTTAAAGATTGTGAGTGAAGTTTACCAACCCGTACTGGGCCAGCATGCTCGACAAAGACCTAATCGCCCTTATTAATATCTCATCGCAATATAATCTGCTTGCTTTCTTAGATAGCAGCCGAGACTTACGGCTTAATGCGCCTTACGAAGCACGGAATAACCTTTCTTTTCGAAGCAATCAGCTGATGCAGGCTGCAGGTCCCTAAATAAATTTCTTATCTATCTATCTAATCAAACTGGGAAATATCTTACAAAGTCATTTTTTCTGTGCTAATGGCCTCACCGAAATTTGAACCCGGGACATTCGTAATGAGAGTCGAATGCTAGAACACTCGGCCACAGAAGCTGCTCAATAGCACATAACAATTCAACATCAATCAATCAATCAGCCTATTGCAGTCCACTGCAGGGCGTAGGCCTCCCCAAGGGCATTCCAAAGCGCACGATCACCCGCTTTCCTCATCTAGCCACCACCAGCAATTACAATTCAACATAACATTGATAAACTAATGCCGAAACAACGCTAGGAAACAAGCCCAGGTCAACAATATAAATTACCGCCATGTCGTAATTATTACAGTCGTAATTGAAACTCTAATTGGGGCTGGCAACACCTGGCTCATCCTAATAATAGGGACTCAGCCCCTTTGCTTGACGCACCATTTCGGAAACTGTAAGGGATTTAACAGAAGAGTTAATTTAGAAGAACGGACTAGAGTCAGATATACTTAAAAAACTGTCACTTCCTGCTCAGTTATAGTTATAGCGACCGACGGTTTATGAGCGCTCAGAGAAAGTGGTGGGGCATATTTGCCTAATTACAGAATTAACTTGATAAACAGACCGAAATAACAACACGATATCTCGCAAATGATTATAATATTATAATTAGGGTATATTTTACGTCATTAGGTTTTTTGATAAGAATTTATAAAAACTCGCGAGGTCTACACGCCACTAGTTTTAGGACACATTTACAAATAACAAAGTTAATCTAGCAATCTGACGTCCTCGGTTTTATGCAAACTACCTCCAAATCACAGGCGCGCGATGTTTGCAGATATACAGCGAATATTTCCTGTAACATACTGTTTTATAAGTTTTATCGTTTAACTTGCACTAGTAACTTACTAGTTACGCGAGTTAACTAAATGGCGAGTTAACTAAAACCGTCAACTAAACTAGACTGAGCTTCTATCTATTTTGTGTTTTTTCCTACTTTCGTCTTGACTAGTGTACTTTAGACCTTAGTTTCGTTAGTTTCATTCACTTCGTGTCTCTTGCTCAAATATACAAGATTTGTATAAACCAACCCTGTTGCAGACACACAACACACAACTAAGTGAATTCAAACAGATTACGCAAACATCATTCAAAGACAATAATGCGATTCACCAGGCGCGCATAACTTGGTAGAAGCAAACAGAATTACGCGCGAGAGTCTCGTTCGAGCTCGCGATCCTAATTCGACAAAGTTATCTGCATGTAGATGAGAACTTCGACTCACTCTCGAGTGGAAAGAAAGAATGAAGTACGAAGCGCCTACTCACTCGGATGAAACTGTTGCAATTTGAATACTGAACGTGTGACCTTATCGGCGGTGTGACGTGGTTGCACCAATTAGCCAATGTAAATGTAGACGTTCTTTTTAGTAACTTCAATGCATCATAATCAGACTTTGAGTAATTAAATAAAAATAGTTTCCAGTTTACTAAACATTTGCTACAATATAATAAATTAAATAAGCTCGCTTCGCACTGTCAATCTAATAAAATATTAGTCATCATTATTATACCATGGTCAAAATAAAATAGAGAATAATATATACTGGCTGGTCTATCTATAGACTAGGTGGTAGTTTCATTATAAAATAAAATAATAAACTAACAAACATGACTACTATAAAACTGATATCCATCCGCATCCTTTTGATGCTACGCATGCTTGCGCGGGCGCGGCGGCGCGTAGAGGCTACGGCACGAGAATACGGCTACGGCGTGAGCGCTTAAAAACAATCTACACAAAAACCACTCTCTGTGTTCTGATTTTAAAGTCTATATTATAAAACGTGTTCAAATTTATTACAATGTAGAATATTCAAATAAATTAATATATTTGAGCCGTTATTAAATATTTAGAAATAGCGTAAATATTTTAAAATTTAAATTTGTTTACAGTAACCCAACAATGATAAGATTAGGATATACGAGTACTTTATAGCAACACTGAAAATTAAAAACCTAAAAAAAAATATGCTTCATTTTCTTTTTCCATCTTTGTCGGCATATACCATGCCAAATTACAGTCTTTGAGCTAAGCCGCGGACGGACAGACAGACGGACATAGCGTAACTATAAGGGTTAATTTTTGACTACGGAACCCTAAAAATAACACTACATTCTAATTCTATGGATCTAACCGAAATTGGCACAGATTTATTAGGGGTCCCGATTAAATGATGACACCGATACAAAACAAAGGATCCGCATACATTAGCATGTAAATTGTACTGAAGTTATAGTTCGCGTCGCAACCCAAAACTAGTTTTGTTTTTGTTCGACCTTGGCTTCAGTACAAAATGGAAGAAATTACAATTTGTGAAACCTTGGGTACTAATCATAATTTGTATGTTAAAGTAACCTCTGTCTATTTGTAATTGACCGAGCGAGCGAAGCGTCTCTGCTTCAGCTTGGCCAAAATTGCTTTTGTATGTCCATCTGTTTGTTTGTTTGTTTCACTCTACAGGTCGCGTTACTCAACCGATTCTCGTGAAATTTTGTGAACAGGTTCGATAAATTATAATCGATTTATATGTCGAGTCAGTTTTTGGAAATTTTAAAAAATGACGAATTATGGGGTTTGCCAGCTTACAAGGTCTACCGCTGAGGCTGTTTTCCTCTGCAGGTCACATTTCTCAACCAATAAAAAAAAAACAATGAAAAAAAAAAACAAAAAAAAAAAACAAGGGGTCGGGGATATTTGTGAAGAAAAAATAAAAATATATTTGATAATATATACAGACTCGCGAGGTCTTCAGTTAAACTAGAGAACATAGATTGGCTGGAAAAGTATTTTGGAACAGAACGACAGCAGAACGCTCTATTTAATTACTCAACCATAGAAGCGGTTAGGTTTAATATTTTTATGACCAAACCTCAGAGGAACAAAAGACGATCGCGAAACCTACTCAACCCACTCAACTCAACTCAACTCAACTTCTTCCTCTTTCTCCAACCCTTATTCCCAGTTCATATTGGGTTGGGTCTCCTTATACATTTGTATCAGAACGCTCTGTTCTGGGTTGTCTGAATGGTTAGGCTGTCCTGCGCCATCACCTCAGAGGAACAAAAGACGATCGCGAAACGCTATAATATATCCGTTATTTGGGCCCACTCGACTCAACTTTTTCTTCTTCTTCTTCCTCTTTCTCCAACCCTTATTCCCAGTTCATATTGGGTTGGGTCTCCTTATGCAGTTGCACCAGAGCGCTCTGTTCTGGGTTGTCTGAATGGTTATGCTGTCCTGTGCCATCTCTTTTATTACCTTGTTCCATCAGGTGGCAGGGGGTCTGCCTTTTATGGCCGTGTCTGGTATGTATAAGGCCTTCTTGACAACGTGATTATCTCAAAACAAATAAAAAAAAAAATCAACGGCCCGTTACAGTCCACTTAAGTGGAGGGTTTTGCCATAATCTCCACGCTTGGCAGGCGGGTTGGAGATCGCAGATTAAAATGTTACTGTATCAGAGAGTGCTGCTGCCCGTTCCCTGTTCAATGTGTAGTCCCTAAGTCGCCTCTTACGACACCCACGGGAAGAGTAGGGGTTGGTGACAAATGTATTCTACTCTGCCGTCTCAGCGTCTGGATATTATGGCCAAACCAACGTAGGTGACTTTCCTTCAGCCTTATCTGAAGGAACCTCTGTTATGCTTCCAAAGCAAAGAAAGGACACTAGAGAGAAATGAGCTGTAAGAGAGTAAAAAGAAAAAGAAAAGAAAAGACAAAAATAATAAAAGAAAGATGATGGAGATAAGAATTGCGTCGAAGAGATTTGTTTTTGTTGGTGTCGTGATCTTACAAAAAAAGAAAACTTTTTTGGTTTTCAAAAAGATTTTTGTTTGAAATCTGATCGTGCCCTTGTTATCGTCTTATCATCTGTCCTTTTCTGTTCTCAACTGTTCCA
This sequence comes from Carpatolechia fugitivella, assembly GCA_951230895.1. NCBI lineage: Eukaryota > Metazoa > Arthropoda > Insecta > Lepidoptera > Gelechiidae > Carpatolechia > Carpatolechia fugitivella. The sequence continues at coordinate 6,404,859 of OX579665.1, forward strand.
ATCGATCCATCTCCCTCCTAGCGCTTACTCTCTATGACGTCACAAGTGCTCATTTGATCGTACTTTAATTAAACTCAGCTTCAGCCGACTGATTTTGACGTTTAATAAACTGGGCCGGTGTGTCAGCGTTATTAATAGCACTTTGATTACGTAATTATTTCCATTTCAACGCTAAGGGTCTTTGCACACGGACTGCGCTTTAACTGCTGCAAAACTGCAGTCATCATCATCATTATAGCGCGTGGAGTATAAAACAGATTGTATGTTAACCTAATAAATAACCGATCACACACGGTGTCAGTGTCCCTGGCGTTAGAATTCTGAGTCTCCAATGCAATGGCTTTGTTTGGCATGGCTATTTCCGTAGTAATAGCCAGGACCAAAACGGCTTAACGTGCCTTCGGTAGCACAGAATCATCATACTTTTTAGACGATCAGGTGAGTCAGCCTTAAATATCCATTTAGCACCAAATTGAGTATCTCATAAAGTAATTTTTGTTTGACCAGAGGGTTCCGAAGTCAGAATCTCCGAATTTATGCCAAACACAGTCAGAGGGCATCTAGAGGCAGTTGCTAGAACTGCGGGATTGCTTTTCCATAGTTATATCGACTGCACTCTGAAAGCATCCAAACTGCCACTTAGTCTTCCGCAGTCCATCTGTGCTAACTAAGTGTAAATATACAGCAGTGTTAACAGGGTAGTAAATAGAACTGTGAATGAAGTGGCCCTTTCGCGTTTTAGTTATTTACTCTACAATAAATTCGTACTTTCGCAATTTATATCATCAACAGCTCATATATGTCCCCACCGAGGGGCTCCAGCCTACCCTGAATTAGGGCGATTAGACCTTAGTCGACCACGCAGGCACAGTGCGGGTTGGTCGACTTCACACACAACCTTTGAATTTAATGACTATGTTCGATGGGGATCACGTCGCACGTCGCACGTCCCTACGTGTTTTAGAATTTCGAATTCATGCTATGGCCCAACAGCCGCCACATTAAGACCCTGGCTGCACGATGCTAGATGATGATGATAGCGTGGCAAAAACAGAGTCCAGTCTAAATTAGTTACTCAGATTGATTGTTGCACAAACTGTTTTTATTAGAAAGAGATATTAAAGTAACACTTACGAAAACTATTGTCAATAAAAATATATAGGAGACCGGATTGGGAACAGTCTGGTGTCTAGAGGAAATTCTGATGAAAATGACAAAACCGAAACGGATGGATTCGAAATTTGAAAATAAATATGAAAATGGATGATGAAACTGCCAGTACTAAAAAGTACTGGATTGCCAGTAACAAAATAGCAGGAGAAGGTAGGATAGCAGCTCTGCTACAATACGTACGTTTATTCCACGCTCGGTGAAGTAAAATGTCGCGAGGAAACCTGCTCACTCCAGCGAAGAATTTTAAAGGTTGTGTGTGAAGTCTCCTAATCCGCACTGGCCCAGCATCGTCGACTTAGGTCTGATTGGCCTTATTCAGCGTAGGCTTGAGTCGAAACGTATATCAGCTGTTGATGAAGCAGCCCGAGAATGTGATGTGCACCTGTATGTCCCTACCTATTATAGTAACGAACAGCTAAGGTAACCTTTTCGTTACCATAAAATCTCAAAAAAAAGTTTAGTTATCCCTTCAGCTATATTTATTAAACAACTCCTCGTTGACTGACCACCGTTTAAAAATTCACTGAATCAACAAAGCAGGTTAATTCACTTTATTAGTTTTCCACAACATCTGACAGCAGACAGGGATGGATATATAACAAGAGTAGCGGGAGAGAAAGAGGCGGAAGACAGTGGAGAGCGGCCTGAAGGTATACTCACAGCTTGTGGACCGCACAAAGGATTCGGGGTCACGGGGAAGGCGGGGAAATCTCCCCGGAAATGGGGTATTTTACCCCATTTATAATGAAACTGCTGGATTGTTTTTAATTTTAAATTACAGAACTTTGGCCAGAGGTGGTGCGGATGTATGATGTATGTTATTAGGGTATGTTATTGAGGTGATTATTTGTAGCATTAAACAAATTTATACTATATTTGTATATTTGTTTTGTTGAGGTTTTCGATATTTTCGGTCACGACGTAATAAACAATCAATGTGACAAAGAATATTAAGTTATTAATAATAATAATAGTTTATCCAATAAAGCATCAAGGACTTAATTTACCTGTATTAATATTAAAAAATATTAATATTAAACATTTTCATGTTAATATTGCTGTTCACCAATAATGAAATCGGTAGTTAATAAGTATAAAGTTTCACTAGTGTTTTCGTGAAGAACATCATTTGCGTTTCACTGCTCATTCTGTTGCAGTTCTTAGAATAGCTCGTACCTAAACCAAATAAACACAACCATTGCGAAACAACAGTCAGATATTCAAACAAACACAAACAGAACACGCTTTAAATCTGAGTGCAGATCAAAGCTCTTACAGTAGTTAGTATGAACGTTATATTTCTAACGCTTTTCATCGAAAAGCCAAATGGAAAACAGCTTTTATAAATTGGCAACACTGAGAAAAGCGCCGGGATGGAGCGGCTGGCCTAGAGTAGAGAATTCAGCTTTCAGTCTACCGCGGCCGACCGCGCTGCTCGCCCGCTTCGCGAAAACCGACGCGCAACGCTCAACCAAATCACTCCATCGAAATATCGAATCAACCTGTATTAAATACTTCACAAATTCCATTCTAATTTCAAAAGTTTAAAAAACAAAAGGCAATCGTGGCTGTAATTCATCAGTGTTCCATTTTTAAAATGAAACTAGGTTGTGACAGTGCTAAGGATCGAGTGGCGGTGGCAAAACAGGACGGATATTAATAAAAAATAAAAATAGGGTGTTTGCACACTTTGAGGACGAACAGGTGAGTTTTCTTTGAGCAAACATTAGGTTATTGATGACGACGCTTTTTCTGAGGAGGTAGCAGTACAAAGAAAGCTTTCTTCGAAATGAACGAGCAGGCCGCTCGAATAGTTTTTAAACAAAGACGATAAAAACATCCGGCTGAATAGGTATTTCCTTTATTTTTGTTGAGCATTCAAATATTATTTTTAATAAATTATATTGTTAATTATATTGTAAAAATATGAAACATTCTGACAAAAAAAGAAACCAATCAAAAACTCAAAACTTTACAATAAGAAAATTTGCCTCGAAAAATACGTTGATCCGTCAACTTCTTATCGAAGTCCCATTTCTTTTGTGAGCTTGCAATTTCTTTGGGTAAGTTTAGGGAACCATTTTTATTCCCAGATTTCCGGACAATTTTAATAAAATAGGTATCTTTTTAATGATCCTTATTATAATATCCTTTTATCAACCTTGACTAGATGACCTATTAGATCGATTAAATACCAATCATTTATGACACGGTATAAAATAAATAACCAACTTTCCGTAACTTTTCTATTGAGACACGGTTTTTGTTATTCACTTTTAAGGCATTTTACTACCGCTTTAAAAAAAAAACATTTTTAATCATAAATGATAATTAGGACACAACGATCGCAAATATTATAGAAGACAATAGAGTGCTGAATTTGTTGCAAAAAAAATTCTTCACTTCCGGTTGCACAAAAAAAAAATCCGTGCTTGACCTCTTAAAATACCTACCAGGCGAGCAAGAATTATAAAGATCTCTCATGCTTCAAAATCATATACGGTCGTAATTGCTTCCTCTGCACAGGAAAGCGACGTGTGAAAAACGACCGCCGGCACCCTGTTGCTAGTTGCTACCAGGCGCCCATAAATTGTGAAAAACTTATTGCAATTAAAATAAGTACAATGTTTAAGTATATAGCAAGTACTTTTACGAGTTGATGAAACACATTATACTTTATAGATGTTTATTTATAGGTGGATTGCTACTGTAGTGACACTAGTGACTGTAGACTAGAACTAGAACTTTTGATCGGGACCATTCGATACTATGAGTAATCACCTATGTCAAAATTGTAAAAGAGAAATCTTCGAACCGCCAAAAAGATCTCGAAAGGAGAAAAAACTCCGCCAAAAAGAAAAGAACTCGTACCATACGACACGATTGTTTGTAGCGCGCTAAGTCATACCGTCGGAGCAAAATCAATCCGATTACGGAGCTTGGGCTTGGTAAAAAATATTATTCTTGCTCAATGCTGAAATAGACGGCTTTCAGATTTACAGTTGTGAAGGAAAATCATCATCATCAACGGCCCGTTACAGTCCACTGCTGGAATATGAGCCTCCTCCACTTAAGTGGAGGGTTTTGCCGTAATCTCCACGCTTGGCAGGCGGGTTGGAGATCGCAGATTAAAAGGTTACTGTATCAGAGAGCGCTGCTGCCCGTTCCCTGTTCAATGTGTAGTCCCTAAGTCACCTCTTACGACACCCACGGGAAGAGTAGGGGTTGGTGACAAATGTATTCTACTCTGCCGTCACCACACGGCTAAGTGAAGGAAAACATCGAAAGAAAACCTACGTACGGAAGAACTTCACAAGGCCTTCGATAGCCTTTATTTAGGATGCACTAGATCTAGACACATGGTATTATGAGCTAGTATAAAACACAAATAGTCAATAGCGCAAGAGCGTCGTCGGTGGTTTACGCTGTCTTACGTCCGTTTTCGAATTTCGAATTCATATGTACGTTTATTCGACGCTCTTACGGTGAAGGAAAACATGGTGATAAAACCTGCAACCTCCTGCGAAGTAATCCAAAGGTTGGGTGTGAAGAGGACCAACCCGCACTGGGCCAGCGTGGTCGACTAGGGGCTAATAGCCCTAAGTCAGGGTAGGCTCAAGCCCTTCGGTGATGAGATTGATGAGTCAATAACGCAATTGGAACGAAACGAAACGACTTCGCCAGCCAATGAGTGAATTTGAATGAATTTATGTTGTCAGTACATTACGAGGGCTGATTGATAAGTTTCCGAAACGACAAAGAAAAACTTTAAAAATCTATTTAAAATAAATTTATTTCTCAACGTAGTTTCCTTCTACCTCGATGCATTTAGTCCAGCGCTTCTCCAATGCCGTTACACCAGTTTGATAAAATGTTTTCTCCAACCCCTCAAAATACTCGTCCACGGCAACAATGACTTCTTCATTTGATGAAAATCTCTGGCCACCTAACCATTTCTTCAGGTTTGGGAATAAGTGGAAGTCACACGGGGCCAGATCCGGGGAATAGGGTGGATGCGGTAGCAATTCGAACCGCAATTCATGGAGTTTGGCGACTGCAACCATTGACGTGTGTGCAGGTGCGTTGTCATGGTGGAACAAAACTTTTTTCTTGGCCAAATGTGGTCGTTTTTTCTGGATTTCTTCACTTAATTTTTGCAGCAAGCTTGCGTAGTACTCTCCATTTATTGTTTTTCCTTTTTGCAGATAATCCACTAAAATAATCCCTCGAGCATCCCAAAAAACAGTCGCCATCACTTTGCCGGCCGACAAAACCGTTTTTGCTTTCTTCGGCGCAGGTCTTCCGCTCTCAGTCCACTGCTTAGATTGTTCTTTTGTCTCGGGAGTATAATGATGTATCCAGGTTTCATCGACTGTTACATAACGCCGCGAAAACTCGTTAGGATCTCGGTTAAACAGCGCCAAACACTCCGATGAATCGTCCACTCGACGTTGCTTTTGGTCAACAGTGAGCAAACGCGGCACCCATCGCGCGCAAAGCTTTTTCATTCCCAAATGTTGGTGCAAAATATTAAAAACGCGTTCAGATGAAATGCTCACCATCTCTGCTATCTCTCGCAACTTCAAGCGCCGATCATTCAATACAATTTTATGAATTTTTTTGATCATGTCCGGATTCGTGACTTCATTTGGACGGCCAGACCTGTGGGCGTCTTCGCAGCTCTGTCTTCCACGTTTAAAATCAGTTACCCAGGTGTGAATTGTACTCAATGCAGGAGCAGAATTACCTAAAACACTGTCTAGCTTGGTTTTAATCTGGGTTGCTGTTTTCAGTTTTAAAACGTAAAACTTTATCACCGCACGAATTTCGTTTCTTTCCATTGTTAAGAAAATTTACGACAGAGAAAGTTCTACGTCCTATCATACAAATTCCACCAGTTCGATTAAATTCAAATTTGGCGTTCTATTTTCAAAAAGATGCCAAAATATAATGTAATATATTTTTATTGCGTATCATTTTTTTAAGTTCGTCGTTTCGGCCAGTTATCAATCAGCCCAGGTATTTTCACCTGGTATCAAACATAACAAAATATACGATGGAGTTCGACAAAAGAGTACAAAAATTCCACGTCAAATTTGTTATTTGAATTAAAATATAATAAAATGGAATATACTATATTACACATACGGGAAATTATAGAATTTATTTGTTTATCACTTAACCTTGTAACCTCTTTCCTGTTTTATGACTGGCAACCTTTCTTGCTGGCAGTTTTATCTTTCATTTTAAATTCATTTTCAAATTTAGATTTCTTACGTTTCGAATTTGTCTTTTTTCTGCCAAATTCTTCACTTCATGTCCTGATCTCCGATGGTACATACCTTAAGCTTTTTACTATTCTCTACTAGAAATATCAGTTAATATAATATAGAAATATATATATAAATACTCTTTTTTCCTTGGACTGTGCCCTGGTTATTGCCACATAACCCTCTACAACACTCTTCGTGTAGTGCTCAGCAGCTCCGTGGCGGCTGGTGGGCCACAACCTAATACAGAATATAATTATATTAGTATAAATGAAACTTTACTTTTATCCTTAATCGGTTTAAAAAGCAACGTTAAAACCTTTTAAAAAAAATGCGTAGAAGTACGGAAAAATGCTCTCTCTCTCTCTCATTTGAGGGCTACGCTAGGGTGGCCCATTTAAATAGGTTAGTATGGGTAACTATTAGACTATATTGTGATATATAGACTTACGGCTAATGATAATAAAAAATGGGACGGCTGAAAAAATAGGAAAATCCTGTTCTATAAACTTCAGCTAACAGAAAAATTGACACAGCTTTGCATTATGGACATTGGTTCGACATCAGTGTAGGGATTTGGCAATTTAAATATTTCATTAATAAAACTAGAAGATTAGCAATAGGTACTCATATCAGCAAAGGTAACCTGTTAGATAAGTGAGTGTATGTGTGTGTGTGTATTTATGGGGAGGGAGAGTGAGTGTATGTGTGAGTGGAGTAGAATATGACTGAGGAGAATGTAAACACAAATGACGCGGAGGTTGTATAAAGATCGGAAACACGGTTAAACTATAATACACAGAAAGATCTGTTCTAAGGAATCACGTCATTGATTTGCAGTTTTTCTTGTCACTAAAATCGATGACATGGTTTCTTAGATCTCTCTATGTCTAATAGTCTCAGAGTTACCTATACTGACCCATTCAAATGGGCCACCCTGTATATTTTACTACCATTTCTTCTTCTTCTTCAGCCATTTTCTACCGCTAAGGTGTAGGTCTCCTTCAGGTTATGCCATCTATCGCGCTTCGGCCGCCTACGTAATCCCGGTCCCGCGCAGTTTCAAACCACTTTGTACCCGCCAGTCTTTTGATGTCGTCGTACCAACGCATTCTGTGGTCTCCCTCGTGGGCGTTTCTCGCCCCTACTACCATTTAAAAATGACTAAATCTGATAAACGTACATTGCTTACTAAGCCGTGCTCTCCCCGGCTACTAAACAATGAGTCCTGGCTCGGAGCCAGGAAATGCCGCCGCGAACCGACGCTACTGTGCACGACGCCTTATTTTTCTATCAAAGTTCAAGTTTGATATAGTGCTTGCTTACCTACCTACTTTGCAATAATACTTCCCTTTCGGTGCGGACTGTTTTAGATTTTTTCCGGACCGCGTTAGAGATTTAAAGTTATAGGTAGATTTCTTTATTAATTAATTTGTCTCTGGCGGAAATGTTCAATTTTGCATTTGGATATTTTTCTATTATTAACTTGTATATTACTTTCTTAGTTTCTCTAAAATAGTTATCATTCATTTATTACTTAGAAAATACGTTTACAGAGACAGTTACGCAAAAAAAAAAACAAATACTTACCTACTTTTTGTATTGTATTTTTGTATTTATTTCTTAAATATATTACATTATAAAATTACATAAAGTCCTGTAAAACTGCAGGTAGAAGTCTCTAATAACAATTTAATGTAATATTACTAAAAAACTAATCTAACGCCATCTCATAAAATAATAGAGATCATCATAGCACGGAAAAAGCTTATTGAAACATAAAACATACACGGTCGCTACCGACATTATCATGTGGAATGATCTAGAGTTGCGATTCGCGCGTTCCGGTTTCTATTCCCGAATCATTTTCTAAATTCAATAAATCCTCCCCGGGGTGGATAAAAGCCAGCTCTCCCGGAAAACCGTTAGTTTTTCCTCGTAACGTAAATCACACATACGCCACTACTTCCGCATACTGTCTTGACATTATTTTTCTAGTCGTTACATAAGCCAAGTTAGTGGCCTTTGACGGCTATATAACACTGACACTAAGGTTTGTAAGGTTGGTTGTCAACCTTACAATTAACCCAATTGATACGATAATGATTATGATTATTTAACTCAGAGTACACTGTCCCATCCGAGGGGCTACGTCACGTCACAGTCAAGTAAAAATCTCTTTGTGAAACTTTCCCCAGTTTTCTTATCACGTTGCAGGCTGAATAACCTGATTGTACGGAAAGAAAGATTATTTCGAGATTCAATATGCACTTTAGTTGGTCCCGGCTACTATCTAATCGTTATACGAACCATATCAGTGGTCTTTGGCGGCTCTACATCACTGGTAACAGGGTTTGTAGGGTCGGTTGAACCCGCACGAAGAAGGAATGAAGAGGCGATCATTAGCCGAACTCAAGGGTCTATTGCGGTTTGATCGAATTGACACGCAATTTCTTCACAGACGTGGCCGTTAGCGTAAGAAATTCAAAAACAAAGATTAAAGAACAGAAAAACCACAAAGTAGGTAAAGCGGCGCGGGGTGGCAAAACCTTGCTTGGTAAATTGGCAAACTAAACACGCCGACGTCAAACCAAAATAAACAGAGCTGTTTGTTCATGTCATCCTAGTGTTATTAGGGCGTCATGTTCCATTACACCCGCCTCTATGACGTCTAAAAGGGACAATAGCCACACAATAGGCGCTGAAAACAAGAAAAGACTGCGAACGTCTCTCGGAGCAGAAATAAATAAACGCGCTATTATCTTCTATATGTTTTGTTGCCCTGGTACTACCTATTAACATTTATATAATCAATTATTAATTTTAATGCATACCAGAAAGAAAGTGCCTTCTTGGTCGAGCAGGCATGGATTGTGTGATGCCGTGCTTCAGAAGGCCCAGCTTATCTTCGGAAGCAGTCTTTACAGGAGCCATGTCAAAGGTGGTGGATGCATAACTCTGACACCAGGGTTTCGACCAGGGTCCGAAAACCTTTAAAATTTGCGGTAAAGGTATGCCGTAAAGGTAGAAATTCTAGGTTACATTTAAGATAAAGGTAACCGATATTTGGGTTAGCGAAACCTATAAACGTGTTATCTCTAGCTTTGGTTACCGGTGTTAATATCGGTTACCGAAAAATGTCCTTGATTTAGAAAGGAATTAATAATGGCAACGCTAGCGATTTTTTGCCGTATCGTCGGCATTATAAATGATTCAGAAAGTAATCTATCTTCATCCGCGTAATTTGAAGATTTTCTTGTTGTTTTTGCATTCAATTATTAAAATATACTCATCTGCATTAATAAAGTGACTTTATTTTTAAAATTAAAAAACATCCTGTCTACAGAAACTGGGTAGTGACCGTTAGTACTTTAATATATTTGGAATGACTATTATTATCTTATTTAACTGTCAATATATACTCGGTGAGATTTTTAAACACCATATTGCATTGTGGTCACAACTTAGCCCGATTAATGGTGGGTCTACTCGGAGTCAGGGAAAATTAGAAATGTATTGGGAAGTAATCCATTTTCATCCGCGCCACTTTAAGAGTTATTTGTTGCTAATTGCATGAAATAATTAAAATATACCCCTCTACGTTGAGAACATGACTATATTTATTTTGGTTTTTTCTTTAGATTTTGTATATTCTCTAACTATCGAAAATGTAGATAGTTATAAATTCTTTGCGATCTCGCAGTTTCGTAGTTATTTAATTTAAAACTTAATGCCAGCTAGTGTTGTTGCGATAGCGATAGTTTATCGATAGTATCGATAGGCTATCTGTATTTTCGATACTATCGATTACGATCAAAATGTGAATTTATTAATCTATTTAGCAAGCAATTTATTTTAAAATTCATCTAATATTACGCATTGGTGAAGCTAATCCGAGATGGTGGCCAACTTTTTTCTTTATGGGCTGATTTCGATAAAACTCAGTTTGATACTTTATTTTGAAAAGAAAATAGCAACTGAATTATAAAATAACAAATATCCATAATGGTGGGCAACTTGTTTGTTCATGGACTGATTTAGTTAAAACTGGACTTGGGACCATTAATTTGACATGAGATTAACGGCGGTATGGTATAAATGTCAAAATACCAAGATGGCGACCAACTTTTATGTTTATGGACCGGTTTTGTAGTAACTTGGTTTAGACAAGGTTTAGAACAATATTTTAACATGAAATGTAAATCAACTTGTCAAATAAGATGCCACACAGACAGACATTAGAAAACAACGATAATATTCAAATATCTCAAAAACTATGCGTCGTAGCGAAAAAATAACGAACATTTATGCCCCCTTTATAACTCCTAACACAACCATGGCCATGATATATAATGACCTTACTTGACCTTGACACTCACTTTTTTTAATTTTGTGAAAAATATATCTTAATGGTCCTGTAAACATTAATTGATTGATTGAGAATGGTAAGATAGTTCCAATTATTAACGAAGCAATGTTAAAAATGACAAAAATCAAACATGTCGGCCTATATTTTGTTCATGGACCGATTTTGTTAAAAATTGGCTTAGGACCATTATTTTGACATGAGATTAATAACGGTATGATTTAAATGTCAAAAATCCAAGATGGCAACCAATTTTTATGTTTATGGACTGGTTTTGTTGTAACTTGGTTTAGAACAATATTTTGACATGAAATGAAAATCAATTTGTCAAATAAGATGCCACACAGACAGACATTAGAAAAAAACAATAATATTCAAATATCTCTAAAACTATGCGTCGTAGCGAAAAAATAACGAAAAATTTGTGCCCCCTTTATAACCCTTAACACAACCATGGCCATGCTATATAATGACCTTACTTGACCTTGACACTCACTTTTTTTAACTTTGTGAAAAATATATCTTAATGGTCCTGTAAACATTAATTGATTGATTGAGAATGGTAAGATAATTCCAATTATTAACGAAGCAATGTTAAAAATGACAAAAATCCATCATGTCAACAGTTGGAAAAAGATCTTCAAATTCGCTTGTTCTGTCGTCAACGTTCATACCATGTTGAAAACACCGGTTCTCGTCCGATCACCGAAGTTAAGCAACATCGGGCGTGGTCAGTACTTGGATGGGTGACCGCCTGGGAACACCACGTAATGTTGGCTTTTTGCTATTTTCGTATTATTTATTTATAAAATTATTTTAAGCTATTTCTTTTTGGTAAGACAACAAAGAACCAAAATTTCTAACATGCAAAAGATTAAATTTAGATTATGTTATTTAATATCAAACTAACTTTTGTCGATTTTAATTGAAGATCTATTTTTAATTATAACAGGCAACATACATATATACACATGTTATACTATACATAAAAGAGTCACGCTTTTATACCTCAAGGGATGAGCAGAACATTAGTTGTCCTGGTAACAGGAAGCACTCACTACTACCACACCACGTTTAGTAACATACGTAAACTAACAATGTTGATATTTCAGATTCTGTAATAAATGAAATAACTGTCACTTGTATGTTGTTTTTTTTTTATTTATATCTATTGTTTCCAAATAAAAAGACTTATTTTTTTAAAGACATCATACAATTAGGTTGTTCAGTCGCCAACGTTCATACCATGTTGAAAACACCGGTTCTCGTCCGATCACCGAAGTTAAGCAACATCGGGCGTGGTCAGTACTTGGATGGGTGACCGCCTGGGAACACCACGTAATGTTGGCTTTTTGCTATTGCTATTTTCTATTCAAGCTAATATTTATTTTTCAAAAATATCTTTTTCGATAAGGATAAAAGATTGAAGCAAAAATTTTCAAATCCGAAATTTCTGGGATGTTAAAATTTTATTAAAGCCTATACTTGATGAGACAACATGTGCGAGTACTTACACAGAGTCACGCTTTATTCGCTAAAGGCATGAGCAGAGTTCTAGTTGGCCTGGCTCACAGGAAGCACACATTGTGATTAACATGGTAAAATAAAAATATTAATTATTTTTTTATTTCCATTCCGTACCGTTCGTCTGGTTCCCTGTTCGTCTAGTCTTGGATAAGATCTGAAAATGGGTCCATGATAAAACTATTTAACTTTTGCAAAGGCAGCTGTCGGGTTTTATTTCTCCAAATACGGCCTATAAGATCTTTGTGTTTTTTTGTTGTCTAGCAAACTTTAATGACGTAATTTTCCTTTTAAAGACTTCATAAAATTCACTTTTTTTAACTTTGTGAAAAATATATCTTAATGGTCCTGTAAACATTAATTGATTGATTGAGAATGGTAAGATAGTTACAATTATTAACGAAGCAATGTTAAAAATGACAAAAATCAAACATGTCAGCCTATATTTTGTTCATGGACCGATTTTGTTAAAACTTGGCTTAGGACCATTATTTTGACATGAGATTAATAACGGTATGATATAAATGTCAAAAATCTAAGATGGCAACCAATTTTTATGTTTATGGACTGGTTTTGTTGTAACTTGGTTTATACCTAAAAATGACAATCTAAATCGGACTCGGAATTTAAAGATATTGTTCACTCAAATAAGACGAATAAATCTATAATATAAACTTAAGACATTATTTCATAAAACTGGATAAGGATATTATAAAACTGAAGACGTTAATTTATCAAATTTGACAAGCAAAGAACTTACTGAAGACGTTATTTTATCAAATCGAACAAGGAAAAAAAAACTAGAGACGATGGCTGCATGGCGTATGCCTTTGCCTGTTCCTGTAAAGGACAAATAAAAAAAAAAAAAAAAAAGTAACTTGGTTTAGTACAATATTTTGACATGAAATGAAAATCAATTTGTCAAATAAGATGCCACACAGACAGACATTAGAAAAAAACAATAATATTCAAATATCTCGAAAACTATGCGTCGTAGCGAAAATATAACGAAAATTTGTGCCCCCTTTATAATCCTTAACACAACCATGGCCATGCTATAAATGACCTTACTTGACCTTGACACTCACTTTTTTAACTTTGTCAAGGTCAAGTAAGGTCGTTATATAGAACGACCATGGTCGTGTTCAGGGTTATTAAGGGGGCATAAATTGTCATTATTTTTTCGCTACGGCGCATTGTTTTCGAGATATTTTAATTTTATTGATTTTTTCTAGTCTATGTATTATCGTATTTACGAAACGGATTTCATTGCATGTCAAAATATTATTCCAACTAAGTTTCAACAAAATCGGTCCATAAACATATCATGGGCGCTATTTTGAATTTCACAAGTTTACGTTCTCTTTTTTTTAAATAGCATATTAATCTCAGTATATATAATATATATAAAAATATTTATTATCATAACAAATATCAATTATAAAAGTATAACGAAATGCGTTTTTTTTTTCATACGTATGCGTCTTATCACACTTTAATAAGATATAATAATAAAATATTACAAATGTGAAAGTATGTCTGGATGTTTATATTTGTATTGATTTTGCGCCTCAACTATTAGATGGATTTAGATGAAATTTGAAATAAAGATTGTTTGTACCCTGAATTAACACATAGGATACTTTTTGTAGGAAAAGATCCTATTTTTACGGAGAAAATCGTACATTTTACTACAATTTGCGATGTTAAATTTTGAGGTATTCGTCTCCTTAGTGTATATTATTTTCATCATCATCATTATTTTTATTTTAAAGTAAACGTAGTCCGTCTCATGACTAATTAATATTTCTAGTAGAACTATGACACTCGGGTAGACCAAACTATCCAAAATTCGCTATGAAACTGGAATAAAATTAAAGAAAAAAAACCTTTTTTAAAAACAAGCTTTTATTATTTGGAAAATGAACTAAAAAGTTAAAAATAAATTAACTCTAATTAGAAGTATAACACTTTATAAGTTCATTGTAACCTTTAACGATAATTAAGCTTCTTTGTCTACGACAAAATAATTCCATATCGTAATCATATATTTTTAACACCAAAACTTTACACCTTAATTATTAAATCTTCCCGTTTTTATTACAGTCCCAATTTTATAAATAAAAAAGCGTGTTACATTGTGATAGCTTAATTATACCATCAAAATGTAACACGCTTTTATTATTTATAAAATTGAGACTGTAAAAATAACGGGAAGATTTAATAATTAAGGTGTAAAGTTTTGGTGTTAAAAATATATGATTACGATATGGAATTATTTTGTCGTAGACAAAGATTATCGTTAAAGGTTACAATGAACTTATAAAGTGTTATACTTCTAATTAGAGTTAATTTATTTTTAACTTTTTAGTTCATTTTCCAAATAATAAAAGCTTGTTTTTAAAAAAGGGTTTTTTTCTTTAATTTTATTTTTAACTTTTTAGTATGTTTAATTCGAGATTTACTACGACGTAGTTAGTAGCGTTCTCTGTCCGATCCTGTCGATCCCATCCAGTCTTTTGTTGAGATAGCCATTGCCAATAGAGTACACTCCACAGAATGCCCTTCTGGTAGCAACCGCACCCGCCGGCGGGGACGCGGTAGACCCAATCAAGTTCTGCATAATCCTGGAAGACCCCGTCAGGGTCATTCCTCTCCCGCGCGCTTCTCGCCATGGCAACGTCCTAGGCCGAGGTCCGTGCCCCCAAGTGGGCGCCCTTAGGCTGTTGCTATAATACTAGGGGTAAGAGCCTTCCGCTCCCCCAAAAGTCCGGTTACGCTTGATACGTCGATTTTGCGACACAAGCATTAGGTCCTTGTCAAAAAAAAAAAAAAAAAAGTAGTTAGTAGCGCGTAGCAGCGTTTTTCCGTTATGTAGTCCGTAGTACGTTCACATAATAATGTGCTGCTTTGAGCACTTAAAGTTTATGTATTTTATTTATATTTAAATATTTCCTTTTTTTTGTTTGTAGTAGGGTAAACTAATGTTTAAATTAGTTATGTAATCACAAGTTAGTTATTTGTAACATTTCTCATTCTATCCATTTCTTTACATTACAAGGTTTCTTCGAAGTCAACTTGGAGCAGTCAAGTTCTTCGATTCGAAGTCCTGCTAAAGACTTAACTCTGCTTAAAGCCACATAAGCTTGACCAGCAGCAAGTAATTTAGAGCCTAGATAAATAACAGCATGATCTACAGTAGTTCCCTGCATTTTGTGCACAGTTGAAGCCCAAGACAAGACAATCGGAAGCATTCTTCTTTCAGCTGTGCCGTAATTAAATTTAGCAGGAAATTGAATTGATTTAGGTTGTATTATGTGAATGCCATCCTTGCCGAGGTCCATTGTAGAGGGATAAGGGCTTCAGTACAACAGGGTTCGCCCTGGTACCCTGAGGCGCAACGTTAGCGATATGAAATGTTTATACACTCTCATACCATTCAGCCCTCGGCACGTACTCACCTTGGCATTGGGGCATCCATCTAATCAATCAGACATATAATAATCCACATTCATAACAAACGGAACGAACTTTTTCCGAAATCTGTTGGAGTTGCATATTCACGCCAACTAAGATGCTCGTCAAAACGAATCAAATGAGCGCAAACTCGATCGGGTTGCGTCGTTTAATTACGGAGTTCCTATGACCACCTTCCAGCTCCATCATCAGACCCTGGTTACCATATAGTATCAAAGTACTCGACAAGACGAATCAAATGGGCCTAAACTCGATGAAGTTGCGTCGTTCCGGAGTTCCTATGGCCACCTTCCAGCTCCATCATCAGACCCTGGTTACCATGAAGTATCAAAGTACTCGTCAAGACAAATCAAATGGGCCCAAACTCGGTGGGGTTGCGTCGTTTAATTACGGAGTTCTTATGGCCACCTTCTAGCTCCATCATCAGACTCTGGTTACCATTTAGTATCAAAGTATTCGTCAAGACCAATCCAACAAGCCCAAACACGACTATGTTATGTTGTGTATTTGTGGAGTTCCTGTGACCACCTTCCGGCTCCATCATGAGACCCTGGACATCACGTAGGACTGAAGATCTAGTCAAGACAAATCCAACAAGCCCAAACATGACTAAGTTATGTTGTGTATTTGTGGAGTTCCTGTGGCCACCTTCCGGGTCCATCATGAGACCCTGAACATCACGTATGACTAAAGATCTTGTTAAGACAAAACCAACAAGCCCAAACACGACTAGGTTGTGTTGTGTATTTAAGGAGTTCCTGTGGCCACCTTCCGGCTCCATCATCAGACCAGCTCCAAGGTACCATAATATTGCATTGTCATCCGATTTATACATGAATGCAAAATTTCAGCTCAATCGGAAACTGGGAAGTGGATCAAATTTAACTTGCAAGATTTGATTACAGACAACGGGACAGGTGAAACTAAATAAAAGCTTGTAAAAAGAAAGATACGCTAACCGCGATCGGGCGACCTCCTCACTTACTAACAAATAAGACAGGAGCCGGTCGCTCTTTGAATATACCAACTGACGACCGAGACGAAACGACGCGACGGGTGCGAGTGAGATAGACAGCGCGTCATAGCGCGTGCCGAGGTGTCGCGAGATCTCACGAAATAAAGGTAATTTTAATAAGGTTACCGGTATTACGTACCGGTTGTATAATACGCCAAAAGCTTACCTTTTTAAAATACCGGCATAAAAATAAAGGTGGTTACCAAATAATACCGGTATTTGCGGTACCGGTTTCGGTCCTTGGTTTCGACACTATACAGGCTCTGTGGAAAAGAACTCACCGAAGAAACTCCACAAGAGTTGCATCTATTGCATTTTTTTATTATAAAGGGTATTGTGTTTGTGTACAATAAATATATTATAACAAACAAACAAACATAATAAGTAATCTACAAAAAATCACTGAAACTTAGGTCAGCACTCAGCAGTCAACATGTCAACTCGAGAATAAACTAAAGAAATAATATATATATATAGTCCTCCTTATCGCACCCGATAACGGCGACCTTAAGAAATAAAATAAGTATGTAGTGAAACAGTTTTTCAGAGTTGAATAAAAGATCCGTAATGTCACTATCCGAAGGCAGGTGACGCGGTGAATCGTTAACTTTGAATTATTCATGTTACCTCACTCTTTTCTACCCGTGTAACTTATATAGCGCTGTCCCGTTTACCCATAGCCATGTTAACTTAACGCTTGTTAGAATAATGAACGAGTTTATACCAACACACTTTTGTCTCTTCTATAAGATTATTTACATTATAGTTATTCAATAAACAAGCAATACAGGAAAAAGGACCAAATTCTTCTGTCTTATCATGCGGTTTGTAAGGTCGACAACTTACCTCACAAACCCTGGTCTCAGAGTTATGCAGGCGCCTAAGAACACTGACATGATTCATGTAACGACTATCTCCCGCGGCTGGGACCAACAACGGGTCAATGTGCCATTCAAAGCATGGAATCATCTATACAGACAATCAGGTGATTCAGCCTGTCAAAATAAAAATAAAAAATATTTTATTCAAATTAAGATTTTTACAAATAATTTTTCGACGTCAAAGCTATCATACCAGTTTACTACCAGTGTACGCTCACTGTGGAGAAGAACGGCCAGAAGAAATGGATTCGTATCTTTTGTACTTTTCTTTTAAATAAATAAAGAATCATACATACATAAGTCATAATAACAATCTACTCCGCTGATTTGGAACAACAGTTGACCAGACGTTTTTATCATCTAAGTAATCATTTATCGTAATATAGTAGGCCTTAGAACATAAAATATTTTTAATATTAGTTTTAAATTGGCTATCGGACAGATTTACAATATCTACTGGGGACAGTCTTAGTTAGTATTTTTTATTTGCCTACAGTCTCCCACCGGGATTCAAACCTATAGTCTCCGTAATGAGAACAGAACGCCGCTTCGCTCGGCTTCGAAAGCTGTATGACATTCAAAGTAAAATATGGATTTCAGAAATCTTTATACCTATAGATGATACATTTTACCAACGTGTTGTTAACAGTATGTACATTAAAGGTGTATATTCCTTTAATTAAGTTCCTCAGATTAAACGTACATCGAATCGAGAACCTCCTCTTTGAAGTTAGTTTAAATTAAATCATGAGCTACCTTCTCAGCCTTATGGGGATGTCGTAGTTAGTACTAACTTGGGCTCACCGACCACTCGATTCACTTTCTACACAAAGCGTTTAGTTCTAGGAATTGCTCAGCCAAATCTATAGATCTAAGAGGCCAAAAGTCTCCCCACTGGGTGTGAACTACCAAGGTCTCTTTGGATGTCATTAAACAGACTCCGTACCTAGGTCGGTCCGAGTAAAGAAAACCGTCTCAGGTGGGGTTTTTTAGACGGGGCGGACCTTCAATGGCCCACCTTTTATCGTGTCCTGCTTGTCCTGACTCGTGCTCCCTGTAGGAGCTCATGGAGGCCTCAGATGGAGCAATCAGGGTGGCGGCATACTGGGCAAATAAAATATAAAATCTTTGACGGGCCATCGACTCGAAAGAAGAAGAAGAGGCCAAAATAGCGTCGGTGGTGTAGTGGCTAACGCCCCTCGTCTCGTCCGGGAGACGCGGGTTCAATCCCCACCACGTAACAATGTATTTTCGAATTTCGAATTCATATGTATGTACGTTTAGAAACATTGTGAGGAAACCTGGACACTCCTGGGAATAAATTCAAAGGTGACTTCACATACGACCCAGACGACGATTAATTCAATAATTCGCAGGAGTGTGCGTGTTTCCCTAGTCGACCACGCTGACCAATCCGCACTTGGCCGGCCTTGGTGGTCGACTACAGCTTGATCGCCCGAATTCCGGGTAGGCCCAAGCCCCTCGTTAGAGAAGTATATGAGCTCTCGATGTAAGAGACCGATCCTATTCTTATTCTCCTCAAATGGGTCCCATTGTGGTACTCTATGACGCTGTGTATCTTGATCAGAAGGGCGATAGCTGAAAAACAGCGCTGTGTTGTAGTGCCTACTTGGTGGGTACTACAGTGCAGCAAAATGCTGAGCTGTTGCTCTTTTGCGGTACGAAATGTGTGGATTTTTTATATAAGTTATTTTTATTTACTGTGTTCTGCGAGTGTTCGCATCAGTAGGCTCGTTCACGCGCTGGCTGGTGTGAACACTCCTTGACTGCTCAGATCGCCACTGTTGTGGTGGCATCTGACTAGCGTGTGTTTTATGTTAATTATTGTTAAAATTTTTTGTTTGTAACTATTCATGTGCCGTAAATAAATGTTTTCTTATTCTTTCTTATTCTTATAGAAGGATCTGTGTTCGACGTTCGAAGATACCGTCACTTCCAACCTTAGGTCATTTAGTTTCCAACTCGATATGATGATGATGATGATTGACTTTCATCCCCGGATGTTCGTATACTATGAATTTTCTTTCGTTTTAATACATTTACTAGAGAGCTCAGTCACTGAAACTGAATAACTGATAAAAAAGATGGCTGCCATATTAATAATATTATTAATTTTACTCGCCCATCTGTACTAACATAGCTATTAAGAAAACTGTTACTAACATTTTTATGGACTCTGGTCTGATAATAAACTTATATTATTATTATTATTAAATTGATCAGTACCTACGCAATACCCTTCAGACCTCGTACTCTTAAAAAATGGTGCCCCATTTAATATTTTAGTTATTAGAACTTCATATATTATTCTCAAAGGCTGCACGTACGTTACATCTTTCGCGTAGGGATGAAGTCAGATATATTGACTGGAATAAAGGGATTATTCAAATAAGGGATGCGGTAAAATATTTATGATTTCGGGAAAAGATCTATCGTGACAGCTGGCCTCTTCAACTATTTATGAGGGCAATGGGTTCCTAAGAAAGTACCTAAAGAGCCGTTCTTTTGATAATTTAGAAAAAATTGGGTCTTATTTATTTTGATACGAGTTTTGGTTGTATTAGGTTTCATCCACAGACAAAAGACTATCTTTATGTAAGTGTGTTATTAGCATTTTGTACGATACGTGATTTTTATACATTATTATTTATTGAAATCGGAAACACTCACGTAAAAATGGAAACGTTGGAAGACAAAGTTTCAATGTTTCAAGTTGGAAGATGAGACAAATTAAATTCTAAGTTATTTTCTGGTTTTCTTTTTTCAAACAAAATTCTTGTCCGGTAGTCTGGAAAAAAGCGAGCGAAACCTCGATCAGTCAACCAATTAGTATCGTTCATGTTCTTCGACAGGTTTCTTGTATGGAACAGTGCTTTCCATACAAATAGATTCAGTGTAGTACGAGTTTAGGTACCACAGAGCTGTACAAGATACCCGCGACGCATACAAAGTAGCCCACCGGAACTGGAAGTGTGCGAGTTTAAGGATACTCGAGATGAAAATTTTCTATCGCGTAGAAATGGACGAGAGGAAGAACTAGGAGATCATTCATAAATTGAGTAAAAATTCTGTCGTACCAAAACTGTTGGTCCGAGAAGTTATACGCAAGTCATTACTACATGGAAATTCATTCATTTAAAAAAGAAAGTAGAGAAAATTCTAATAATAATAATGAGTTGAGATGTAAAAGGCTTAATAATAAAATTTTCAAATCTGAAGAGAGAAAAGATATTTTTCAAATTTTCTCTAATCAGAAGTATAGAGTTGGGAAAATTCAATCGACATTAAGTTAGCTATTACTGAAAAATCTACCAACTTGAAATCATTATATTTTATTGGAATGACTATATAGGTAATATGTTTTTATTTCCATGTCAGCCGGCGGCAACAACCGCGTTATTTTCACAGCCAGCCATTCGACGTCCGGTACATGTTTATGTAAAAATCTACTTTGAACCGTTCTTGTTCCGTTGCAGTGTGAAAGAAAGATAAACCAATAAACACTTTTATAAAATACAATATTCTTAATAGACACCAATACAAAAACAAAATAAAAAACAAGCCACAGAACAAAGGAGGAAATAAAAAAATGTTACTTCGATGAATCCGGGATATAAAGATTGATTCTAAAATCGCACCCCAATTCAGGTGCATTATAAATTCACACTGCACCCTACCTAGTTGCATACTTAGGTGTAGATTCTATGCAATGCATTATGTAGATTTATAGTTTAAGTACTTAGCAAAGACTCAGAAGTTAGGAAAAGGAGTATTCAGATTTTATCAGGTATTTAGGTTATTTAGGCTTAGGTTTGCAATATTAAAAAAGGACTGCGCTATTCAACTGATTTTGATCTCGCAATAAGAATAGCAGTTCTCTTCGCGCCTTCTGTTTTCTCCTTTCTTATCAATAAATTTATCAAGATCAGCTATACATGTCAATTAATATTAGTTTTGAGCCATTGAGTCGTGAAGAAAATATAATTAAAACAATTTTTTCTAACTTTACATTGCTTTGCATTCACGAAAAATCTTATCTGAGCTAGAGAGAATCAGGTCAATCTCAAAAGTAGATTTTATGACAAGGGCGCAAGGCTTAGGGTTATATTTTTTACGGCGAGGGCGCTATTTTGAATCCAGAGCGGAGCAAAGGATCTTGAGTAGAATCCTGAGCGCAGCGAAGTACTCTCTTGAAAAAATAATAACAGATATGTCGTGTTTGGATTCATTTTGATCTGTATTTAATTCAGAGTACGATGGGCATTACGATAAATTAAATGAAGAGAAACTTAACATTCAGCAGTAATAACAACGCACCAATAAAACCAATCAACAGTTTCTGAAATTTAGTTAGGCAAACTAGGTACTTACCAAATATATTTTGATTAATGATTTACGAGTATGGACCATTCTGATAGTGATCCTTTTAGATAATTGTACTTATCATAATCCCCCGAAGCAACAAAATCAAACATTTAAAAAGTCAAAAAATAATACCTATCGTTGAACCAACAATTCCGATTGAGTAACACCTATAATATTTTAATTTTATTGTAGAAATTGATGGATGGCACGATACGGTTTGCTCGTTGAAATGGCGCTATAATGTAACGTCGGGGTACGCCTCTGTTCCCTTATCTACGTTCATCTACGTGTAGCTTGTCTACGGTCGTAGCAAGCTGCTACGACTACTACGGGTCTACTTCTGTTGCCTAGGCTAATGTTCTCCGAACAAAGACAAGTAACCTGTAATGTAAATTACAGTATTAAGTTTAAAACAGTGTGCAATATTTACGTTTTATGAAGGGTAACTCTAATTTTATTTTCCAATTACAAAGTTGGATAATGCCTGTGTTACCTCTGGGATGTTGCAAACTTTGCGGTGCAAAATGAATATCTCAATGCGCTATATGAATGACATAATAAACACTTTCTATACCTAATTTGGAGTCGTTTATTCACAAAAAGAAAATTATCATGAAAAGTAGATGTCTCACAAGAGGCAGAGTTATGGCCTCGTAGCCTAGTTAGTAGTACACCTGCCTACGAAGCACAGGATCGTGGGTTTGAATCCCGCCCAGGAAATTTGTGTGTGGCCTTGTGTCTGGATGTTGTTTATCTATATAAGTATGTATTTACCCGTTTATGTATGTATATAGACTCCCGATTTAAGATCAGAGAGCCGTGTGTGAAATGTCGGCCATTTATCTATCATTTGTTTATTTATTGAGCTTGAGCTACTAAAGGGTTCTGAGGCTCTGACATGGCATCATCATCGTTTATTTGTGCGATTGATTATAACATTCAGGCCTACCAACGAAGTTTTATTGTGACAAAAGTGGATATTGTAGACAGAATCAATACACGCCCCCCCTCTTAGGTGCGGTTTATACAGACGAGAGGACGTAAAACATCCGATTTAGAAATCTCCATGAAATCGTTAAGCATCCATTCTAAACGAAGAGTGTTGTAGAGGAAGATAAAATAAAGCGTGGCAAATAACCAGGGCTCAGTCCGAAGGTATTTATTCTTGTATTTATATGTTATTTACTATATATTAAATAACTAACGTAGGAAATAGTAACATGGGCAAGTTTACTGTTGGAGATCAGGACATGAAGTGAAGAATTTGGCAGAAAAAAGACAAAATCGAAACGTAAGAAATCTAAATTTGAAAATGAATTAAAGAAAGATAAAACTGCCAGCAAGAAAGGTTGCTAGTCATAAAACAGGAACGAGGACGAATGCCTCGTATAGGTACTTTCAGGGAGTGTTCAGTTTATTTGAAATTATTTAACATGCAGTACCTTTCGTGGGTTTTTAGCTTTTGCCATTTTTTCTCGACGTCTGTAAAACTGGTCCGTAATTTGCGGCCTCATTGTTTCGAAATGAACGTTTTTAATTTATTCTTTGTTTGGACACGGCCACATTAATCAACAGCATCTGGTCCAAATTGGCCACGTTTATAAATTGCCATTGTGGCTGCAAATCTGTTGATTTTGACCTATTTCAGAAGAGAATGATTTATCGATCAAGTAGCTGATTGTTTGTAGCTGTTTATTAGCATTTAATTAATATATTAAATTGACTTAAGTAAGAATATTAAAGTTGTCGCGAGACATTATAATGGTTATCATCTAATGTTATAATGGTTGTTTTAACTGTTAGTTAAGATAACACCGTAAATGATAAAAAATACAACGTGTTAACAAAAGAACATTAATGGGGGATTTTCCGACCAATTAAAAAAAATAGTTCATAAAACTTCGGTAGATAGCGATGACGATTCGTGGACCCGAAGAAATCCGGCGAGTCACCCAGGCCCATAAAAGGATAAAAAAAAAGAATCCCCGAAGTACACCTGGCGCCATCTATCGTCTTAATTAGAACTATTATTTTATTTTTTAAATAGCTGTCAGAAAATCCCTCATTCGGGTTCAGCTTAGAAAACTTATTAAGTTTTGTTACTCAACGTTCCAAGATTAGTTTGTATGAAAAGTAATTTGTATTTTGTAATTTTGACGAGTTCTCTAACTAAAATTTGTTAACTGGTTTGCGTTATTCAGTTACCACGTTGTATTACCAAAATAACTGTATTTTTCAAAATATACGCCTACTTTACTTCTTTTTCCTCTCGATTTATTCATGCGTCTATTATTTTAGTTCTACTAAAATTAGGTTAACTTTATAGAAAGACCTTCAGCATGCTAACCTTTACAAATACAGTATGTTTGTTTTCAATTTACAAAGATTATAATTACTGTACAGGCGGGCGGCGTATTGTTTTAGTCGGCAAAAGGTTGGCTCGAATTCCGCGACGCTAGCTTTACTTAGGACCAAGTCAGTTTAAATTCACATTTCGGTAAAGTTACTTTCAAATGCATTAAAGTCATTTAGATATGAAAGTCAAAAGATAATTGGTTATAGATAAAAAAGAAAATTTACCTTCAATTAATTTCGTAACACGTAACAGTGTGTTTTCGAATTATTGCATTAAAATTGTCGAGTCGAGAGCGTCGGTGGTCTAGTGGTTAGAGCCGCTGCCTCCCGTCCGAGAGACGCGGGTTCGATCCCCACCACGTACCAATGCGTTTTCGGTTTTTAATTACGTTTATTCGACGTTCTTACGGTGAAGGAAAAAATATCGTGATGAAACCTGCACACTCCTGCGAAGAAATTCAAAGGTTGTGTGTGAAGGTGACCAACTCCAAAACGCACTGGGCCAGCGTGGTTAAGGCCTAATCGCTCTAAATCAGGGTAGGCTCGATTCACTTAATACACTTCACGTATGCCTACGGAAAAAATACCGGTGTAAGCCGAGAAAAAATAGAGAATTAATCATTAGAATAATAAATCATTTATTTCAGGCAATATTTACATAAAGGTCTTAAATATGTAAACAGAGGCCCATATAATAAATATCTTAAAACTAACATACATATTTATAAAAACTATAACTAGGTAACACGTGATGTCAGCGACGTGTAGCGCGTGTCAGCTGGCAGCCGTCCCCGGAACTTCCGAAACACGACTCCCTGCGGCCAGAAGTCCTCTTTCATAAAGGTCTCCAGGTGGTGGGTCGGCACTCGTACCACAAACGAACTAAAGTTCACTTTGTGGCGCGATGCTAACCGTTCGACCCTCAGGGTGAAATTGGACTTTCTTCGCACAAAATCCACCAACTCCTCAACCTTAGTGGACCAGTGTAGTCGGGACACGTACAGCTGCGTCGAACGTACTTCGGGACGCAGCGAGTGCTCCGGTCCGACCGGTGCGTTGCCATGATGGTTACGGCTGGCGGGCTTCTTTTTCCTCCTTTCGACTTTAATGAAGCCCTCCTTATCGCACTGTTTTTTCGGTGGACGTAGTGTCACACTCTTAAGAGGAGCCTCGCAAGGCTTTTTCCCCAGAGGTTGTGACCGCTGAGATGGGGCGGCAGCGGCGGCGGCGGTGGCGTAGGCACGGCTTGGGGTAGACGTGGTGCCGCGTGACGTCAGCTCCACAGTGGCGGGGCGTGCGGGGCTGGCGGCGGCGGCGGGGCGCGGTGAAACACGCTGGTCAGCAGCAAGCGGCGCACATTCCGGTGTTGTCGCCAATATAAGTACATTCTGTATATCTTAGGAAATAGGCAATTCACGATTAAACAGACAAAACAAACTATAATGGTGTTCCTCAATCTAAGGATGTCTCTCACACGCCAGTTGACGACTTGCCTCATTAATGTAATGGGTTGAGCTTGTAATTACTTAACTCCCTAAATGAGTAAGTTTCAACTTTGAGTCAAGTCGATTCAAGTCTCTATTACAGTAGAGGTGCTAGAGACTGCTACGAATTGGCTACGGCGTAGCCATGTAGCACTATAATGTTCTTTAACGACGACTTTTGCACAAATTGAAGTACTATTACTGTTATTACAACGACTTTGCTGCAACTTCTATAGGTATATTGTTTAGCCATTGCAGCAGTATACTGTTCTATTACAACGACATTTCTACAACTTAGCTAATGGGCGTAGCTGTCGTAGCTCTCACTATACCTACTGTCCTATAAATACTTTTATACAACTTGACTATGAGCTTAGAGCCGAGACCACCAGCTTGTGTGCGTTCGTCATAAAACGCCCTTATGTTTTTTTTAAAGGAGCAAAAGAACGTTTGACCTTTTGGTGGACCGTTAATGAGGATATTTGCGCTCGCGCACACTGATGGTTTTCTAACTATAATCCAACCAACTACTATAAGCGAACCGCACCCTTCTGCGCAGAGTGCGGGGTAGCGCCAACTCCATTCTAAGGCCGCGTTCCGATTTGCGCTGACATCACTTTGAGTACCCAAAACCGCGTACCGAACTACTGTCATTGGGATTACGGCAGCCATTGTGACGTCACGGATTGCGTCATGACCGCCGCCATCTTCCGCTAACGGCGCCCATGCTCCAGAGCGAAATTCACGTAAGCGTAATGTCAAATTCGACTTTGACATATTGTTTATTTATTTTTAAAAGTTAAATGTTTAAATGTAAAATTAACGTGTCTTATATTTATTTGGTTGAACAAAATTAAAAACACGTTATTCAATTATGAAATGGCGATAAATTACTGAAATATTTTAAATCAATCAGTTTTGTAGGTTAGGGTTGCCAGATGTTCGATAGTAAAAGTATCGAGTAGGTTATGTATATATTACGATAGTTTTGACTCAGGCACATACATACATAAGATAATATCATAGGCAATCTGACAAAATATAAATATTAAACATTATTTTTTGTATTGATTTAATTTCATGCGCCTATTTACATCTACATTTTTAAAAATTCGCATACCTTTTCTTATTTTGGGTACTAGCCATGCGAAAAGTGCTGTTTTCACAGCTGTACGATACTTTTTTAATACGTATAATAATTTAGAATTTTGCCAGTTTTGGTACGGTAATCAACATTTGGCAAGACTGAGTTATAAGCAGTTTCAGCGCGCTCAAACGCCGTTCTGTTTTAATTTCGCTCTTGAGCCGTATTATCGCGATTTCTGAATCGGTACGCGAGTAATCGCTGTCAGTACTTTGAGCCGTGAAATCTGATTCAGAATACACCCTAAAACTAATCAATTTAAAACCAGACTGTCCTGTCCTGTGACATTGGGTGCACACTCATGAGTATATGTGCCCGGAGTGCGTCCAGGCAGATATTTGAATTAATGTGCATTCCTATCTCTTTTCATTTCATTTTACTTCATTTTATACCAACATAATTCTATAAGATTTCATGTATACTAACAAAATATGGACTTACCGTCTGAAATAAACAAATTTTTTTTATTTATTTTTTTTAAATTAAGGAAAATTCAAAAATCACTCGACCAATTTCGAGAGCTATTTAAATAAATAATTGGTTTGTTCCAGACGTGTCGTCAGTGTGACTGAGGAATGCGCGAGCGCACCGTGTCGTGACGTGCAGTATAGGACGTTGACCCCGGACCATGGCCGACCCCGACTTCGATGATGAGGTGAGTTTGTAGCATTGAAACTACAGTTTGAGTCATTTAAATGTGCGAAAAAAGGTCATAGAAAACTTCTGTTAACTTTTATTTTCTATATAATTTTTTTTAAGTCTTTATCCAAATAAGCAGTTAGTTTTAGCGATCAAATATTTTCATGGCTCCGAATATATCCTTGAATACAGACACACACACATACACACACATTACTTTTCCAACACATAGAGGGCACTTAGCTATCTAAGTTTTTTTTTTTACCGCGATTCCATTTCTTGTGAAAAAAAAGGATTTTTCTTAAGTGTTGTAAATGAGCCAAAATTCAATGAAGTAAATGATGTTTATTTGATATATATACAGAAAAAAAAAAACAATAACATTGCTTTCGGTCGTCAACGGGACACATTTCCAAAGGACTACAATTTCAAATAGCCTCTCTTTCGAATATCCTACTAATATTATAAATGCGAAAGTTTGGATGTTTGTTACTCAATCACGCTTCAACCACTGGACAGATCAGATCTGGTCAGGTCTTGGACCAGGACATAGGCTACTTTTTACCGCGGCAAAACACTTCATTCCCACGGGAAAACTTATTTAACGCATGTGAAACCGCGACCGAAAAGCTAGTATACGATACAGTTAAAATCAAATTTGATATTCTGAGATCATTCTCTTTCCTTATTCATTGCCTACTGAAGGAAATAGCTTATTCATCTTTTGCCTTTTACCACAATTATGTTTTGATCCTGGACGAATCTGCCTCTTCTCGGAATAGTTCGTGCGAAAATAGGGAAAAATTGTGAGAATTATTCCTCCTTTGTTTTCGGTTCGGCAAAACAAAATGTCTTTGTTATTTGTTATTGTGCTGATCAATGGAACGTGTCGACCAACCGTGATGCCAAGGCATTAATATGATAAAGTAATTTTTGGAGGTGAGGGTTGGCGTTGAGAGAGGCCTATACCCAGCAGTGGGTGGATGTGGGCTGAAAATGATGATGATGATGAACTTTTTTGGAGATGAAGTGGTTAGGTTTGCTGCCTCTCGTTTGAGCCACCAATGTTTTTTTTAATCATTATGTACGATTAAAGAATGTCGGTGGTGTAATGGCTAGGGCTGTCTTCCGTTCGGGTGACGCAGGTTCGAACCCCACCCCGTACCAACATGTTATCGAATTTCAATTTCATGTGCACACTCCTGCGAAGGAATTCAAAGGTTGTGTGCCCGTACAGGGCCAGCGCGGCCGTCTAAGGCCTGATCGCTCTGATTCAGGGTAGGCCTCTCGGTGGGGATAAATTAAGATCAATATAAATATGTGGGGACATCTTCACACACGGCCTTCTGATCCTAAACTAAGCAAAGCTTGTACTATGGGTACCAGACAGCTGATATACATTACATAAATAGATAAATACATACATATATAGATAAACAACAACCAGACACAAGGCAAACACAAGTGCTCATCACACGAATGTTTGCCCTGGGCGGGATTCGAACCCGCGACACTGTGCGTCGGAGGCAGATAGACTACCACCTGGGCTAAGATGGTGGGGATGTTTATGTGCTGTTATAATTATGATTTCAGCCCACAACGTAAATCTTATGTTTAACGAATTTACCACAGTCAGTTTTTCAAAGAAGGCTATAGATCCCTGGCACACTCCCTGATCCCAATTTGATTCGGACGACCTTCCTCCCCGTTTTCGATGGTTTAAGAACATTAGCTATTGGCATGAATCTTAACACATAGAATATAAAAATAGACGAAACAATTGAAGTAAGTAAAACATTTCTCTCATTGGCGGTTCCCACTAAAAACAACTGAGCAAAGCTTGTTTGGAGTGTATATAGGTACAATAGCAAATTTAACTAATATATTGCTTCTAGATGAGCATCAACCAAAAGACAAAAAGCATTGTAACATATGATTCTGTACCGATTTTTATTGAAAACAATACATAAATATTATAATTTAATACAAAAAGTCCGCATTGCCGTTGTGTTGAGCCCATCACGTCATGTGGTCCGAGACGCCATGTTTAATAATCGCGTGAGGATTTTTAACCACATAGCTATGTGCTGGTATAGAATATTGGTAGATTTATTTGTAGAGTCAAATCAAACCACCAAAAATAAGAAAAGCTTGCTCTGGAGACACCACATACATCTGCTTTTGCTGCGTGCAACGCTAAATAAAAAGTCAATAGGGGATCGGAATGTTCACCATAGTTTTTTAATTATTTTTAAAAATAGATTAGTAGCAGACTATTCGCGAAGAAAAAAAACAGAATCGGCTGAAAAACGAATTTACAGTGATTTTTTAAAGTTTCAATCTGGGGGCACGGCAGTGCCCCCGCCAAGTCGAGCAAAAAAGCGGCACGGCCGTACCATACTTTTCTCGAAGCAGTTCAGGCCATTTTCGACCCCCCTATAACTTCGTTGTGGATAAAACTAGAAACCTGAGTTTTCAGTAACCAAGCAGACATTGTATAAATACGGTATATTTCAAATTTCAATCAATTTGAACCAGTAGTTTATGAATTATAACTAGTCAAAGTTTCTTAATTTTGTCACTCACTGACTGACCGATCATCAAAACTCTAAGGCACTTCTAGCAGACATAGAAGCTTCAAATTTAGAATGTAATTAGTGTTTAGTGTATAAACCAAGGAAAAACTAAAACATTTTGCAATTTTGGCCCAGTTTTCTAGATACATCATTTGCTAGATAACTTTGTAATCCCATATAAATCTTGGGGCATTATATAGGATTACAAAGTTACATTTGCAGTAAATGAATCAGTGTACCTGTATAATGGAATATAATTGAATAAGAGGTGCAGGGTAGGTGTAGGGTAGGTGTAGGGTAGGTGTTGGATAGGTGTTGGATAGGTGTAGGGTAGGTATAGGGTAGGTATAGGGTAGGTGTAGGTTAGGTGTAGGTTAGGTGTAGGGTCGGTGGAGCGTAGGTGTGCATTTTTACATTGTGTTTTCATGCGATCTACAAAAAGAAATGAGATGCCATCAAAAACATAACTTGTAAAAAAACCAAGTCTCGCACGCAACTTAGTCTACCGTAAAAAGTTGTGAGATCCATGTAATACCAAGTCGGTTAATT